>JAMZEH010000044.1:3847500-3857500 GCA_024699665.1 Ostrea denselamellosa | reverse complement strand
TTTTATTTTGTTGATTCGGTTTATATACAAAGAGTCACATATAACAACCTAATTTGGTCGCCATGAGTTCGTATAAAATGTACAAAGTTTTGAATATACTTTTTCAAAACCATTATTGTGTTTTCAGTCCACCTCATGCCATCTCTTGTTTTTGATGTCAAAAGTTATAAACTTCACTTTCTGTTGAACATGTCATGTGTATTGAAAAAAATATATATATAACTACGGACAACATTTGGTTTTTCTGCAAATGATACATTGGTATATCCGTGAATGAGAAATGCATTATAAAAACATGACTCTTACTCACAAAGTAGGCCCATATTTTCAACAAACAAAAAAAAGCAGTACAAAATTTTGTCCCTTTTTGTTTTCTCAAAGTTTCAAAAATCTCGGAAAAATATCACAGCTTGGGCACTCATTATGTTTACTTTCTATATTCAGTAAATGAAAGCCATTTTACGGGACCAAATTAGACACATACCATATAAGACTCTCTGTCTTTTATCACAAACTGATTGTCACATATTTTGATTATAAACTGTTCAAGACAAGTGACTATACATGGGTCTAAGGTCTGTAAGACTTGAACTTCAGTGAAAGACTATTGATGCAAAACCTCTGTCCTGTAGGTGCCGGTCCATCATTGAAAACATGGCCTAGATGTGCGTCACACTGTTTTAAAAAAACAAACAATATTATTTTTTTTTAAATTATATAGTTCATCAAATTATGGTGACTGGTTGAAGGTGAAATATTCCCCTCTTCTTTGAAGGTCAAGCACACATCAATTGCATATAAATGTGAAATCCCTCTGTCGGCCTTGACAGAAATTTCATTACAAGCGACCTTGACCTTGGGGCAAAATGATGACAAACAATCTGGTAAAAGCAACATTTGTGCCAAGTACGACGATAGTGGACAGACGTGGTAATACCTACATGTATAGTCATGATCGATTTTCATTATAATTGAAAGAATTTAAGCAAATCATAAAGTAATTGAACCTATACCTGCTAGTGGTGCTTGATCTGAAGAAAATAATTGTTTTCCCGCACACATGCATTACCTCTCATTATCAATAGTCCTGCCCTAGGTTATGGGCTCATGGTTTGAACACATTTGGATCTCCACAATTTGTGAGTTATCTCACAATAATTTGACAAAATGTGGACCTGACTGGTATATGTCATTCTTAAGAAGATCTTTAAAGATTTTCCCCAATAATTAATACACTATGTGAGAATATTCAGATACTACTCCTGAAACGATTATGTTTTTCATTAAATTCCCCATCTATAGTACAGTTATTCCTATATAAAGCTCCAAACCCCAATTGTGGCCACACTCTGATCCAAGGGGTGAATGTTTTAACACAACTGAATCGACATTTAAGTATAAAACCCAATTGTGACCCATCCTGGGCCAGAGTTGGGTCACATTTTGAACAAACTTGCATTTACACCACATCTAGCATATCATGAAACACTAGTTCCCAATTATCTCCCTTTAAAAAGATTCCTCCTGTCTCTCCTTTTGAAGAAATGTTAATCCCCTTCATCCATGGTTACTGTGTGGTAATTTTAGTTGAAATTGGACAGTGGTTGTAGATAGGATGTTGAAAATAAGGAATTAACACTGGCAACAAAAGATGCCTGATAAAACTCAGTCGAGTCTGTGGCTTAGGTCAGCTAAAAATTGGCTCTGAAAATTTACACATTTCCATAGTATTTAGCTTCTGAAAAAAGAATCAATAAATAAAGAAAAACCTTCATTCTTTTTCTTGCTAATAGTTTTAATTTCTTCTCTGGAGTTCATTACACAATTAGCAATGCATCATATTGCAATTTGTACAAAGTGAATTAAAATTGACTTATATAACCTGCACTATTCAAATCATGAATGACAATTAATCATTTCAGCCCAATCAAGACTGTGTGCATGCTAAACTTACATTTTTACATATCACCTCTGTGCGCACCATTCCAATACTGTTGTCAGGACGACGCAAAATGTTTGAAGTCATTTCATCTCCATCTGTGTTTCCATACGCCTCCGTGAAGGAGGGCCATCCACAGTGAGAGTCATACTTTGCCTCAGAGCTGTCCATAAATGATTGACATATCATGCATGATTAAATGTTCTACCTTAGTTGATGCAACAATAGGTAAATGTGCTAAAACAAATTCACACATTTCTCCTGGATCCCATGAAAAGGAATATTTGGCTAAGCTCTTTTCCTTACCTAAAAAGCTCCACATCACAACAGATGCAGTGGTAAGTGCCTTTCTCAAAATGATTCAGATAACTTCCACTGAAAGGCTGTAACAAAAAAAACCCCAGATTATTGAGAACTAAAATGTAAATGAAATGATTGATTTCCATCACACTCAACAATTTTTCAGTTATCTGATGGCTTCCAGTTTTTAATGGGGGAAGAGAGAACCCAGATACAATGTACTTGGGAAGAGACCACCGACCTTCTGAAAGTAAACTGGCAAACTTTCTCACATATATCGGTGCGAGCGAGAATCGAACCCGCGCCGACTGGAGGTGAGAGGCCTTGTGATTTTGAGTGTGATGCACTAACCAACCAGCCATAGAGGCCCTCTAAATGAAATGAAGGTTTATATCTAAGAGAATATAAACTGTCTCCAATAATGAGTAGAGCATGGGCTAGCGACCTATTATGATACAACTGATGTCCTTGCAAATGGAGGACATTTGAGTGTGAACAGTTGCATGTTAATCAAAGAAACATTTAGAATCTTTTGACACTCCTATTCAGCATTGTGAAAAGAAAAGAGAGATATGCTATCACTATCTACATTTATTAAGTGTGTATATTTCTGTGTTACTTTCTAAGCTATAGTACATATACACATGCAAATAAAATGCTGTATATTTGCCCTCTTCCCAGATCTGATGCTTTTAATAGCGTCAATTTTTACCTGAGTTTTGTGCAGATGCTGCACTCACACCAACAGCAGCACCATCAACAATGGGCAAATCAGAAAAAATCTAAACACATGTATTGTTGATGATGTACAGAAAGAAACACACGGCATCTTACGTCTTCAGTCTTTCTCTCTCGGGTAACAGCATACTGCTCCGCTGTGAGACGCTTCTCCCACTCAGCATCTGGAACTGTCCTGGGATTATCTGGGTCAACTTCTGTCATGTAAACTGTTAAAATTCATATTTTTCACTGGGATTTTAATGAACAGGGCATCAAGTGAATTTTGGTCCCAAAAAATATCAGACAAACCTCAGAAATATAGCACCTTTTTCTCAGAAATATAGGAATATATAGGACAATAAAAACAAAAAACTCATCTTTTAAGCCTCCTCCTCCACTCAGTACAGTCCCCTTTTATTTATGAGTTAACATGAATTACAACTTTTATTGTTTCAATAAAATAATGTCAATTAACAAAATGACACATGTGGCAAGCTAACATAAAACGCTTAAATCAGTATGTGATTAAGATGGCTAAAGCACTAGGTACTGTGGTACTGTTCTGTATCTGTGTTCATTCATATGCCATAATACATATTTCAATCATAGTAATTGCTTATAATAATCATTGAAATAGAAATACAAACTACACTGGCCTACTGTAACATTACACTACTTCATTTAACCAGTGTTCCTGAAACTTTGTTTTATCCTTAAGCATTTTCACACTAAATCTCGTTAAAACTCAACCTGAAACAAAACACTTGTTAGAACAAGGACAGCTTCATCTGCAGGACTGTTTAACTTCCCGCAAGGAAGAAAAACAAATCCAGCAGGTAAAGCTGGAATAGCTGGGCAGGGTTGCCACACCTGAAAGAAAGGTGAATTTTGAAGTAAATATTGTCTAGTTACAAACAGATGACATATATTGTTTGTAATACACAGTGCTGGCTTTGCTTCAAAATCCAACATTTCTTGCTTACCCTAAAATATAGGAATTTCACAGGAATATAGGAATTTTTGTGGAAATATAAAAAAAATTATAGGAATAACCCCAAACATAGGAATTTATAGGAAACTTGATGCCCTGAATGAAGCAGATCTTCAGTTTAGTCTTTAATACTGTGATCCTAGGCTTTGATGTCTTATTGCTTTTATCTATAATACTGCATCAAATCTTGTCATTTCTAATGAATGTTCCAGCTGAAACCAAATTCTAATATTATAATGCTGCATGCAGTATATGGTCATAAGCAAATCAACATCATTTCATTTTTGCACAATATATTTCTAGAGACATATAAAACAGATGAGGAACTCATATGGTAGCATGTTTACCACTTAAAACATATGATGGTCCCACCTACAAACCATTAATTCCTATTTAAAGGTTTCATAAATCGATGTTGATGTAAGTTTATTTCACTCCTATTATTAAATGAAATGAAACATGTTAAGTTTTTAAATGATTTGATAATGAACAAATATGTTATTGCAATAAAGTAGGCAAATCATAAACATTTCCTGAAATCTTGCCAATTTTCTGGAGTTTGAGTCATGTATCGCCATTAGAATCTTCACTTTCATTTTACTTTGAAGTAAAACATCCTCTGAAAATATTGTATCTTGAATGTTTTAGTGATAGGTTTGAACTTGATATCTTTCATTATCAAGATGATATAAGGAATTTAAATCAGTAGTATGCAGTTTTTCTAAAGACAGGGAACCATGAGATAATATAAGACTTGGATAAGTTGATAATCTCTGATATATTTGTCGCTGATATTTTGTTGGAAAATCAATTTTTATATACATGATAAAAATTTATTGTAGGATCATTTTAGTCCTATTTTCAGAATTTATTTACTTGATTATGTAAAATTGTTCAACTTTTCTTTCCCAAGGATGCTAAGCAAATAGTATTACATTGCTCATAATTTATGAAATTATCAAGGATTATATATATATATATATATGTTGTTTAACGTTCCGCTTGAGAATTTTTCATTCATATGGAGATGTTACCATTGCCGGTGAAGGGCTGCAAAATTTAGGCCTATGCTCGGCGCTTATGGCCTTTGAGCAGGGAGGGATCTTTATCGTACCACACCTGCTGTGACACGGGACCTCTGTTTTTGTGGTCTCATTAGAGGGACCACCCCATTTAGTTGCCTCTTACGACAAGCAATGGGGTACTGAGAATCTATTCTAACCCAGGTCCTCACGGAGTTATAAGGAAAAATTTCTAACCAATTTCTTCACAAATTTATGTTGTAAAAATTCATTTTCTTCGGATTTAACGTGTTATATCACCGCAGTGCCTACAAAGAGAATTGTTTTAAAATTATGTGAAGAAACTACAAACAGTTTGCATTTTAGGATATGGATCAGAATGTAGCTTTTAAATTTGTCCTTTTTTTTCAAAAAGGCATTTTTTCAATGAAATATATATTAAAAATGGAATGATGATACACTTATGGCCAGATACTGTAGATTACATCACAGATAAAATCATTATAAGGCTTGAAACCGAGACTCTCGGCGAGAGCCAAAATATAGGTGAAGATGAGGAAATTCGAATTAGACTTACAGCGACACGTTGACTGGCGTACTGTCGAATCTGCATTGCAAATGGAGAAGTTCTTGTACACTTTCAAGTTTCTGAACTTGTTTAATTGTTGAAGTCTTGATGCTGATCGACAAAACACATGGACGGCACTCAACAGAGACATAATTCTACCACAGAAATGCGTCTGCACTGTTGTTCCCTTACGTCACAGTCTCACGTACAATTATTAACCTCGGGCTCGATCGGGTTTGATGGATGACATCAAACCGCTTCTCACCGGGCACGTCTGGTATATATCTGCCCTAGATAAAAAAAACTATATTACGTGAAAAAAAAAAAACTGCATTAACTTTACATGATGATGCATTTATTTACTGTATTCAATTCTTATTCATGAAATCAAATGCAATTTTGCGCAATCATGTAAAAGATATATAATTTTTTGCACAAATATTTTATGCATAATATAAGCATATGTAAAATTTTAGATCCACCACTCGGTTGAATTCTTTCATTATTTTGATAAACTTGATTATTTAAAAAAAATACAGTAATTTTGTCAAATTACATCTTTTACATGTATCTAATTGTAATTTTGAAGTAATTTATTTTAATTTGTACTCATTTCTGTATTGTAATTTTTTATGTAAACTGTAATATTTTATATACTGCAAATAAATAAATACTGGTCAACAGATTAAAGGACAACTTGATTTATATCTCGAGACTGATACAGATTAAAGGACAACTTGATTTATATCTCGAGACTGATACAGATTAAAGGACAACTTGATTTATATCTCGAGACTGATACAGATTAAAGGACAACTTGATTTATATCTCGAGACTGATACAGATTAAAGGACAACTTGATTTATATCTCGAGACTGATACAGATTAAAGGACAACTTGATTTATATCTCGAGACTGATACAGATTAAAGGACAACTTGATTTATATCTCGAGACTGATACAGATTAAAGGACAACTTGATTTATATCTCGAGACTGATACAGATTAAAGGACAACTTGATTTATATCTCGAGACTGATACAGATTAAAGGACAACTTGATTTATATCTCGAGACTGATACAGATTAAAGGACAACTTGATTTATATCTCGAGACTGATACAGATTAAAGGACAACTTGATTTATATCTCGAGACTGATACAGATTAAAGGACAACTTGATTTATATCTCGAGACTGATACAGATTAAAGGACAACTTGATTTATATCTCGAGACTGATACAGATTAAAGGACAACTTGATTTATATCTCGAGACTGATACAGATTAAAGGACAACTTGATTTATATCTCGAGACTGATACAGATTAAAGGACAACTTGATTTATATCTCGAGACTGATACAGATTAAAGGACAACTTGATTTATATCTCGAGACTGATACAGATTAAAGGACAACTTGATTTATATCTCGAGACTGATACAGATTAAAGGACAACTTGATTTATATCTCGAGACTGATACAGATTAAAGGACAACTTGATTTATATCTCGAGACTGATACAGATTAAAGGACAACTTGATTTATATCTCGAGACTGATACAGATTAAAGGACAACTTGATTTATATCTCGAGACTGATACAGATTAAAGGACAACTTGATTTATATCTCGAGACTGATACAGATTAAAGGACAACTTGATTTATATCTCGAGACTGATACAGATTAAAGGACAACTTGATTTATATCTCGAGACTGATACAGATTAAAGGACAACTTGATTTATATCTCGAGACTGATACAGATTAAAGGACAACTTGATTTATATCTCGAGACTGATACAGATTAAAGGACAACTTGATTTATATCTCGAGACTGATACAGATTAAAGGACAACTTGATTTATATCTCGAGACTGATACAGATTAAAGGACAACTTGATTTATATCTCGAGACTGATACAGATTAAAGGACAACTTGATTTATATCTCGAGACTGATACAGATTAAAGGACAACTTGATTTATATCTCGAGACTGATACAGATTAAAGGACAACTTGATTTATATCTCGAGACTGATACAGATTAAAGGACAACTTGATTTATATCTCGAGACTGATACAGATTAAAGGACAACTTGATTTATATCTCGAGACTGATACAGATTAAAGGACAACTTGATTTATATCTCGAGACTGATACAGATTAAAGGACAACTTGATTTATATCTCGAGACTGATACAGATTAAAGGACAACTTGATTTATATCTCGAGACTGATACAGATTAAAGGACAACTTGATTTATATCTCGAGACTGATACAGATTAAAGGACAACTTGATTTATATCTCGAGACTGATACAGATTAAAGGACAACTTGATTTATATCTCGAGACTGATACAGATTAAAGGACAACTTGATTTATATCTCGAGACTGATACAGATTAAAGGACAACTTGATTTATATCTCGAGACTGATAGATGGGGCAATGTGGCTTATTGCACTACACATTTTATCATCCTGGAAAAATCACAAAAATACATAGAAAATATGAAAGCTCTTTTGTATCACTTTTTCAATGGTGAAATCATATGTCATTCGGGCCTACGAGGTGTTTGATTTCCGTGCGGCCTTTACTTGTTCGTGTTTTTGTAAATGGCCGTGTTTTAATGATCCATTTAATGAAATTTTGGTTTAATGACCCACCTTAATTTTGTGTTTTGTGGATTCAAGTTCGGTTAATCGTAACCCCGTGGACTAGCAGGGGCGGATCCAGGAATTGGTGTGTGGGGTGGGGGTGGAGGCAACGTCATGAAACCTCCAGAAACTCCTGGATTTTAGAGATTTTATAGGTCTTAAGATATGACTCCTATAAAGTCACTTTATCTATTTTCTGTCATTAATTAATTTAAACAATATTTGTTATGTTGAAAACATAATTGGATTGGACAGCAGGCATTGCCTATATAAGCCTTCTCCATACAATATACATAGTCAAGGTCATACAGATTACATATGACAGATTAATAATGACGATGAAACACTATAATAATATTGGATTTAATAAACCGTTTGGTAACAGCAAAATGTAGATTATTGGTGTGTTTGAAAATTGCAACAGAATACAATAATATTGAATTAAGCAGTGTTTAATCGATTACATGGTTTGGCGTGAATATTAAGTATATGTATTCTCCAGCTTCCATCGTGTTGGAATCTTATTCCCAAATGAATACGAGTTTCAACATTTTGAATAACTGGGCCATGAATTCCAAATTTTACCTTAGGATGACATATATTGTTCCTACTAAAATCTAAATTGACTGTTTTGCTGGGATTAAATTCAATTGCCCATTTGCTAGACCAATGATGATTTTTTCCAAGATCATTAGTTAATGAATTTGCAGAATTAACAATGTCATCATTGACTATTACATAAAGAGATGTATGGTCTGCAAAGAGCCTTACAGGATTGGCTAGATCTGTAGAGATGTCATTAATATATAAAAGGAATAAAAAGGGTCCTAAAACTGACCCTTGAGGGACCCCTGAATTGGTGTGTCGAGAGGTTGATGAAAAACCATCCAAAACTACTTTTTGAGTTCTATCAGACAAATAATTTTCAATCCACTTAATAAATTGTTCTGAAATGCCATGATACTTTAATTTATAAAGGATACCTTTGTGCCATACCCTATCGAATGCTTTTGAGATATCACAGAAGTCAAATCTAATGTCTTTGCCTTTATCAAGACAAGATATTATTGTATGATATATTTCATGTAAGTGAATAGTTGTAGAATCACCAGGTTTAAACCCAGATTGATATTTGTTAATTATGTTTCACAATAATTGTAAATATGTTTAAGTATAATATTTTCTAAGATTTTACATATAACTGATGTTATTGATTTTGGCCGATGGTTGTTTACGTCATGTGCGCTACCCTTATTTTTATATATAGGAGTGATAAGAGCATTTTTCCAAATATCTGGAAGTTTACTTAGTGAAAGTGGTACATCCGGTTCACAATATAAGGTTGATATTTCAGCAAAATGCTCATTAAGTATATTAGCTTTGTCAACAGGATGAAAGTATGTGTGATCTGTGGACCTTAAAGTGGCAATGGCTTGCTATTATGGTTTTGTTTTAGTCAAAAATGTAGCAATTCTCCACCATTTTCTAGGACTGATTGATTGTTTGTTTGTTTTACGTCCCGCAGAGAATTTTCCACTCATATTGAGACGTCACCAGCTGTAGGTGAAGTACCAAAAATTTAGACCTATGCCTAGCGCTCAGGGCCATAGCAGTGAGGGTTCTTTAACGTACCAACGCCTACCGTGACATGGGACTCCCGTTTTTAAGGTCATATCCGAAAGACCCGTGATTCTCATTTCTAAATGCCGAGCGTTTGGCGAAGGAGCAATCACTACCTATTTTTCGTCTTAGGTTTGACGCGGCCATGGCACGAGCGGGGCTCGAACCCACGACCTCCCGG
>JAMZEH010000044.1:3715000-3842500 GCA_024699665.1 Ostrea denselamellosa | reverse complement strand
CATTTATCATCAGACAGAGATGAAATACCCTCCACAACAAACAGAGGCACAAGTACCACCACAGCCACAATTTGGTGGACCTCATCAGCAGATGCCACCTCAACAGTACCCTGTTCCTCCACAACAATACCAGCCACCCCATCAGTATCAGTCCCCACCCCAACCAACAAATCAGGTTCCCCCTCCACAGCAACAACAGTATCGGGCCAAGTCACCACCCCAGGTCCGGCGTGAAAATAAACCTACTGAGTCTGCCAATGTAAACACACCTCACCAAACTGCTGAGATACCAAAAGAACAGGGAAAACACAGCGAGACGAAAGAGACAAACCAAAACAGTGCATCTAAATCTGAAGAACCACCATCACAACAAGGCCCAGATCAAATGGACAGTGCTCCTAGAGACACACGGAAAGTAGAGGAAAATAGTTCTCTAAAGAGGATACAAAAAATAGTCAGTGAAACAGAACATATCAAAGAAAGAGTGAATTCATTTTCAGGAAAAAAGTCTAACAAAGAATATAAATATCTAGAGGAAATGTTGAATAGGGGTATTCTAAAATTGGACGGAATTGAGGCAGGTGACGACCAGGTTGTTCGACAGGCTCGCCGCTCTGCTGTGAAGGAATTTCAGTCATATCTAGATCAGTTAGATCTCAAGGCTTTTGTAGAAGATGAACACAAAACAGAGGACGCCATGAAAACAGATGGCAGTGAGTCCAAACAGGAGACAAGTAAGGAACCAATGGACCTTGGGAAATCTGATGACACTTCACAGACACAATAATCAGAGTGGAGTGAGTGCATGCTTTAAATATATGTACTTAGTAATAAGTATGTTGGTATGAATCAATTATTTTTGTGCAAGTGCTTTCAAAGTTTGTTGTTTTTGTTAATTTGTCTAGAGAGAGATTGAGTGGTTATTTATTGAATGTTTTATATATATATTTGTGTATAATATACCTGTGTTACAAAGGTTAATGCATTAAACAGTGTACTGAGAAAGGTGGTGTAATTTTATTTACATAGGTTTTGTTAAACCAAGATGAGGATTTTAGATTAATGAATTTCCAGGTTGGTTAAAACTAAGCATTTTTTGGACTGTGAACAAAACTTTTTATGGTGTGATACATAACAATATTTTACGGGAACTTTTATTTCTGCCTACTAACGACATACCTGATCATGGTAAATTTACGCATTTCTACTGGAAGAGAATTTCTGGAAATTGAAAGCATTCAGCATGCAAAAGTTTTTACTGTGAACTTTTTACTGTGATAACTTGTATCTCGCAATTTGAAGTCTAGTCAATGTCTTGTATTACTGATGACAAGTTTATGTACGTAATTTCATTTTTGGGTCACACTTGGTGAAAACTATGCAGAAATATATTGATCAGAAATGCAACATTTATCATTGGCTATTGAATTTCCAAAGAAAAATCATTCATTATTGTTTATGGTTGCATTTACTTGTAGTGTTCACTAGAAAGCTTGCTAAATACTGTTTAATAAAATTGTTTGAAATATATTTAGCGTTGGACTTTGATTTAATGCCAGAGGAACCATTTTGTGTTTCATAGACCAGTCTTGATTGTGATGTTCAAATAAATTTTCAGGGACCTGAGCTTTTGCCAGACCTGATTATTAGTGAGAGTATGAGTCTTTGCCTTTCACTGCTCCATACATTGAAATATGATCTGATATTCAGGTCTGATGTACAGTGCCATTCTGATGTATTGCCACCTGCCAAGACTGATTCAGGCAATATAATGAATTCGCCATTACTGAAAGTTCAATGAGCAGTGAAATGAAATTTCAGTTATGTAATTTATTTAGGCTGCATTCTGTATGAATGCATAGATAATCTTTAGTTTTATTCGATGATTATTTGTAATTAACATGACCAATGGGATACCATGCCTAGTCCTTCATCCTTCAATGCACTGCTCTCTAAGTACCGGCATGATTACCGATCAATGTTAGGTAACTGGCATTCTTATCAAGTGTAAACACTATAAAACGGAGTCATTTGTTTGTGAATATTTTGGCATTATATGGGAGAGTTAACATGGGAGGAAATCTGTTCTTTGATCGATTATTTCTTGTTTTATATCCTGCTCGAGAATTTTTCACTCATGGAGACATCACCATTGCCGGTGAAGGGTTGCAAAATTTAGACCTATGCTCGACGCTTACGGCCTTTGAGCAAGTAGGGATCTTTAATGTGACACGGGGCCTTGGTTTTTTGCGGTCTCATCCAAAGGATCACCCCATTTAATCGCCTCTTACGACAAGCGGGGATGGCATGGGGGGGGGGGGCAGTATATTGAGGTAGCACTATAATTTGAATGGCTATTTTAAAGTCTCTCATTGAATCCTGAACAGATGCTGCAATGACTTGTACATGGTGGCATTTTCTTCCGATTCATACCAGATAGTCTTAAGAAACGTTTTTTAAATACAGTCCTTGCAGATTACCTTATACTTGGATATAAGTAGACCTTTATAATTTTAGACAGTACTTGGGCTTCTGGATGCCTCTTATAGACACCCCCCCCCCCTCCCACACACACACACTAATGGATGGTTGCTGCTCCACTTTTGCCTTTTTGTATGCCTCTCATAGATGCACTGTATCATGGTATGATGCAGTACCTTGGTCTTTCAACACAGTACTAATCATTACTCAAACCTGATAATCTTTCAAACAATATGTATGTCTATCCATCTGTTTGCACCTTATGGGGCAGATAAAAATATTTCTTAACAATGCTAGGATCATCAAACTTTTTACACAAGAGGGAAAAGCTCTTTTTTTCCCCCAAGGTCAAATTTACATGGGTAATTTTAAAGACACCAAATGAGATAGAAACAGTACTGTCTATGCTGGGATAATCAAACTTCGTACAAATATTGAACCATCACAATAAAATTATTAACATGGGAGGATCAGGTTATATAAAGGTATGGAGTGGGTCTGTTCATCAACACATGGGAAGCCTAATTAGTCCTAATTAGGCTAGGTGTTTAAACCTCTCTGATGACAGGAAGGTGTCTGTTACTTCTCAAGGTAATCAGCAAAAATGTTACGAAGACCAAGATCATCAAATGTGGTGTATATGCTCCTAATGCTGAAAGGAAAGCTGGTAATTTCTCAAGGTCAAACTTTCATCGGTAATTGTGCATTAAAAACAGTACTGATAAGGCTAGGATTATCAAACTTGGTGTTCCCATGGTATTGGTACCACGTAAATATGGAAACATAATTATTAGAGGTAAATTTTTCTTCAATTTGATAACTATTTCATTTCCGAATTTAATCAAAATTGGATACTTCAATCGGCTCACCTACTCTCACCATACAATTAAAGCATTTGTAGGTGAGCAGACCAAAGTATCTAATTTTAATTAGATTGGCTTAGAATTAACAATTTATTAATATTCTTCAATATTGGAGAAAGTGTTGAAAGAACACCACCAGAGAGCCAACTTTTGACCAAAGAATAATTTCTTTGGATGGAGATTTTCCTTTGATTTCCATCAAATTTCTGAATATGCTGGAAGGAAATATTTGCAGCACAAGTGTTGTTCATTATATATGGTACACAAATTAATATAACTCTGTCCTGTTGACTGTCAATTTCCTTTTGCAATGTTGCAGGAAAGAAACCTTTTTTTCAATTATCCTGCTCTACATATGAAGTGTTCACAAATTTCCTGAGGAAAACGATATGAACATTACACAGGGTTTTTGTCAAAACATTCTAAATAGCTTGTAATGTTCCCTCTCTCTCTCCTTCTCCAAGGTCAAAAGCTGTCTGTCTATAAAACTACATGTAGCTTTCGAAAAACCTACACTACACCACAAGGCTATGCTATTTTTCCAAGCATGAAGTCTTGGTTTTCATGAACCTGTGCTAGAAATTTAGCCATATCCTTTACAATATCTGAACGTGCATGTTCCGAGAACCCACACTGGACACCTGTACTCTCTTCCATGCATGAAGACATGAATGTGAATGCAGTGGAATTTGAGTTGGGCTTCCTGAAATTAAGATTCAAAAACAGAGAACCACTTTTTTTGTTTGTTTATTTGCTGTTTTCTGCCACACTCAGTAATTTTTCAGTTCTCTGGTGGTGTCCAGTTTTTGTAGGTGGAGGAGAGAACCCAGATATAATGTACCCGGGAAGAGACAACCGACCTTCCGAAAGTAAACTGGCAAACTTCCTCACATATATTGGCGCAAGCAAGAATCAAACCTACGCCGACTTGAGGTGAGAGGCCTTGTGATTTTGAGCGCAATGCTCTAATCATTTGGCCATGGAGAACCACTATATTGTATCTTCCAATATATTGTATTATCCAATGCTTCAAGGTGGGCAATGACATCACATGTATATATCTTGAATTTTGAAAGCCCACAGATCAGACTTTCTTGCTACCAATTTTCTTTTTCTGTACATTTCATAGCAGCACACCGGATATATGTGTACTTCATGAGAGAAAAACTTATTGCTACAGTAAAATATCCCAATTATACACGAATTGAAAGTTGGCAACTAAAACTAACAGACTGGTAAGGATTTCTTGTATCCTTAAAAACAAACTGTTACAACTCGGATACTGCCCATTAATGCATTCCCTTCAACATCTCCATTAAGCTCTTGTTAAAGGAAGTTATTTGTAAGCATGCCCATGAATTTTTGGCAAAAAACAATGAGATATAAACCTGCCTCATAATCCTTCATCCTCTTCCTGCCAGCTAAAATTTGTCTCACAAGGACATGGATTCTGTGTCCTTCACACCTTGCAGGGGGCAGCACCAGTAAAGGTTTTCAAAAAGCATGCTGGGTTTATGATCCATTCTTAAAGCATACAAGCTGTAACCGACAGTAGTTTTTAAACAATACAATTATGCACCTATCAGTATAGCTTATAAAATACCCAAGATCGGAAGAAAAATTCAGCAAAACATACAAGGGAAGATTGTTTTAGAGCATACTTACAATGAGCGTTTCATATAAACTGCCATTGCATCATATACACAGACTTGGGAACATGGTAATTTATATTATTTCCTGTCAGGCGAGACAGAATATAAATTACTCCATCATTTCCATGGAAATTAAAGCTGTGCCAATTCTGCCTCTTCATTTCATACAGGCAATGTTCATCAGATTGTTTTAAATAATACACTCCAATGAACTGACAGTGGGTCTCGACAAGTTGTAATTTTTGTCCTTTTTAAGTCGGTCTAACTGGCCTTGGGTTATGGTTTGATAAGCAACTGGTGTCAAAGTGAAGAAATCATGCAACTGGTAAATATTTAATTCTTTATTATGATAACAAAAGAAAAAAAAAATTAATTGAAACAAGTTTTCAATGGCTGGATTAGCTAATACGTCATTTATAAGCATAGTTACAGTCGTGTTCAAAAGGACTCCACACCGGATATTGAATGATGCCTTCAGATTGTAAGATAAGAAAGCTTTGCTATTGAACCCTGTACAATCATATTAGACAAAATGAAGGGGAAAAAAACCAACATAAAAAAAAAATCCCACCACAATTAAAAGCATACCAACATGAATACATTTAACAAAAATATTTTACATGTTATTTTATAATGTGGGCATGCTTCAAAAGCGGAGCTTGCATTTAGAACTGGTACAATGTTACAACCACAAAATATTTTTACTCTGGTACAAGTGTGGTACATTTCAACACCAAGCTATCATGTACACTGTGTGTAAATCTCTTTTTAAAAAAAAATCAAAAAAATCATAACATACATATCAAGTTTGGTGCATTAAAATGCATGATTGGCTTACCCGTATAAACATTATCTCGAACCTATCTAAAGGACATATGCAACGTTTCTGATATTTTCTCTAAAATTTATTTTTTCATCTTCTCAATATGAAGAGTGCTTGTATGATTTCTGAAAGTGGTTTAAATCTTATATAGTGGTAATGTTACCATATTTTCCATAGCTCACTGGTTAGACCACCTAACTAGTAATGTAAGGGGTCTCGGATTTGAAACCTGATTACTCCAAAGATTTTCTCTCCTTTGTTGCAGTGATGTCCATTTATACAACTTACTGCAATACAAAAGAGCTGACTTTACATTATTACTTGCAACAGCCAGGAACTATCAAAATATGCTAATTCCACAAACTGAACGGGTAATATCCCCCAAGAATATAAGTGAACTGTACGTGAAAGGTCACTAAAAATTGTATATTATTGAGAAATGTTGCATACATCCTTAATAACTTCAAATATGGAGTAAATGCCGTTTCATCTCATAATTATGGAAAAACATGTGGCCACATCAGGTAATTTTAAAATGTTTGTACTCTCTTTTCAATGTGCTGTACAGTGTGTGGTCAAATTCAAAGGCAAAAATGCTGTGGTAGTTTTAGTTATCATCCCTTTCTAGATCATCTTATATCACATCATTACATGTATAATATTAATTAACGGGGACATTTACTTCCAAAGCTCTTGTGAAAACATTACACAGATCCTAATGTGAAGAAAATAATCAGATCTTACACACAGTATTAAAAGTTAATCCAGTCCACCTACAACTTATATGTAGTTCACTAACAAAATGTAAACAATTAATCAACAACAATTAAACAAAAACATCTAGTCATTATACATTCAGATGTCAGAGAGCATGCATCTAGAACATGCAAAATATGGCAAAAAATACATAAAGCAAAATTGATACCTAATTAGCATCTATTTCATACATGGTTTTATCTAAATCTGCAGGGTGTTATGGGTGAAAATGGTGTAGCAGCTTTCGAAATGGAATCAAATAACAGCAGGAATATTCAAAATCTGTGATGAGTCAGAAAAAGTTTCCAATACTATCTAATGCTGTTGAGCAACACCTATTCGTGAACACCATTTCCTCTCAAACATTTGTCTCTGTGAAACAGTCACAATTCAGTTTTGTTCATTAGTTTTATAAATTTTATGATGTGGAGATAACATCGAGCTTTTCAATCTATCGATCAGAATGGTATTTTTACAAAGTGCACTTGGTAATGCTGTTTGATGAGTGTAACATTGTAAACATTGTAAATATGTATTATAAATCCATAAAAACAAAAACAGACATAACTTGAATTCACATGAACAACTATCTTCTGTTGTAAATACTTGTATTAAGCAGCCAAGGTTAACAAATATTGAAATATACATGTAAAAAGCAACCTGAAATTAACAAAAATAAAATAAACTTCACAGGCTTATTTCTACCTACATGTAAATACATATCTAGTGTTTATGATACAAGTAATTTATTGGTATGTGTCCTTTGGGTTGTGATGCAACACAGAATCTGTTTGAACAAAACATTTAAATTTCTGGTAAAACAAAAATAACAAAATCATCAGATGCTAAAACTACCAACACTCTTCAAAGTGAATGGTGCCTAATTTGCAGAGAACTCAACGCTTTCTCACTTCACGGATCACTTACCAATATCTCGCCGCAGTTTACTTATTAATATCACTGTAACAAGTACTCAAGTTTCAATAACTGTATTCAACCATGAGATCCGTGTGTCTGAAATTTAGCTGTGTGCAGGATGTGACGTTACAGTACTCGTAGATGTATCTCACTTTGTCCGTAATTTCCTTCAATTTGAGACCACATGCCTTGTACACGTAAATGATCTATCCACCTTTGGGGGGAAAAACTCAGCCTGACTTGGGTACATGTTATGCAGGGATGGATTTGTAGGTTGAATAAAGCGGTGGATCTAGAACTTTCTGGGGGGTAGATTTTAAATGTTGTCTTCATCCTCAACATCATCCACTCCAGTCAACACTCCTTCTGTCATATACGCCTTCTCTCGGTGTTTGGCTAGGATACGCATGAGCGGGCGGAGGTTTAACCACCACTGGGCCTTTGGAATTCGATGTCTACAAATTAAACAAGTGTAGGCACCATGAATTAGAGAATGTACATTAGAGAATAGCTGCTTGCTATCACATTAAACTGCTCTACTGCTTCACATTCTACAAACCAGATTCCTCCTAATGAAATGTTCAGATGACTCATTTAAATGTCACATACTTTATTCTAGAATCACTTATTTTCATGAAGTCAAATTTTCAAGATGAGAAAAAAATAATGTTGACTGGGGTTTAGTGATGTTGCTGAAATACCTTTGTGTTTACTGTCTTTCCCTTAATCAAAGGGGATATAAAATCATGGAATGCTGTCTCTTAATCATAATGGGGTATAATTGTTGAATGCATTTCTTATTCCTGGATATGAAAGCATAAAATGATTTCTCCCATTTAAAATTGTGAAGTATTTTCATGGAGTGCTTTTTTCCTTTGCGGAGGATATAAAATCGTGAAATACTTATCAGGGGATTTAAAAATCGTGGAAATGTTTGTAACCACAAAAAAAAAAATTTAAAAAAAATTGGACCCTACCAATAATGAGTGAATTTGTACATACTCAAAGTCTGTCATCTTTTTGAGTTCCTCGACTGGGGTGAAGGTCAGGTGGCGTTTCTGCATGCCCAGGAGAACTACAGTTGCTGGGTCTTTACTGAAGACATTACCAGCTGTAAAACAAGATCTCGACAGTTATAACAGGCTTTTGTTCACACCCTGTAGACTTGTGTTCATTGTTGTGCACCACTTTTAAACTTAAATTAAATGATAAAACTATTAGACATCAACTTTTTCTCTCCATGCAAAAGAATTTTGTATTATCATAAGTGTCAGTCACCATGGTTACAGGTAATACAATATTCATGTTTAATTTCAAAAGTTTATATTAAAATTCTTGTTGAAGAATAGGTTTCACTTAACTGACAAATCATTACCTCTAAATCGTCATAGAAATGACTGTGACTTTTATTTTTGCAAATCACAGTAATAATTTTATATCAGTGCAATCCAAATGTTGTTGTGAACTGAAATTTATAAATCAATATACAACCAGGAGTTGTATGATTACATGTATATGTAGGTAAGAAGTGGAGTGAAACTTGTCTAATCTGATTCCCGTGAAACCTAAAATGATAAAAACTGAATATTTCAGCACCAAACTCTGAAGTCAATCTTTAGAAATGTTCTGGATTTCAGATGCTGTCAGAAGATTTTTCTGGTACCCAGCACATCAGGATCAGACAAATTTAGGCACCTTAAGTTTAATGCATAACTTCTTTCTACAAGATATGTTGACATCAAAGCAAGAATGCTGTTTTTTATTTCTCAATCCAAATTACTTTTTCTTTTAATAAAAAATTGACATCTTTTCATGGCTCTCATTGGAAGAGATCCCTGTTACTTCTCAAAATGTTCATTTCATGGTTTTGGCTTTAACCACAAAATAATTGAAAATAGACTACACTGAAAATTAAACTATTTACAGTATTTAGAACAAGTGTCAAAGACAGTGACTATGAATACAGATGATAAATTGCTGCATGTACTGATGGTGAACACACATCTTCTCTATCAATCACTTTGTGAACCTGAGTAAAAATTTGAAAAGTGGTGATTATTCATAGAAAGGCCTTTCATGCTTCCAACATGGCGAACAAGTGACGAGAGTTTGTATCCCGTTGACGCTTTTTTATTTGATACAAAACAAGGACGTAAACTTGGATTATTCCCTGAAAACAGAATGAGAAATCTGCATAACTATACAGACTACTGATGTGCTACATTGTACTTAATCACGACTGTACAATTCACTACATCCCTAGGTGTCAGTTAAACAACTTACACGCATTGATGCTCTGTTGAACAGCATCGGACATGTACTGAAGAGCCTTTGCTGCCATTTTGGTTCCAAAGTTTCGGTCGAATGGCGACGGCATCCCTCCCTGTTGCATGTGTCCCAGAACGTTCTTCCGACTGGTAAACACACCTTTCCCCTCCTCAGAGAACAGATGCTCAATGAAATCAGTTGTGTAGTTGCAATTGGCATTTTCATTTCTACATAAAATATGAGTCTCTCAGTATTAACTTGACAATGCATCAAAAACAGGATAAAACAAGCATTTTGTGAGTATTCCACACATTTGGCAATACAAGCTATTTGTGTAATATTTTGAATAATTCAAACATAAACAGTTTATGCATAATCAAAATAAATAATTAACAAGAGGTCCATGGGCCATATCACTAACCTTAACCACTCTGGCCCTGCTGCTGTATAGCTTTTGTGATTTTTAAAAAAATTCTTTTTTCAATCTTAATTCCCATACAAATTTTGATCCCATATTATTGCCCCAACCTATCCCAAAAGGGTCATGACATAACCAAACCCAAATTCATACGACATAAGATATCACAGTTTCAATACGATTAACATGACCTTACTGTTTGGGAGAAGATTATTTATAAAATTGTGTTTGCTATGTATCACGTCACAATAAGTGTTAATTCATAACAAGTGAGTTTGTTATAAGCATAATTCACTGTTTAATGAATGATTGCACAGAATTCAATGTAGTCAGACTTTACCTTAAAATAAGTCCTCTTTGAACACCCATGTTCACTATTTTGTCCTTCAAGTGCAATACATCATCCTGCAAAGTAAATTTTTTCACCTTAAGAGATTTTAAATACAAAAATAAAAACTTCAAATTAGAAAGCATTGTTTTTAGTAGTCTCATTTTCTATATCAATTATAACTGTCCTATGTGTTCTTAATTACATGTACAAACCCTTCTGAACTTTGTGATATTCACTTTGATTACAAACCTTACACTTTCAAATGTTCATTTGTTATTACAAACCCTGAACGTTGTTATAATCACTTTTTGATTACAAATCCTGACCTTTGTGATGTTAACATTTGATTACAAACCCTAAGCTTTGTGATGTTCATGTCTTCTTCAAAAATATAAGCAGCATCTGCACCACCTGCCAATCCACTCATTGTTGCTAGGTAACCACAGTACCCTCCCATGGTTTCCACAATAAAGACACGCCTCTTTGTTCCTGTTGCAGACTGTTTTATTCTATCACATATCTGAAATTACAACATGTATCAATAAGGATTTTGTAGAAGAAAATGATTTTTAGGTCCCCACTAATTTCATTCCTTTTTCTTTGATTAAAATGACAGTTACAACAAATCATTAAAAACAAAATTACGATGAAGTAAAATTTAAAAAGTCCAGCTTGTATAAAATGCCATCAGATTACAAATGTAACTGACTTGTTATCAAGTCGAATGCTGTCTGTTTAATACCAATTTTTAGGCTGTTCTTTCCATATTGATTTTAATTATGGATTACTCTGTTTACCTGATCAAGATGTCAGGGATTACAGTAAGCATAGGATTAAGAGTAGGACAAACACGGACCCCATGACACATCAGTGGTGGGATCACACAGGTGCTTAGGAGGAGTAAGCATCCCAGCTGACTGGTCACACCTGCCATGGTTCTATATCTTGATCAGGCAAACAGAGTAAACCATGGTCAGAATCAGTTTGTAAAGAATAACTTCATGATTTATATAACTGAACCCCATCAGACTGCATTCCACATGACATGTTGCATTTGTAAATTACTGGTAGAGGATTATAATGACAATATTCAATGACAGACTTATGAAATGCTGACTTTAAATGAAGCTGTTGAAACTCTCGCAACGTCAACTTATTTGTCAGTAGCCTACCTCAATTTTAAAACTGATCATATGCAGAACATGCTCATACTTATTGAATCAGTTCAGAGACATAAATACCAAATGCAGGTGATAATGGTATATCACTCTATCTATATGGGAAGTCGACAATGGAGAAGCTGAAGTCATCCCATTTGTCATAAAGCTGAGATGTTAGACTGACGTCTATGTTCAATAAAGTATCGAAGTACGAAGCAGACATGGAAAACTCTGTGGTGTCTTTTATTTCGAGTTCAAGTGAAATTAAGTATTATTAAAAGATAAAACATTGATACATATATATAAAATTAAAAGTAAAAAAGCAGGAAAATATGCAGTTCCAAAGTATATTCAAATCACTAAGGCTTTCTGGATTTTTGTCTCCAAGATAAACAATTTCATATTCAATTTGTATTCACCTGAGGATGGATGTTAAAATCCGGAAAGCACTAGTGATTTGAATATACTTTGGAAATGTAAATTTTCCTGCATTTTTATTTCAACTATTATTTTGACTCTGTGACATCAAACCTTTCTCTTTGGACTATCTCTCTCTCTCTCTCTCTTAGGAATTGTACTCAAATGAAAATATTTTTTACTTCATAGACCATAAGTTGTACATACAGTACTCTGGATAACACTTCACTGCGTGACATCAAACCTTTCTTTATGGATTCTCTCTCTCTCTCTCATATATGTGCATCTGAATTTTCATTACTAATGAGAGTAACATGTGTGCTACTTAAAAGTATGTTTCATTTTTTGTTAATAACTTAAAGGTACCATTTTTTGTTTTGACTGCTAGTGACATGCCACTTACATCGGTAATTTCATTGAGAGCTGTGTCAGCACCGAGGCTGAAGTCCGTCCCGGGGACATTGTTACTGATCGTGCACGGAATCACCACGATAGGAATACAAAAAGCATCATGCTTATCTCTTGCCTCCGCCATCTGCAACGCACTGTGATATGCCTGAAATATGTTACAATTTTGGTAAAGGGCTACCTGTGCATTCTAAATATCCATTTAGTTTTAAATTAGTATCAATAGTATTATAGAAGATGTTTTTACACATAAATACTATATACCAAGTTTTGCCCAGCCCTGGAGTCGTAATCTCTACCCCAGGATCATGAAATTTATAATTTTGGTAGAGGCCTTAATGCTCTACATCACTAAGCATTTAGGTTTTCTCAACATATATGCAGTTGTCAGTTTTTGCCCTGCCCCTATGACTCCAGGGGGGGGGGGGGGGGGGGCAGGAGTCCTGAAATTTACAACTTATGTCTCCCTTGTCCCAAAGATGCTTCCCACTAAATTTGAAAAGAATTAAAATGGTAGTTATCACGAAGTTAAAAATGTTCAATTGTTAACGCACGATGGATGACAACAAACGCAGATCATTTGCAACGAATCACCAGAGTTTATTAAGGTGACCTAAAAATTTTTTTTTGAGAGAACATTTTGTCCAAGATTGGTTGAAATTGGCTTAGTCATTCTGCAGAAGTCCAAATGTGGACAGCTAATCAGACAGCAGACTAAATTTAATCAGAAAAGCTCACTTTTGAGTTTACGGTGCAAGTGAGACAAAAATGTAACAAACATATTGATATGGTTTGAAACTGTCTTGATAAATAGGATTTAAAATTACCTCAAACCCTCCAATAATCAGTAACCCACTGATTTCATATTCTTTGAATTTTTCTGCAATTTTCTCCATACCATACTTTGCTGCCACACATCTATAATCATAAAGCAGCACATCTTTCAGAACTGTGTCATTTTTTATCACACTTAAAGCATAGGGTACTACAATGTTTAACTAGAACTGTCCTAACAGGACTAATACCCTCTGCAGGGCACATTGGATGGTGGGAAAAAGCGAATTTGTGCTCATTGAAAAATAAACACATTCTTTTGATATAGAGAGGAACTCTATTTTCTCGAGAGCAATTACTGTGAATGCAAGACTATATATTCTGCAGTAAAGCATTACTCATAATATTTAAGATATGCTTAATGTAACTTCTGAATATCATTTCAAGGATTTGTATTCAACATACATGAACCAGTGAACAACATCTTTTAACAAAACAGACAGATGGGCAGACAAACAGACAATGGACTGATGATTGCATTAGACCCTCTCCTAAACTTGTGCAGAAGTCTCTGTGAGGAAATGGATCATTACAAAATCTAAAAGAAAATGACTAAGTCCATAAAGTTGAAAAACATCTGTAAAATGAAAATATCCATAACTTCCTTAAATGTTAAAAAATCTCAACAAAAATGACAGATGCACAACTTCATTATATACATAATATCTACATAAAGTTTGAATCAAATCTTGTTATTTGTTTTTAAGATGTACTCTGAATAATGACAACTATCTCAAAATGGAAAAAATATCCACAACTTTCTTAAATGTTAAAAATCAAAATAGCAGGTGCACAACTTCATTATACATAAAAGATGTACATAAATTTGAATAAATTCTGTTCAATGGTGTTAAGAGATATACTCTGGACAAACTGCATCTATGGACAAATGGATGAACAGACAAATGGACAAGGTGATTCCAGTATTCTCCCCCTAAACTTCGTTTGCAGGGGGTATAATTACCACCAAAATAATCATACTTGTAAGTCATTCATGAATTCATTTGCTTTACAATTACAGTAAATTCTGAATACCTTGAATAAGAATTCATACAGTAAGCAACCATGGCCTGCATTTTACTTAATGTATCCTTGACCTACATTTTACAGAATGCATCCTTGACCTACTTTTTACAGAAAGCTTCCTTGACCTACTTTTTATAGAATGTATCCTTGACCTACTTTTTTGTTCCAAGCAGAGAGCCTCCAATGCCTGACCAGCCATGGACCTCTGTCCAACTCATTGGCTTTACCTGATAAACAGACAAAGCCAAAATCAATGTGTGTCAATGCGTGCAATACAATGTTTATTCTCCCCCCTGACATCAAGTCTGAGGAAACAATTAACTACGAACATTACCAAAATATGTTTAATTTTTTGGAAAATATGTTCCTTTGAATTTCCGAATCCCTAGAATTAAAAAAAATTACATAGAATAGCAAACTTTATAATGTTTATATCAGTATGCAGAAGATGATATCAAGATTCATGCAAGTAGAGTGCATCTAATATAATTCATTTGTTACTAGTTCTAAACCTGAAAATAATCAATTGATATATTTATGAATACTTTAACAAGAAAAAAGATGCTGATAATCATTTATAAAATTTAGTAACATTTAACAAAATAGAAAAAAAAAAAGGATGCTAATTTCAGGAAAAGAAATTATCAAGTTTAAAGGTATCTATCAGATACATACACATTATCCCTATCTGAGATTATAAAACAGTGGAACTAATACTAATATCTGGGGTATTACTTAACCACTACATGTATATATTTGAATGCTGTTTGTATGATATCATGCAACATTTTATCAATCAGTTTAAAGTCATAAAGCACACCTGCATGTTCAGTGTACATCTATTTATTTGTAGCAACTGTTAAACAAGCACGTGAAATGGTAGCTTTCTGGAAAAATTTTCCCCAGAGAGCAACTGTTCTGAAGTTAAGATTACGTATTACCTTTAGTCAAACACACAGTTTTTCTTATAAAGAGTCAATCTCATTAATTAATTAATCTATCTAATAAGAATGATGCTTGATTTCATGATTACTGAAAACTTGTTAAATCTCTACACAACCACAAAGCAATCAATTAACGATTAATGCGATATTGATCATTTTTGTTTGTAATTACAGGCATTTCATAATAAAATTTCTCAACGAGCCCAGTGTTTTCTTATACGTGATTAAGACTTCCTAAACCCTGTGAACAGGCATATGTGATCAGGATAATGTGTTTAAACACAGATATCCTTAGATACTTAACTTGGCCATCAACCAGCAGAAATGACTACTGTCACATTTTTTGTAATAAATGTGAGACTCCTTGGTAACCATATTAGTTAAAATATCCAAGGATGTTGGTTTTAAAACATGGATAGAAATGTGAACAAATATACCTGGGGGGGGGGGGGGGAGTGTTTACAGTGAAGTGCAAAACTACAATTGAAATAGAAAACCAAGAAATGTCATATTAGATGTTTCATTAGTAGTTTGAATTGTTTTTTACCATGCACATTTAGATCTACTCCCTCACAGAGTATTATTTTCTTCTTTGATTTTTGCACTCCAATTTCAATAGGAAACTAGTATCTTTTGTAAAATAAATATAGTAAATTGCATTAAGACTGGATACAAATTACACTTAAAACTTTGTACAAAAGGATATTTTTTTCAGAATGATCCTTCCACTGACCTTGAAAATTTTAGATCAAGTAGGAAACTAGATCTTCATCTAAAGTAACTTTCCTGGTTTGGTAAAGTATGGCTTAAATTCTGTAAATCAAAGACGACTAACAAAGGGAAGAACGTATGACTGACTGGGCCCGACACGAAGCCCCCATCACAAGTTTGTTGTGAGGGTGCAATACAATGTATTCTTGAAACCCTAAAGCTTGAGATATAATTCTTTGTACAGTATCATTTTAAAAGCTTATGTAAATATACAATGTATGTAAGCATAGGAAATTCCCAGAAACCCTTGCTAGAAAAGCTGAAACAAAGCTGAATGGTGGGAACTTAATTACAAGGGAGATAAATCTTACCGGATCTATAACCTCTGTCAACTGCAACCAAAAACAAAGTTTTAAACCACCAGCTAATATGCTCCCAATTACATGTAAGCTACATATACTTAGGTATTAAATTCATAGTCCCATTTATTTGTATATTTTGAAACTACCTTTGCATGCACCAAGTGCAGTTACAATGAAAAAAACCCAAAAAACCTTGAAATAATAATCAAGCATAATGAAAAATGAAATTAAAAAATAGAAAAACCTTTGACCAACATTCATTTTATGACTTCAAAATCCTGTACAGGAGTCTCAGTCATGATTTGTTTAAATTAGTTGATAGAGGAAATGGTTTCCCCCACTGTAAGTAAGTTTAAATTATAGGACACGCTTGGTTAACACTGTAGAGTCATGACACTAAGACAGATAGTACAGAATCCATTGCTCACTCCTACTTTATGTTAAGACCCACATGTATAAAACATGTCAGATAAAATTACTGCAGATATTCTAGTTTTTACAGAAACATACAGCATATATACAAACTATTATATCAAAGAAGTCAAAAATGACCTTTATTAAAAGACTGGGATTCAAACATGATTTCTAACCTACATGTAAACCAAAATAACACTAAAAACTACAATGTAGTATATGTACCAGTAAACAGAAGGGAACAAATGTTATTCAAACAAAGCTCACATCACCATACTGTCAACCAGCTTTTATTCACAATAACTTTATTTCGTGATTTACTAGCTGGTTTGCAACTGCGAATTTTTGTGACTGAAATAATCTTAAACAAACGTAAAAAACATTATTGGAATGGTTCACAGCAAGAAATATTTACCAAGAAGAGGTTCTTGCAGAAAATTTCTCAAATGTGAATAAAATTTGATTTACAGTATACAGAGCTGAATTTCAGCTGTTAATGATTCATGTTAGTGATATTGTACGATGTAAATAACTCCCCTCCTCCCCTTATCTGATACCCTGTACGTCCCTGATAATCACAGCCTTACATTGCCATAAAGAAGTCCGTCAAATGAGTCATGGAATCCCAGGACGGTGTACCCTTTGGTCAGTGCCACCCTGACAAATGACCGGACTGCTGCATTAGATCCACAAGCAGGTGCCCCTATACACATCAAACCCAGCTTCTTCCCAGTCTGGCAAAATAAATATAGGAATTATATAACCAGCCTGTTATGTGTCTGTGTGCTGCTGCTCTAGTTCACATCAAGTAGTTGCAGCACTCTCATACATGGAAACGTAAACATTTTTCTCAGATTTTGAAATTCCAAATGTGGTACATATTTCATATGCATAATTCACTTACTATTGTACATTTACGTCTTAATATTTTTACAGAATGACATCTACACTGTATTTCAAAGAGAAAGCTCAAACTGATTTCATGACATGTACTAACTTACGGCACAGGTTGTTCCAGAGATATCACACTTTTCCTTTGGAGGTCGTAGTTTACTCAACATTCGGTAAGTGGCCAAGTTATTCTGGAAACTCCTACAACATTCCTTAAAGTTATCTTATTCTAATAAATATGAATCAGGTAAATACTGAAACTGACAAAACTGCAGTGTACTAACTGTATTAGTGTATAAATCTGCAGTGTATTAATGGTGTAAGTGTATAAATCTGCAGTGTATTAATGGTGTAAGTGTATAAATCTGCAGTGTACTAATGGTGTAAGTGTATAAATCTGCAGTGTATTAATGGTGTAAGTGTATAAATCTGCAGTGTACTAATGGTGTAAGTGTATAAATCTGCAGTGTATTAATGGTGTAAGTGTATAAATCTGCAATGTATTAATGGTGTAAGTGTATAAATCTGCAGTGTACTGATGGTGTAAGTGTATAAATCTGCAGTGTACTGATGGTGTAAGTGTATAAATCTGCAGTGTACTAATGGTGTAAGTGTATAAATCTGCAGTGTACTAATGGTGTAAGTGTATAAATCTGCAGTGTACTAATGGTGTAAGTGTATAAATCTGCAGTGTACTGATGGTGTAAGTGTATAAATCTGCAGTGTACTGATGGTGTAACTGTATAAATCTGCAGTGTACTAATGGTGTAAGTGTATAAATCTGCAGTGTACTAATGGTGTAAGTGTATAAATCTGCAGTGTATTAATGGTGTAAGTGTATAAATCTGCAGTGTACTAATGGTGTAAGTGTATAAATCTGCAGTGTATTAATGGTGTAAGTGTATAAATCTGCAATGTATTAATGGTGTAAGTGTATAAATCTGCAGTGTACTGATGGTGTAAGTGTATAAATCTGCAGTGTACTGATGGTGTAAGTGTATAAATCTGCAGTGTACTAATGGTGTAAGTGTATAAATCTGCAGTGTATTAATGGTGTAAGTGTATAAATCTGCAGTGTATTAATGGTGTAAGTGTATAAATCTGCAGTGTACTAATGGTGTAAGTGTATAAATCTGCAGTGTACTAATGGTGTAAGTGTATAAATCTGCAGTGTATTAATGGTGTAAGTGTATAAATCTGCAGTGTACTAATGGTGTAAGTGTATAAATCTGCAGTGTATTAATGGTGTAAGTGTATAAATCTGCAGTGTGCTAATGGTGTAAGTGTATAAATCTGCAGTGTACTAATGGTGTAAGTGTATAAATCTGCAGTGTACTAATGGTGTAAGTGTATAAATCTGCAGTGTACTAATGGTGTAAGTGTATAAATCTGCAGTGTATTAATGGTGTAAGTGTATAAATCTGCAGTGTATTAATGGTGTAAGTGTATAAATCTGCAGTGTACTAATGGTGTAAGTGTATAAATCTGCAGTGTATTAATGGTGTAAGTGTATAAATCTGCAGTGTACTAATGGTGTAAGTGTATAAATCTGCAGTGTATTAATGGTGTAAGTGTATAAATCTGCAGTGTATTAATGGTGTAAGTGTATAAATCTGCAGTGTATTAATTGTGTAAGTGTATAAATCTGCAGTGTATTAATGGTGTAAGTGTATAAATCTGCAGTGTATTAATGGTGTAAGTGTATAAATCTGCAGTGTATTAATGGTGTAAGTGTATAAATCTGCAGTGTATTAATGGTGTAAGTGTATAAATCTGAAGTGTATTAATGGTGTAAGTGTATAAATCTGCAGTGTATTAATGGTGTAAGTGCATAAATCTGCAGTGTATTAATGGTGTAAGTGTATAAATCTGCAGTGTATTAATGGTGTAAGTGTATAAATCTGCAGTGTATTAATGGTGTAAGTGTATAAATCTGAAGTGTATTAATGGTGTAAGTGTATAAATCTGCAGTGTATTAATGGTGTAAGTGCATAAATCTGCAGTGTACTGAATACATACACATGTATGTGTATAAAGGAATTCTTACTTTCCTCTTAGCCTTACTGCTTCTTCAAAGTTTTTCTCATTCATGGCCTTTTGTACAGCTTGTGTCTGAAATATTTAATAACCACCACCTAAAGAAAAACAATCAAAAACTGCTTTCCCTAGTATTTTTTTAATACCAATTCTGATAGAAATTGAAAAAAAATAAGGATAATATGAAAAAATCTTCATGCACATTTTCTAACAAAAATGTTAAGTACACCACTATAACAATTTCACTATTATAAAATAAAAGCTTAAAAAAATGTTTTATTAGTCTACAGTCAGTGGCTATTTTGGAAAATATTGATCTCCTGACCATTCCAATCAGCTGATTACAACTTACTCGTTCCACACATTCCATCAGAGGCACCCGCACCGTCTGATTACCGTCCAGAGAGCACACACAGGCCGGAGTGTCAGGAGTGGCATCCATCAGTGCCAGCACTGCCTCAGCTCCCATACGAGCGCCCTGTCAATGGAGGGAATTTACAGAGGGTTAGTTCCCTGACCGTGTTACCACAGCCACTAAAGTGGACAAAAAAAAAGTACTGCCCACAGTTGTTTTATCACAATCCATGAGAAAGACGTGTAACCATTGCAACTGACCAAAAAAAAAATATCATTCAATAAGAAGAAATCATTTCTATAGAACATTATATAACTGATTCATACATTTGTAAATGTATTATGAAAAAATTTACCTGACATTTTGGACACATTGTTAACATAATATTGTAAACAAGTGGCACAAAGACCTAAATGCTCACCTACATCATTTTCCTCTTACAAAGAGTCAATGCCTCTTAAAGTACATGTACCACTCTCCTTTATATATTATTTATTCTTCTTTAATTACAAAAACTGCCCTGCAAAGAAATGTAGCCCTTCATTTGACCAAACTTAATTCTCTTTACCCATTCTTCATGCCAAGTTTGATTGGAATTGACCCAGTGATTCTTAAGGTGGAGTTCATTTTGTAAAGAGTTTATGAACAGACACACATACAGATGATGGACAGAATTCAATGATTAAAGGTCATCTAAGCATTTCATTCTGGTGGGCTACAATATAAAATTGTTTATCTAATTACAGGTACATTATTTAAAAAAAAATACACATGCCACCCCCTCTCCCCTTCCAAGGGCCTTTACTTGATGAAAAAAAACCTATTTCATATCTGTACAAATACATTAGGATTCAATAACACAATATGAACCTGCTTGATGTTTTACTCACTAGGATCCTGTCAAAGGCTGTAGGTTTTCCACCTCTCTGTACGTGACCCAGGACTGTCACTCTAGTGTCATACTTTAACTTTTCAGTAATAACCTATAATACAGGGTTTCATTCATTATGCAAATTTTCACTCATCAGGTAGTGCAGATCGCTGTGCTGACATTAGAAGAGTGATTACCGACCCTTTTGATCATGTCTGCTGTAATGGCATTTCCCTTCTTGTCAATGGCTCCCTCAGCCACCAGAATGATGTTCAGTCTCTGACCAAGGGCTCGTTCCTGTTGGGTCACGTTAACAAGTGGTCAATAATATTAAGATATATACTCTGACATATAACATTAATGTAATGTTCATTAGAATCTAGAATATTGGTGCATGCATACTTTATGAATTTTCTTGTCAGAAAAACAATTTAATGGATATGATATCAAAATGTTTCTTATCAATGAAAAGGTGAAGATAGCTCAATCTCATAAATTCTATAAGGAATACAAAATTATGAGTAGGGTGAACACAGAACCCTGGACATACCAGAGGTAGGATCAGGTGCTTAGGAGGAGTAAGCATCTCCTGTCAACCGGTCACATAGCTGTAAGCCCTTTACATTGATCAAGTATATGGAGTAATCTGTATTCAAAATCAGTGGGTAACGAACGTTTTAACAGTTGATATGAAACATCAGACAGCATTGGACCCAACGACAGGTTGTATTTGCGAATTTCTGAATGACTCTCTTGACTTGAATGCAGACTCTGTGACACCGATACAAGATGGTAGCCTTATCAAATATCAATTTCAAAGGCTTTTGAACTGCCCCAGAATATTACAACATAGAGATAATCCAGTCCCTACTTACCGCTGCCAGTTTCTTACACACAGTTTCCTCCCAATCATCCTCTGGGGGCCACTCAGGAATAAACACCCAGTCTGCCTCTGTAGCCAGAGCTCCCACTAATGCTAGGTACCTGTCAAACATGGAAAACACTTACAATGAATTGCAGTTTAACTTCAGGATCTTGAATAATGATATCTCAAAAATACCATGGAAATCTGGATTGATTGATTGTTTATTGTTTTACGCCACTCAACAATTTTCCAGTTATATGGATATTTGGAAGTCCCAACTACATTTTCTTTTTATACAGAGTACATCCCTAACCCTCAGATATCAAGGGAAGTTTTTTGTTGGCCCCATCAAGTTCAGGATAATGAGGTTTGACTGTACCACAAATAAGTCGTAACAGTTACATACAGTATTAAATATACATGCTCTGTAAATAACTTTCCATTCTCAAGAGCATGTGCAGGGTTGCCTTGAAGTGAAAATATGTTTCTCCTGAGTCTAAGTATCATAATAATTTTGAATATATACACCATGATGAACAAATTCAAAGTGCTTCTATGAAAAACCTAACAAGGTATGATCACAGGGGGAAAAACCGTCTCGTTAGATAAGTGATCACAGTATATGTGTAATTATCATGTATTCTTACGTACATGTGGTTTTGTTAATAAATTCATCAAACTGCTGAAAGGCAGCAGAAGTCACTCACCCACAGTGCCTGCCCATCACCTCTAGAACAAAGCATCTCTGATGGCTGTGAAAATAAAAAAAATAATTCAAAAAAGGACTTCAGGAATTTCTATGAAGTAGTACTGTTCGTAGTCTATCTGATCTGCTATCAAAACTAGAGCAAACCTGTGAAAATTACTTCTCTTAACATCCATTCTGCAGTGCTGAGAGTTTGAAACTGATTTTTCTTCTTGAAAAGGACAGAAGCCAATATCTAAATTTCCATATGATCATAGACTTCCTGCTATTGTTATTGTGACTACCAAATGCCTATTTACCTGGAGGCAGTGGTAATTGTGACTACCAAATGCCTATTTACATGGAGGCAGTGGTAATTGTGAATACTACATGTCTATTTACTTGGAGGCAGTGGTAATTATGAATACTACATGTCTATTTACATGGAGGCAGTGGTAATTGTGACTACCAAATGCCTATTTACTTGGAGGCAGTGGTAATTGTGAATACTACATGTCTATTTACCTGGAGGCAGTGGTAATTATGAATACTACATGTCTATTTACCTGGAGGCAGTGGTAATTATGAATACTACATGTCTATTTACCTGGAGGCAGTGGTAATTATGAATACTACATGTCTATTTACATGGAGGCAGTGGTAATTGTGACTACCAAATGCCTATTTACTTGGAGGCAGTGGTAATTATGAATACTACACGTCTATTTACATGGAGGCAGTGGTAATTGTGAATACTACATGTCTATTTACATGCCTGGAGGCAGTGGTAATTGTGAATACTACACGTCTATTTACTTGGAGGCAGTGGTAATTGTGAATACTACATGTCTATTTACTTGGAGGCAGTGGTAATTATGAATACTACATGTCTATTTACTTCGAGGCAGTGATAATTGTGAATACTACATGTCTTTCTTACCTGGAGGCAGTGGTGGCAATACAGTCTACAGCCTCTACAATACGATGAAGGGCTGAGTCAGCCCCAATAGTCATGTCTGTGCCACAAAAATCATTGTCAATAGACCCCACCAATCCCACAATGTTTAGATGGGAACAATCTGTCCTCTGCTGCTGGGTTATGCGACCTACAAAATTGGGATCCTCTCAACTTGACACACGGTCAGGATTACATCAACAATCATTGCCAGATCACATTCAAAAGAATCTGATGATAATATGTAATTTTACCTAGAAAATCAGCAACCATCTCAACAGAGCATTACCAGAATAGAGTCATACAAATCTGAGAATAAAATACCAAAAACAGGCAAGTTTCATACTGCCTAAACTAATGTGTCATAAACCATTCTGACCAGTTTAGACGTCCTTCTTACCATTCTTAAGTAAGTCATCCAGAAGCTCCGCCCATTCCTTCCTGAAGAGATTGGCACCTGTCAAACTGCCGTCTCCTCCAATCACCACCAGATTTGTGATGTTGTTTTTGACTAGGTTCTCGGCAGCTTTCATACGCCCTCCCCTCTCACGGAAGTCCTTACAACGGGCACTCCCTATCACAGTTCCTCCCTGTCAAAAGTATCCAGTAATTACGAAAAAAAAAAAGAAAAAGAAAATTTCATTTCAGAGAGAGAAAACACATCACCAACTTGTGTGATATACAGTTCTTGGTTTGAAATTTACAAAGAACATATCCAAATGTTATCCCAAAACCTTATGTTTACCTATGTCTACAATTTAATTATCGTCATCATCTAATCATCTTTTTTCCATTTCAAGACAATACAGGAATTTTACTAATGATGCATTATATTAGCAAACAAACTAGAAAACTGACTAAATCATCCACGACCAAACATTAAATTTATGTCAATAGTCATGTCAACGATAAGAGCTAAAATGACCTTGACCTTTGACATTATGTCCCAAGATCTAAACAGTTATCATCACATTCTTATGTACAAAGGAAACAATAATCATGTGATCATACTATTATCTATTTGTAATCTGACCTATGACCCACTGACATAAAAATGTACACGCATTTTTCTCTGACCATTTCCACTATTGAACATCTGGCAGAAAATACTCAAGTTACCACATCACACAATTCCAAAATCAATATACCTTACGTCTTGATAATCCATATGAGTTTTCTAATATAGAGATCATATGTGAAAACATACCACTCTAAGAGGACACATTAATATCTGGTGAGAGAATGAAAATACGCAGGAACTACTGCATCATATAACCATGCTGACAGACAGAGTGAATACTGTACAGCTCCCTTATCTTGTGATGGTGGCCTGTTACCATGTATCAAGTGCTCAGAGATGTGGGATGTGGCCCATACAATGCAAATATTTCAAAAGCAGTATTTCTTTAACCTTACCATCTGCATGATCCCTGAGCTGCTTGCCCAGGTGGCCTCCATGATGTTTTCTCCCCCATCCACCATTCCCTGATATCCCTACAATTATATTTACACAAACAATAAGTAATAAAAATTTTGAGAGGTGGTAGCAGATTCAAAACAGCTAATTTTAATTAGATTGTACATTTACATGTCTGTCAGTGGAAAATAAATCTCTGTTCAATTTGTTTAAAGAAACTAGATTGAGCATGTAATGGCCAGTGACACATATATGCTTGTACAACTGTTTTCTTTGTTTTGTGTGTGTTCCTCATGATAGTCTCATTCTAAAATTTACAGGAAATTTTTGTACTCTGTACAAGTGATTAGAGAGGCTTATACATGGTTGTTGGCAGGAAATGAAGATGTCTGTCTGTCGAGGAAATGTTTGTACTTACCTCCTTTATGTAGAAAACCTTGCAGCCCAGATAGGCTCCCATTCTTACTACAGCTCTCACGCTGGAATTCATCCCTACAAAACAGAGAACAAAATGGCTTGAATTCAGTCTAACATGTATGTGGTAACATACTGGGTAAATGGGAGAGGAAGAAGGAGGGAAAAGCAGTGAGAGAGAAAGAGGGAAGGGAGGTGAGAAAGGAGAGAGGGAAAGGAGGTGAGAAAAGAGAGAGAGAGAGAGAGAGGGAGGTGAGAAAGGAGAGAGGGAGGGATGGGAGGTGAGAAAGGAGAGAGAGAGAGGGAAGGGAGGTGAGAAAGGAGAGAGGGGAGGAAGGGAGGTGAGAAAGGAGAGAGAGAAGGAAGGGAGGTGAGAAATGAGAGAGAGGGAGGGAAGGGAGGTGAGAAAGGAGAGAGAGAGAGGGAAGGGAGGTGAGAAAGGAGAGACAGAGGGAAGGGAGGTGAGGAAGGAGAGACAGAGGGAAGGGAGGTGAGAAAGGAGAGAGAGAGGAAAGGGAGGTGAGGAAGGAGAGAGAGAGCGAGGGAAGTGAAGAGAGAGAGAGAGAGAGAGAGAGAGAGAGAGAGAGAGAGAGAGAGAGAGAGAGAGAGAGAGAGAGAGAGAGAGAGAGAGAGAGAGAGAGAGAGAGAGAGAGAGAATGGGAGGTGAGAAAGGAGAGAGGGAAAGGAGGTGAGAAAAGGGATAGGAGGTGAGAAAAGAGAGAGAGAGGGAAGGGAGGTGAGAAAGGAGAGAGAGAAGGAAGGGAGGTGAGAAACAAGAGAGAGGGAGGGAAGGGAGGTGAGAAAGGAGAGAGAGGGAAGGGAGGTGAGGAAGGAGAGACAGAGGGAAGGGAGGTGAGAAAGGAGAGAGAGAGGAAAGAGAGGTGAGGAAAGAGAGAGAGAGGGAAGTAAGGAGAGAGAGAGAGATGGGAGGTGAGAAAGGAGAGAGAGATGAATGGAACTGTGAATGTCTTGTCCACCTCCCATATAAGGTTATTATACCCTGGTACAGAATCAACAAGCCCTGTCATTAGCACTAAGTGAATTCCTCTGATGATGATCAATACATTAGAGTTATAACATTATGCATTTAAGATTGATCATATTAAGTTCTCGCAACAATTATTCAAATTTTAATTTCTAACTGACTGGTTTCAAATATAAACTATTTATTGTATCAAGTTATCAATAGTTTTACCAAAAACCATCAGTCCTCTGGTCCTCAGAAACATTTATTTTGTAGGAACCCAAAAATCTTTGTAATGGCAGAGGTATTTGTCTTCGATATATTCTGGAAAATCTAATTTCTTCATGATATACTTTGTTTTAACTTTGCATTGTTTATTTCCAGTTGGTATATATGCATCATAGATTCTGGAATTTTTTTTTTGTTATTTTATTTCCTTTCCAAGACTCACATTTCATGAAGACAAGATCAGCTGTGGGTATCTGATGCAGTGGACAGTGGACTATGTATAGATAAAATTGTTGAAGCTTGTCATTGAACAATTCATTTAATTATGTGTGTATAACATTTCAGGCCCTGCAGGAACAGGTGAGTCCTCTAAGCAGGACCTACTGTCATGCTTGTTGAATTCTGTCATTAGAAAAACTTCCCATGCAGTTTTCTTTATAAAGTTAAAATAATGAATGCTATATGCAAATGTCAACAAAATATAGCAAAGTGCAGCATCCCCTTGCATGTATTGAATTCATATGTATATGTATACATTCACACATGCACTATAGAATTACTATATATTCAACCGACTCCATTCTGAGGGGGAAATAATGGTGGACTATACTGAATTCATATCTCACTGGACAATTTTCAAGAACTCACTCTGCTCAATTTTTCCAGAGAAAAGAAATATGCAGTAGGTGTGATGTTACTGCATACAGGTAATCTGTAATTGTTTGATTAGTAGGCTTAATATAGGAAGACCACAGCCTTGAATGGGATCTTTCAGTAATCACAGTACAAGACAACATTTTATGTTTACATTTTTCTTTTTCATGTTGAAGGTAAATTTGTCTCCAGAGGTTTGGAATCACATCTGGCAGTATGCCAAGATAAGGTAAGGTATCCTGACAAACCATGTCCCTCAGGTCCTACTATGCTGAACAACACCTTTTACTTTTCACTTTTTGACAGTAGATCTTGTCATTGTATGTTATGGTATTATAATAACGATTTACGAGTACTGTCACCCGAACTTAAGGCTGCATGCAGCTGCACATATTGGAATGTTACATACACAAGATTTCTCAAGGTCAGGAACTAAACTGCACATGTTTGGCATTTAATTGAACTTGTACACAGATCATGCTTTTCACGGCTGCAAGGATTTTCGCTACCTCTTGGGTTTCGCCTTTCATTTACAATGATAACACCCGAGACACACTCTATATTGTCTGCTACCACAGCACCGGTCGGCAACTTCCAATTAATAAACAACCAACATTATTTTAGATATGCGTACTTTTTGGGTAGCAGGGACTTATACAATTTTGCAATAGGTTGATTGTTGAACACGACATACCCTGGGAATCCCCTCCACTTGTGAAAACGCCAATGGCTTTTCCCATACCACTTCCCCATGCCAATTCCTGTCCCTCTCTCCCGGATTCAGTCATGATGCTGTCTTTTCTACTGAGAGCGTTACGGTTACTGAAAATACGCTCTCTGTCACTCCTCATAAACACGCCATCCATTTCCATTGGTATTGCCATTTTTGGTGGATTGTGTCCTCCAGACGAAAGATCGGAGACCTTCCAGACACGACCTTGACTGGAATTCGGAACACCCCTGATTTTTTCATTGATCATAACAAATGTAGTAGAAGTAGACAATTTGGCTAAAAAAAAAATATCCAATCGTGATAAATGAAAAAAGACACATTTGATAATTGTTATATCTTAAATTTTCTCATACAATTTAAATGGTGAAATACTGTGTTCATTCTCTTCATTTCCCGCAATTAGCCTTATCTTCCGGCTAATAACTATATATCTCAGGACAAGAAATGTAGTTAACATCTTTTTAAGCTATATTTTCTATCTTTTGTATTTTATTTTAATTGAAAATATTTCAAAAAGGAAACTTTTATTATTGTAGGAGTTTACATCATTACTTGTAAGTTTTTTTCCAGAATTATAGGGACTACTTTTTCGCTGCGATTACAACGCACTTCCTTTTTCTCAACAACGTGAAATCGCGACCATGAGGTGCAATTTTAGTCCCATAGAATTTTTCAATTCTTCATTAAATATCAGTAAAGTCAATGAACATTGGGTGCTTCTAGCTTTATAATATCTTAAATATTTTGTGTAAACCAATACATTGATTATATTCCTCTATTGAGGGATAATTATTACATAGACAATCAAGGCTCTGAGTTCTCTAGAAATAAATTGCTGTCGTTTGTTTCCACGTGATCTTTGCACATTCTCTGACGAGCATTTTGCAGTTATAATAATTGTTGAGTACCCAGTATCGTAATACCAATTAATTCATGGAATGATTTGGGCTCCTGGCCAGTGTATTGTGTAGAAAAAAGTAGAAGGGGGGGGGGGGGGGGGGGGGGTAGTCAGCTAGGTTAAGAGTTGGAAACTGCATGAACACGGTGTGTGAAGGAAACTTGTAAGGGGCTGTGGACATTAAGTCAGCCATAATTTCGGTTTCCATAAATAAGTTATTTTCTGACAGACTGTTGACCAGTATTAAAAAAAAAAATCACGAAATTGTCTTAAATTATGTTGACCTTATGGTTGTGCATCAACAGTGGCCAGCTATTCAGCGAGAATCCTAACTTTTTCCTGGTTTTTGATTGTGCTGCTTCATTATAATTGTAACTTTTTGCTAGAAACATTTTGTGGAATAATTGGGGTATATATGACAATCAAGGTCCGTTTCATACGAAATTAGGATAATGCATACTGGTTCCCGTCACAAAGTAGTATAATACAATTAACAGCGACGTGAAAAATTTTATGCTTGTATCCAGTAAACAATAGAATGTAAATTTTTGTTGTAGTTTTTAGCAAATTTTTGTATTTTAATCGTCTGTGAATCTATTCTGTCCGTCCTTGAAAACTTTTTGCTGTAGACAGGCATTAACTTCACACACATGTTACGGTCTTGATTTTGTTTGATACTTAAGATGTCCCGGCACCCAGACATATTTCAAGGTTGCAAAATTGTCAACATTTCAAGTAGACAGATTTGCACTTTATAATAATAATTATGATTAATAATATGCTGCTCAAAGTGCTTCACAATACGTTCGTAATATTATTGATAAAAAAAACATAATGACTCAAAGTGTCATCTATTATATAGCATGCCATGATGTTTTTCACTTTGTACTTTCTCAAAGACCAAGTTTCAACAAAACTAGTTTTTTCTGTGAATTAAATATATGTAATGATGATGAACAAATAATCTAAAAGAATATTATTCTTACTTGGAGTATTTTACTTACTGTTTTTCAGTACCCTCAGGTTGCAGAAACGGCTGGCCTCTGCCGTTCTAAAGTGTGGCAAAAACAAAGTATGGCTTGATCCCAATGAAACAAATGAGATTGCCAATGCCAACTCAAGTAAGTAATTACTTTCCAAGAAAAGAAAGTAATTAATTTCAGATATATGTGTACAATATTTTTCCTACAGATTTTTAATGTAAAGTTAGTTCAAACAAGGAAAGAAGATCTTGGCATGAAAAAATGATAAAAGAGTATGTTTTTGTAGGACAAAATATTCGTAAATTAATCAAGGATGGTTTGATTATCCGCAAACCTGTTGCTGTGCACTCAAGGGCTAGAGTTCGCAAGAATGCCATTGCCAGGAGAAAGGGTCGTCATATGGGTCACGGAAAGAGGAAGGGTACTGCTAATGCGCGTATGCCTGTTAAGGTCTTGTGGATGCGGAGGATGAGAGTGCTCCGTCGTCTTCTGAAGCGCTACAGAGAAGCCAAGAAAATCGACAAGCACTTGTAAGTTGATAGAAATCATCAGTCAATTCATTTGTGTTTCAGAATTTTATTTATGTATTGTTTGATTTGTGATAAATCAGTCACCATAGTGTTGGAATGTTATTTGATGTTCTTGATTGGAAGATTAAGACTTTCTGATTATATCATCTTGCACAACATGTCTCATGCCAACAGCCAATTTGACTTATTTTAACAGTTTATTTTGTGTAAATTTATTACTGACAGAGAATTGTTACTTGAAATTTGTAGATACCATGAATTGTACATGAAATCTAAAGGTAATGGTTTCAAGAACAAGAGAGTATTGATGGAACACATTCACAAGCGAAAGGCTGAGAAAGCAAGAACTAAACAGCTCAGGTATAATCCAGTTCTAACAAATCATTCCAGTAGTAAATGTATAGATAGATGATCAGTGTTATACTGTATCTTTTTAAGCAAGGTTATCTTTCAACTAACTTGTGTTTTGTCCTTCTGTAAAGCAATAAATTCCTACAATTCAATATCTGTCATGAAAAGATTGTAATTTTTTAATGCTGTTTGTCGTTTCTGACCAACTGTTGCCTTTCCTCTAGATCCATTTTGAATTGAATGATCTGTGTGCTATTAAATTTTATGCATTGAATTTCAGTGACCAGGCTGAATCTAGGCGACAGAGAGTCCGTGAGGCACGTAAACGCAGAGAAGAGCGCATCAAGCAAAAGAAGGAGGAGATGCTTAAGTCTTTCTCGGAGAAGGAACCTCCAGCATCAAGTTCTTAAAGACAGACTTTGTGTACACATAGATTTCATTGTCAGCACAATAAACCTGTGTGGGAAAAGATTGGTTCTTCATAATCCTTTATTCTTTGCAATTCATGTGGATTGGCGATCAAATTTCTTGACTTCAGAAGTTAACATGATTAAAAGGGATGATATCCAATTGGAAATGTTTTACAAATGTAGGACAAAGGGAATTGCCTTGTTTTCGTACTAAGAATTTGAACTAGTATTTTATATCCAAAACAGTCTTGTACAGCCGATGTATTGCAGAATATAATTACCATGTTGAACATCTCTTCATATCCACTGTGAACCTCTTCAAAGATAGGAGGGATGATATAGCTGCACTTTTTGAGGTGTATGTATCTTTCCCAGATAGTCCTTGAACTTTAAAGATTGAATCATCACACTAATTGATTTTTATGTCCAAAGGTCACCAGTCTTTATATATTGTATACAGTCTTGACAGTCACCAATCCACAGAGGCAAGGGGGTCATTGGTAGTAGGAAGTTTTCTTTTTGGGTCGAAAGGTAGGTCGCAAGGGTTTTCCCTAATTACCATCAAACTTCCGATCTAGGGGACAGTCCTACTGATTTTCAATTTTAAGTTGACAACATTGTATGTGTTAGTTCAAATGTTGTCCAGCGCATCATGTTGGTTATGATTGGCGAGTCCTATTGCATTTTGGTTTCCAGTTTCACAAAGAGTGGGTTAACTTTAGTGAACAGTATGAAATGTATAAGGTAAAGTTAATTGTCATTTAAAGCAGGGGAAGACAAGTAGCACTGCCCGACACCCGGGGCAACCATCTTTTGGTGTCGGGCAAGTAAAATTATAAGAACCTGTCCGTGGGCAAGTAAAATATATGATATTAATATCAAATGTAAAAGCATTAACAACGTCGATCACCGATATACCAAAAGTATGTCAACATTCTTCCAGTGATTTAAAATGCATAGTCCCTAGTGAGAAATGACATGGTCATTTAATGCTTAAATGTACAGAGAAGTTGAAATTTATTGCAAAGTGCAGAATCAACTTCAATGCAATGTCAATGCCATTAATGAATTGAAACAAGGACAAGTTTGTGACATTTAGTGGGAGTACATTTAAAAAATCCCAGAATATAGCAATAACAACTATCAGCTGTCAATATCAACAAAGTATGGCAAAAAGAGAATCCAAGATATCTCAGATTATGGCAAGAAATTTTGGTCAATGCTTTGTTATGATGAGCAAGCAGAAATAGATTGATTTAATGAAATACAACAAGATAAACAATTTGAAATAGTTTTATTTATATAGTTCTTAATTTAAGGTGGGGCAAGTAAATTTTGTGGTAGGGCAAGTGAATTTGGCATTTCTACCTGTCCTTGCGCAAGTACTTAAAAAATCTATTTGTCTACCCCTGATTTAGAGTTAACAACTTGTTCCTAGACATCTAGTCAAGGTTTGCCATGCTGTATATACATGGATACATGGTCATGTATATATTTTACAATGTGAGCTTTTCTGATCAATTTATCAGGGGGCATAATTCAGTCAAAAGTAGGTTAAGTGTAAAAAACTCAAACTTGATCTTAAGTTTTAAAGACAAAGATGGATATAAAATTTCAATTGAATATCTTCATCCAGTGTAGAGAAAAGTCGGGAAATCTTATTCTTGCAATTTATCAGAGGGCATAATTCAGTCAAAAGTAGGTCAAGCATAATGAAACTCAAACTTGATCTGGCATTATCCAAGAAAAGGCCATATATAAAATTTCAGTTGAATATCTGTAACCAATGTGGAGAAAAGTCCAGGAAACCTCAGGCATTCATCAAGGGACATAATTCAGTCAATTGATTAAATATTGTTTAACATCTCGCTTGAGAATCTTTCACTCATATGGAGATGTCACCATTGCCGGTGAAGGGCTACAAATTTTGGCCTATGCTCGGCACTTATGGCCTTTGAGCAGGGAGGGATCTTTCACGTGCCACACCTACTGTGACACGGGACTTCGGTTTTTGCGGTCTCATCCGAAGGACCGCTCCATTTAGTCGCCTCTTACAGCAAGCAAGGGGTACTGAGGATCTATTCTAACAACCCAGATCCCCACGGGGTTAATTCAGTCAAAACCTACTTTTGAGCATAAAACTCAAAACTTGATCTTAAGTTTTCAAGACAAAGTCAGGTATAAAATTTCAGTTGTAAATCTCCATCCAGAAAGTCCTGAAAACTTATTTGGAATAACAGACAGACAGATCGAGGGTAAATTAATAGTCGCTTTCAGGAAAGCCGGTTGGGGACTAATAAATGATGTGCTTACCAGGAGTTCATGGCCAAATTGTTGAATCAGTTATCAAATTGTTAAAATGAAGTGCAGAGTGTTGATATTGTAACAGGAAGGGAGAAAATGCAGCAGACCAGTCTGGGATTTGAACTGTGGCCCCCTGAATCTCTAGTCGGGTGCTCTACCAACTAAGTTAACTGACCACCAACAATTGAACCTGTCTGAATGCCACATTTCTCCTTCCATAAATTGTCTTTGTCCTCAAAGATGCACAACCCAGATCCTTACTCCCTTGACAGGACTTTCACCTGCAAGTCCAGGGGTGGTTAATGGCACTAAATGTAACAAGAAAGGATAAAATGCAATGTACCAGACCAGGATTTGAACCTGGGCCCCCTGAATCTCTAGTCATGTGCTAACCGAGTTATCTGGCCACCGGCGACTGAACCCAGCTGACTGCTTCATTTCTCCCTCCTTAAATGTCTTCACACTTGAAGACGCACAAGCTTTCACTTGCAAGCCAAGGGGTAGTTAACAGTACCATTTGTAACACAATGAGAAAAAAATGTAATGGACCAGACCAGCATTGGAACCTGGGCCCCTTGAATCTTTAGTCAGGTGCTCTACCATTTGAGCTAACTGGCCACCAGCGATTGAACCCGTCTAATTGCCACAATATATTACTTTGCTACTAGACTAGGTTTTCAACCCATGTCAAGTAAACAACTCGTACAAAATGGCTTTAATGTCACTTTTGTTGAAAATGGCCATCAAATTAAGGTCCATGATGAAATGTATAACACAACTAAGTATCTGAATCAATTTTATGATTTTTGTTTATTTTATGATATAAATAACAGATTTTCATTCCCATAAAACACCAAAATAAGCAATAGTTACAAGTTCTTTTAAATGAATTATGTAGAGTCATAAATTCATGATATAAAAACAATTTTAGAATTTTCCACAGAGTAATTTGTCATTTCCCTTTAACTTCTCTCATCATCCAATCACTGTTCTCTTCATTAAATGCCTAGTCCTCATCTCCCATGGGGTCATCAGTTATGCAAAGGTCATCAAGCATCTCCTGGAGACTGATCTGTGGCAGACCCTCATCGTCAGTGTCGTCTGTGTCAACAGCAATCGTCTTGCTGTCATCTGTAACAAACACCCAAGTGTAAATGAAAGTATCCAAATAATAACAATGCACTTATATAGCGCCTTATCTAAATGTACTCTAAAGCACTTTACACTATACTAAAATGCAAATCAAAATTAGACATAATACATAAAATCATTTATAAATGATATCAATATTGCACAATAAACAATTGAAACTGTGAAAGAAATAAGCTAGAGAAAATTAGAAATTAATACATATTTTAAAAATCATAAAATATGTGCTAGAAAAACTTTTTTTTTGATACCGTTCTTCGGCATGTTGCATGAAATACTGATTATAAAATATGTCAACTCAAAAAACATCACACATTATAAGCCTGACGAAAGAGATGGGTTTTTAGATCTTTTTTAAAACTGTCAAGTTTCTGACTCTTCCTGATGGAAGACTGTTCCATAGAGTGACCGCTGCTTTATCAAACCTGTGTTCTCCGTATGTCATAGTCTTGGTTACAGGCATATCTATCAGATGTGCAGATTCCGATCAAAGAGATCTGGCGGGTACAATAAGTTCTGACAGATATGCTGGTGCCAGATTGTTGAGGCACTTAATGACATACATCAGTATCTTGTACTGTATATGGTAGTTGACTGGAAGCTGGTGTAGTTGGACAAGAACAGGCGTAATATGTGTAGGTTTTTTAGTCTGCATTAATAATCTGGCAGAAGTGTTTTATACCCGTTGAAGTTTGTCCCTATATTGTTTGTTCACACTGTACAGCAAGGCATTTCTGTAATCGATTCTGGCGGTTACCAACGAGTTAACCAGTAATTTGCATGCCTCATCAGAGATGAAAGGTAGTATGCTACCTATTTGATGGATGTGCAAGGTTTTTCACATACTCGGCCTCAGAAACAATGTTTCCTTCAAACGAAATCTGGAAGTCAAGGTTCCTAGATCGATTCCACTTTTGGACAAATACCATGAGTTCTGTTTTGTCCTGATTGAGTTTTAGTAAGTTATAACTCATCCAGATGCGGACATCTGTTAGACATGCCATGAGCCTTTCAGAAATATTGACCCAGTTGTCGTGCGGTTCAACTACAATGTAAATCTGACTGTCGTCCGCATAACAATAACTCACATTATGAGCATCACATATATGACCGATGAGTTTGCTGAAAAGGCAGTAAAGTCAAGGCCCGAGAACAAATGGAACAATCCACCACTCCGATATATTTCGTCATGGATTCTGTTATTATATAACTGACTTCTAATGAGGTCTATTTGTAACCATATGGATCTAGTCAGGCATTGGTTAACTGAGGCTGTGGGCCGAGTTCCACCAATACCAGACAAGGTCAATATAGCCATATGTAGACCTCATCAAAAGTCAATAACTGCTTTTAATTATTAAATGATAAGGACTTTTACAACAGTTCTAATAATATATTTTTAGTCTTTAAACAAATAAAAACATGTGCATTACGATAATATTTCAATATTCAAAGGAATCTAGAAGCTGCAACAGTAACAAAATGTAGTATCACTTTTTTGTAGTTACTACAGAAAGTGATTTGACTGTAATTAGTATTGTTTGGTAAAGCCATCAACAGATTGGAATTTAACTTACAGACACATGCTTTAAAACACTATTTGATTGGTAGATAAATGTGTCAGAAAATCTATGATTGGTAAAGAGAGAAAACCTATATACACCTCCCAAAGTTAATATTGGACCAACCAGAGAGCATCAAAATTCCTGATCATTTAATAAAAATATTGATGGTGCATCAGACTGTGCCACAGTTCTAAACAGTTAATTAGCATAAACTGGTTCTCACCTTTGTAAATGTTTACATGTTGTCTGGTGGTCTGATCCTCCTCAAGGTCCTCCAAGAAATCGGTGTAGTCTCTGAAAATTGTTACATGAAGAAATGTTACATGAACAAATTTAATTATATCGCATTTAATGAAACTGAAACTTCTTCATAATTTATTACACAAGCACACTTACCATGACAATGAAACATGAGCAGAGTACTTTCTTTTCATGTATACTGTAGTTGGACATTTTTCTTTACACAGTAAAATTCTTAATTGCAAACCTACCTCTCATTGCTAGCAGTTTCCATGTGAAGATCATCATGAAGATGCTTGAGCTTCCATCTTCGCTTTCGGTTTCTTGTGGTTTTATCTCCAAACACTTTCTTGACAATCACCTAACATGTACAAACGATCGAAATGACATATCATTAAATACCCCTAGGAGCCTCACTTTGAAGATAAAGTTATGAACACTATGGAGATGTGTCTGTATTATCTATAATGTGTGTTAGAACGTTTCACAATGGTTGAGAAGGAAACACACTTACCACATCAGGTAGCTTATCTGCCTTAACTTTCTCCAAATCTGGATTATTCAGGTTGGCATTAGTGAAATCAAATCTTAAAAAAAAAAAAATTAATTGTAGTTATATCTCTAATTGAAATCTTTATTTTGATAAAATATGAAATTTAGTTTCAATTTTATTTATGATTATGATTAAAGTTATATACAAAACTATTATAACAACACATTTTTACAACAAAATTAAAATTTTCACATTAGCGCTGATATTGCATTAAATTCCAACTGTAGCCTCACTCTGGTTCCAAGAGTCATAATGTGAATCTATACTATGTCAGGATGCTGACATAGATTTGATGAAGAGCATCCTTGTGTTCTTGAAAAGAAAACTTTTAAAAATATTTCAACATATACATGTACTTTAAACCCCTACTGACCCCTGGGGGCCATGGTGGGAACAAATCTGAATCCCACTACTTGAGGACGCTTACATTTCGTAAATTCTATCCTTGTGGCCACTTGAAATTTGAGTTTTAAAAGTTTCCCTTATCTTCCAATGTGAAACTTTAAACTTGTGTATCATTTAGACAAATTATAGATTTAAAGTTCTTGAGTAGAATATTCTTAAAGAATTCTCTTTCAAATTTTCCTGAAAAATATGAAGTTTGTATGATCAGTGAAGAATAGTTGCCGAGAGATTTGGGAGTCTTGACAAGAGGTTTGTGTTGTCTTCTACTGATTAAATCATTTTTTATATGTACATGTATGTATATAAAAGTATATCACTAGCTGAAGTCACTTACCCTAGAACAGTATCCCCAGCACTTAGCAGGTGCCCCAGGTGAGTCCTACAAAAGTACTGCTGGTCACTTAGCCCACTATCTGTGACCTTTGACACCCAAAGGTCAGCCAGTACATGCTGAAAGATCAAAATTAAAACATTCCTCTTCAATTAAAATAATAGTTTTTAAATTTCACCATATCTTAGTCTTACCATTATTGTGCCTTCTCTTAGAGAAACATTTAATTGCTATAGATTTCTTGTGTGAAAAGTTAGAATTTACAGGGGATTTTTAAATGTGTAATTCCTTCATTTTGGAGGAATGTTTTGGATCTCTATATTCGCACTCGAGCCTGGAGAGCAAAAATAAAAAAAAATAAAAAAAATGGTCCCTTGATTGTATGAAGTGCTATTTTGTGTGTCAAACTAACACACACAGACAATGATGTATATTGCACCACTGTACCTTGTGTGACACGGGCACTCTGTGAGGACGGTCCTTCTCTGGAGTGATGTCCACCTGCATCACCATAAATTCCACAAATCTCTTAGGAGAGCAGAGGTTCACAAAGGGATATCTCCAGAACTGTGTACCACTCAGATCAGCCACTACAAACAATCAAATAGCAAACATACTTAATGTCTATTTATCTTATAATATGGTGAAGTTCCAGTTTACCTGCACTGTACTGGGGTGGGGGTTTTAAGATGACAGTCTGCTTTGTAATGTATCTAGGTCTATGAGGTAATTGGTCTTTTTTATACAATGTTTTGCAGTTCATAAGAAAACAGTTCACTGTGTGTTGCAGTCTACTAAGATGACAGTTTACCTTGCAGTGTGTTGGAGTCTATGAGGTGACTATTTACCTTGTTGTGTGTTGGAGTCTATGAGGTGACCATATACCTTGCAGTGTGTGAGGTGGCTATTTACTTTGCAGTGTGTTGGGGTGTGTGAGGTGGCTATTTACTTTGCAGTGTGTTGGGGTGTGTGAGGTGACTATTTACCTTGCAGTGTGTTGGAGTCTATGAGATGACTATTTACCTTGCAGTGTGTTGGAGTGTGTGAGGTGACAGTTTACCTTGCTGTGTGTTGGAGTCTACGAGGTGACAGTTTACCTTGCAGTGTGTTGGAGTCTATGAGGTGACTATTTACCTTGCAGTGTGTTGGGATCTATGAGGTGCACAGACTGGGTTACGCGTGTACAGATACAGATTGGATTGATATTCCCCAGCATCTGAGCCAGCTTAGCAGGAAGGCACACAATGTTGTCCTGTGTTAAAAAGAACAAAAATTTATATAATGCCACTCTGGAATTATAAACGTTGACTCGTATATCTAACTTTTGTTTGTGCATACAGCAGTAACATTGATTGACTTAATTACATGTAATACTAAAGCAGGCTACAGATTGTGAACTGACAGAGAGATGGGCACAGTAATGTAAACAAGTCCTACATCTTCTACAAGGGGTCCTTATCATTTCTAAGAAATGGCGGTGTCTTAATCTGGATATTGAGAGAGGGATACTAACCTTACAAATCGGTACAATCTCCACAGAGAATGTGTATTTGTAAGTAAAGGTGTTATTTCTGACATCGTGGGAGACCAGTTCTTGAGCCGACTGATACCTGGGTTATCAAGAATACAGAAAGTTCAGGTACATAGACAATACTGTTCTTGAGCTGACTGGTATCTGGGTTATCATGAATACATACAGAAATTCAGGACATAGACAATACTGGTATGCCTACAACATACTGGTACAACAACAGACACATCTGCACACATTACACCAACATCTGACTATATACCCAAATTTCTCCCACATATTAATACTTCCAACAGACAGGGTTAAAGAAATTACAAATAATATCTAGAAAGATAGGAATATTACCTGCATGGCACAACATTCACCAGAAAATCAACCAGTTTACGAGCATCTTGTTTTTGAGAGTAGAAAAAGTCCAATCCATCTGAAAAGATCAATTCATACATATACACATTCTGGCATTGTGGCAAGCAAGAACAGACACTACATTGTGAGATATATGTAGACACTCCTACCATGTACAGCTTTTATGTTGACTGTGTTGGCGTGAGCCTTGTGTCTCAGAATAAGCTGCTCCAGGAAGAAAAACGTCTTCTTGTGATCAGTCTAGTAAAATGATGATGCATATTGTTATCTATAGTTTACACACTAAGCAAATGGAATTCAATTTTAACTTGTCCAGACCAAACATTCACTCACCCCAAATTTACTTAACAGACTATATTGAACTACATCACAGTGAACATAGTTATAGGCAGACTGTTTAGGAATGGACATTTCTGCATTAATAACTTGCCCTAACTTCTTTTATTCAAATGAATTAATATTTAACGTTCATTGATATAGTTCATAATCCTTCATATTTTCATGCCTCAAAATCAAAGATTAGTACTGCAGAATCATATAAATTTTTGGGGATCAATTTTTTGGCTTGCTGAGAAATTTTACTGTTTCTTTCAAATGTAATTTCATAGATATTGTTTCTATAAATTGAAACATTCAATATTTTGAGTTGTTTTTTTTTATTTATTTTGGCTTTGAAATTTGTGGGATAAGGTAAAAACCTCATAAGTTGTTAGAATTTGTGTTCAAATGTTTTGGATATTATATATATAATGTGATCAAATCAACAAAATCCACGAAAATTGAGCCCCTTGAAATCTAATCATTTCACAGTAGATAACATAATGTTTTTGGTTTCTTTTATTCAAATAAATTAATATTCATTGATGATTTTTATGCCTCAAAATTAAAAATTAGATGGTGCATTGTTTTTGATTTATCTTTCTGTCTCTTTGTCTCTCAGTCTGTCCTGTCTCTAATGTCAACTCTGGTCATAACCTTTGAACAAGACAAGATAGAGAATTGGTCAAGGACAAAGCACTGTGTCGGATAAAAGTCAAGGTAATTCATAAAGTTCAAGTTCAAATTTGAAACAGCTGAATATGACCAAGCAAGGGAGCAGTGTTACACACACATCTTGTAAATACGCTGAATCATCAAACACAAATGAGAGAATTCTCTCTTTATTTCATGGGTGATATTGGACACATTTTTTATGAGTACCAAGTCATAAAGTCCATGTCCAAATGCTACATTTTCCAGATCACCTGTTATCTCATTGGATCAATATTCGTTATCAAGTATCAGGTCATCTCTCCACCTATGACCTGTGGGCTTGATCAGCCTCTTAAGTCTCTGTAGATGGTGTTAAGTAGCACACTGCAGTTTCTGGGAATAAGTAATAATAAAGATTGGTTTTTATATACTGCTTTTCCAGCATATGCTGCTCAAAGCAGCTTCACAATACATTATTACCCCCAGCAAACCTTATAACATTCCAGAGCTTTCTCATTGCAAATTGCCGTTAAGGTGCTAGAGCACTAACATTCTAACAATATCTTTCACTGTCTATAGCCAGGTACCCCTTTTACACTTGGGTGCAGTGAGGAAATTTGTGTAAAGTGCCTTTCCCAAGGTCGGTCCTGCTGTGGCCAGGACTTGAACCCACAACCTTTCGGTCGAGAGTCTAACAGCCTAACCACTAGGCCACCGACGCCACAATGTTAAAAGGTTTTTACGGTACAATGGACATGAACAAATAGACACAGACAGCAATAGGTCACCTGAGTGACATGGATGACCTAACAATGTATAATGGCCATTTTCAGCATAAAATAGTGTAATTCTAGTTGTTTTTGTTTTCATGAACTTGGAATATACCCCCACTCACTTAATATCTCTATTGGACGAAATATCTAAGTTACAGGGTACAGTTGATTGGCTTTAGAATTATTTGATGATGTAGCCATCATAGAGGCTTTATGTCAAAAATGGGCGGTGGACGGGTGAGCTAAATTTGCTGACCTTCTGTCTGATTTGTACCACAGCCCTCCAGAAATCCTTGGCCTCTACCCGATGACAGTCATCACACATGTTGTTGTTCACTGTAAACTCAACCACAAAAACCTGCTGTAACACAGCTCCATTCAACACCTACAAAAAAAACAATATGTTCGCTATACCGGCAAAATTTTCACAAGTAAAACAGAAGAAGATGATGGCAAAGAAGAGATGATGATGATTTTACCTCTTTTTGTACAGTGAGTTTGACTTTGATTCTCATGGAGTGTGGTTCTGTCCATACAAATCCAGCATCGACCAACCTAACCTTCAAACAAAGAACTACACTTTTCTATCATCAAACAAAGAACTACACTTTTCTATCATCAATATTTATACACTTTGGTGAAACAATTTTCAAATTCTGAAATGTTTAGCTCAGTCACATGTTAATATATTTACATACTTTACTGAGCCCTTTCAGTTTCTTCAGACAAATGGAGAGGAGCTCCTTAGATTCAAGCTGTGCCGTTATCCAGGTATTGGGGGGTTGTAAGTATCTACAAAACATCATCTTTAAAAATAATCATTTTCAACAAACACTTCTTTAATTCTGATGTTCATATATCTAATGGATACACACTTTTCCATTACATTAAACATACTGACATTGTACATGTACTGTAAATATGGAATGATGTCACAATGGAAAAATGTCACAATAATTAGCATTAATCAGTAGTGCAATGAATTTTTAAGTTAATTATCAGTAAATCTGCTTATAAAATTTCTGATTCTCTCTTTGATATTGCACATTTTCCCATGCTTTTATCTATTGTATGTGCTACAGTTATTCTGATAAGGCCAAAATATATTGTATGTGTGTTTCCTGTTTCCCAACCCTACCTGGATTTTGCTGCCAACCTTAGATATCTTATTGACAATATATATAGATATTTAATAAAATTTGGGATTTTTTAAGCTGGAATTTCTTTTTCTTTTCGTGTTCTAGTTTCTCTGATTTACAGTTTGACTATTATTTATTTGAAAAGTATTTATAATGTATTTAGATCAGTATTCAAAGCATATCAACAACTAAGATTTTGAATAAAATGTTTTAATAAAAGAAAATGTTTTACCTATCTACCCTCCCTAATTTTTAGGGGGAGTGAAATAGAAAACACATATATATTTTATTTTGGCCTAATCACCCCTGATGTGTACTACAGTTAGTATAAGAAAATCAATCATGAGAAAACAACACCTTAGCACAAGTGCAACAATGTTGACATTTTGAGTGCGTTCTACTGAGGAAATATGAATCTTTATGAAACTTGCTGGAGAAGATATCAATTATTGCTCTTTGTTTTATAATTCATCCTTGTTTGTGAAAAATACGCCCCATACCCAACATCTGCTATTTTGTCACACAAATATATACCAATAACCAGATATTGGTTATTTAGACAAAATGCGGAGTACTTGATGCCTCTGAGGGGACCCACCCCTTGATTATCACATGTTTGTATCTGTCATGTGTCTTAATATTTATACATTGCCCCTGTAATAAATTGCCTCAATAAACAGGTTAAAAGTACTGTTAAATCAAAATTTATTGTAGTTATTTAGATAAAACAATATAATATTACATGAAAAGTGCAAGAGAACATCACAGAAATTCATAGTGAGGTTAAAATTTTGTTGAAAATATTAAACATAAATAGTTATAATTTTCATTGTTAACTTGTAGTCTAGTATGTAATTAAATTTGCATACACGTTAAATTTGCATACCATTATTGAATGGTCAGAGGGCAAAAGAACATTGAAATGATATTTTCTTGTGAAAAATCAGTTCATACCTGTTGCAGTTTCTGCAGAAATACAGTACAGCCTGTTTAGGGATTCCCTCTGTTATATCCACTTGTGTTCTGATACATGACACACACATATTGGAAGCATTGGGTTCGATCTCTGTGCCACATTCACAACATAATCTGTAGAGAATATATATTTGCTGAGGGTAAGAAACTAGTACTGCAATGCTAATCTTCCGTTTGGAGATGAAAAGAGAGTTTAGAACAAACGAACTAAAACAAGATTTTTTATGACAATAGAAGACCTTAAGATCACACTTACATAAGATTTGTTGTCTTAGGTATTTCTTTGAAGGAGAAATCCATCTTTAAACAATATCGTCAACACGTGCTTGTGAAATACATCAGTGACGTTTAACCGGAAATCTATGTTGCATTCTAAAATGCGAAACCGTTTAGAATTCCTACAGGGGGCGCTAAAACTGTCTTCCATCCTGATCCACTAGGGATGGAGTTTACAAAGGAACCATAACGGTATGATGCAAACATATTTGAGGTATTATTGTAATTATTTGTGTAATCTGAATTGAAAAAACCAATGGATCAGAATTTAATCTGTGCGATAGGACACAAATCCAAGATAACAGAGTACAGTACAGGTCAAAGAAGGTTATCAAAATGGCGCCTGTGTTTAGCTGCGCCCAGTCCATGGAGAGGGTGAAGAAAAAACGTTCAAACTGCATAAAAAACACCAATCATATAATTCGTATGTAATGAAATAATGAGTATTGGGATAAATCATAAGGTGTAAAGTATTCAGAGCATTGAAGAATGGAGGAGATGAGGAGGAGTTTGGTACCAATGTTTTGCTTAGTTGGCATTCCATGAACCATGGATATCGGCCTGGGTAGTTCACCAGATATGAAAGGGTGCAAGACATAAATAGGGATATTCCATAAATATCAATAGGACCGTGGCTACATGCCACTGCATCATTGTCTGAACACATGATAATGTCAAGAATGTATCATCACATTGGACTTGCCAAAATGACTTGGGGTACCACCAGTAGATTCTTGGTGGAGGGAATGGGTTGACTGTATATAAGCAGCTCGCTCTAATTTTTTCTCTCTCTCTTCTATTGTGATGTCATTGTTTTAAAGCATAGCAAACATTTTGTTGAAAGATAACAGCTAGATCTAGACAAATGTAGACAGACTGTAGGCTGGAGAGACAGACTGTAGGCTGGAGAGATAGACTGTAGGCTGGAGAGACAGACTGTAGGCTAGAGAGACAGACTGTAGGCTGGAGAGACAGACTGTAGGCTGGAGAGACAGACTGTAGGATGAGAGACAGACTGTAGGCTGGAGAGACAGACTGTAGGATGGTGAGACAGATTGTAGGATGAGAGACAGACTGTAGGCTGGAGAGACAGACTGTAGGATGGGAGACAGACTGTAGGAAGAGAGACAGACTGTAGGTTGGAGAGACAGACTGTAGGCTGGAGAGACAGACTGTAGGATGGAGAGACAGACTGTAGGCTTGAGAGAGAGAGACTGTAGGATGGAGAGACAGACTGTAGGAAGAGAGACAGACTGTAGGCTGGAGAGACAGACTGTAGGCTGGAGAGACTGACTGTAGGATGGAGAGAGAGACTGTAGGCTGGAGAGACAGACTGTAGGCTGGAGAGAGTCTGAAACCTCTGCGGAACATTTGTAATGAACATTTCATCATAAATGAATGACTTGAAGTTAGATTCTTTAATGGTAGAATTCAACCCTGTGAATTTTGTGACACTTGACGAAGATTCACTTTTGGTAATGATTATGCAGACAGGTAGTACTAAAAAACACAGATCAATCAAACAAATACATTGTCTATGATGAAAGCAATGTCAATTTTGTAAAAATGCACAGATTTTCATCATTCACGTGTGCTGCAAGATCATAAAACTGTGTCAGACGATGCCATATTGAGGCTTATATGGAAATACGAGACTCCCTATATTGGCTATGTATCAGCTATGATACTCAGGTGACTGTTAAGGCCCACAGTCCTCTTGTTTAAAAAATATAAGCTAGATCAAAAGTACTACATGTAAAATATATCATTGTCCCATTCGTTACTTTAAGTGGAACATCCAAATACATCCTTTAAACGGGGCCTCCGTGGCCGAGTGGTTAGAGCATCGGGCTCAAAATCACAAAGCCTCTCACCTCTGTCGGTGCGTGTTCGAATCTCGGCCGCGGCATTATGTGAGCAAGTTTGCCAGTTTACTTGCGGAAGGTCGGTGGTCTCTTCCCAGGTACATTGTATCTGGCTTCTCTCCTCCACTAACAAAAACTGGATGCCACCAGATAACTGAAAAATTGTTGAGTGTGGCGGAAAGCAATAAATAATCAATCAATCATCCTTTAAACCTTGACGAAGATCCACGTTTGGTAATGATTACGCAGACAGGTGGTACTAAATAACTTGGATCAATCTAGTTTTGCTACAAACAAATACATTGTTTGTGATGAAAGCAATGTCAATTTTGTAAAAATGCACCGATTTTCATCATTCATGTGTGTTGCAAATGTACTAAATTTTGAATAATTCAAGGTAAATGTGCACACTTGTTAGCAATTCACTTCTATCAACTGATTAAACCTTGTAGATATCAAAGAGATTCACAGAGGTGTAACAGAATGGATGTCCCTGTGAGTCTGAAACATGATGGGAAGCTCAGTGATTGCCTGCATAAGGCCTATACTTCCAAACACTTGTGTGATGTGAAAGTGGTGACTTCAGACCAGTCTACCTTCTATACACACAGACTTGTTTTAACAACATTCTCAAACTTCTTCCAGAGGATGATCAGAGGACGACAAGATTCCTACAATATGGTCATTCCAATAGGTATAAATAAATTACCATGTTTTCAGTTCTTTTGGGTTGTTAAATGAATTCATTTGAAAAACTGCAAAATGACCTCTGACACATTATAAATCATGTGCTTTTAAAGCTTTTAATAATAAAATAATTTTATTATGAATGAAAAATCAAAGGTGTAACTTGTTCTTGGTTCGGCAATGTGCATGATTGACACTGAGTGGGACCAGATTATACATGCATCAGATAAATAATGTTTTGAGTCATATGATAAAGTGAAATATTTTGTGCTACGCCATTCATCAATACCTGGAAGTAAACTTTCAGATATGCAGAACTAAAAATATTTTGTTTGGGGTTATTTTTCTTTTGTTTTTGCAGATTTAAGTGCCTAAAATATGTGCACATGTATTACAGATCAATACATAAACTACTTGGTAATTGATTTTTTATATTATCTTTTAGATGTGGACTCCGCTGTCTTTAAGATACTGATAGAATTCATGTACACTGGTCAGCTGTGTGTCACTACAGAAGAGAAAATTTCTCTGTATCATGCTTCATTGGTTTTGGGGATTGACACTGCGCAGGAACTCCTGCAACAGGCATATATTTCCAGTGAGTGGCCTGGCAGTATGAATGCTAAGGTTGTTAAAAATGTCGCTGGTTCGGATCACAGTGTAATGGTTGAATCAGATTCAGATGTCAAGGACAAAAGCGTTCAGTCAGTGTGTAATGTGACAGAAGGTGCCATTAGCAGCACCACAAAGAATAAAATGTCAAATTTACATTCACCTAAAAAGAAAAGAGGCAGAAAGAAAAAGAAAACGGAGGCGAAAGTGGAGGAACCTCAGGCTTTTGTACAACAAGGGAAAGTGGCTGAGCCGGAGATTGGAGGTATCCCAGAATCAGCAGATGATGGAATGACAACCAGAAACCGTGGGAAAAGGAGACCAGTCATGGACAGTCCAAGCAAAAAAAACAAGACAAGGAAAGACTCCAAAGAGCCACGGAAAAAAGATACCAAAGGAAAGAAAAAGATGGGCAATGTCAAAGACAAATCTAAAAAGGTGGTCAAGATCTGGATTCCGAAAACATCCAAAGTAAAATGTGATGTCTGTGGGAAAGCACTGAACTCTTACATTGCACTTAAAAGACACAAAGTTGTTCAGCACAGGGAGATATCACTCAAATTCACCCAAAGTCGTAGTATTGTAAGCAATATTATTAAAGGTTCAGGATCTCTGCGGTACTGTACCCTAACAGACTGTAATAAAAAGTTCATGTGTACAATTTGTGCCTGTAACTTTCAGTTTTACAGCTTGTTTTACAGACACATCCAAGAGAATCATATGCCATTTTATCCGTGTGATAAACAAGGGGAATTCTACAAAGTGGTCAAACACATCCAGAATATGAAATCCATATTTAAAAAGAAAAAGAAAAACAAAGGTATAAAATCATTTAAGAAAACAAGGCGAATTCTGTCCAATAAAGAGTATGAGAAGTGCTGCTTTTGCCATTCGGTTCTTTCAAAAGGGAGAATCTATGCAAGTCACCTCATCAAGAAACATTATTTGAGTTTTGAGAAAGCCAAGGAATTGACCGGGTACCCCAGATATCGCCTGCAGCAGAAGTGGGAGTGTCCTGATTGTAATTTAACATTTGTTGGAAACAAGGCCCTGAAGAGCCATTTTGAGGGAGTGCACCAATTGGATGACATGAAATACCCTTGCCCCGAGTGTGATAGTTCTTACTCATCCTTGGGTACTATTAAATCACATTTGCGATGGGTTCACAAAAAGACTGCTGCTGAAGTTCGGGAGGCGTTGAAGAACTCCGTCACCTGTGAAGTCGAGGGATGTGATTACTCTACAGGAAACATGATGACCATGAAACTGCATGTTGTAAAGGAACACCCCCATGTCCAGTTCCGGTGCACTGAATGTAACTTCACCTTCCATGTGAAAAAGACACTTAATCGACACATGATTGTCAAACATCTCCGGCGTTCTGAACATCTGAAAAAACAGTGTGACTCTTGTGGAAGGAGGTTTAGCAAGAATTCTCAGCTCCATGTTCATCAGTTTATCAAACATGGTATCTACCATGAGGAGATGAAGGTACCTGCGTCTCATTTGTAATTAGGCCAAAATAAAAAGAACCCGTTTGTTTGTCCTTTCAAACCCACTTGTATCAATCTCCCCAACTCAGAAGATTTTTTCATGACCCTTTTTATCTTTTTTTTTCTTTTTTTAAATCTTACTGAGATTTTAATATTTATTTAAATGTTATGGACATCGTCATATTGGTATACATATAGAAAACAATGAAACTATAAACATCATTACTAATCATCGTATTGGTATACATATGGAAAACAATGAAACTATAAACATCATTACTAATCATCGTATTGGTATACATATAGAAAACAATGAAACTATAAACATCATTACTAATTAGTGTACAAGACAACTCAACTTTTGTTTCCTGTGCATAAATCACCTGTGTAGTCTAATTAATTACACACATGTTTTGCAGATTTAAATTCTCTTGGAACAATTAATTTTTTTATTGAGTTAGCACCAAAGTATCATTGGACATTAAAGATACTTGTATCAGTATATTCAAATTGAAAATTATCATCAGAGGTGAGATTTGGCAAACAAAGGTGTTTTTTCAAAGTAGTCTTAGATTTTCAGTTTGAATTTTTGCCAGTTTGCAAAACAAACCTTGTCTATTAGTTGACAATGTCATTATTTCCTGTGGAGAATGCAGGATCAGTGCTCCCATGTTTCTTTTGTAGTTATACCACTGTGAACACAATGGCTGTAACAAAGTATGCATGTCCAGCTCTAGTCTGAAGTCCCACATGAGACGACACTCCACAGACAAAAACTACGAATGTCAGTACTGCTCACTCCGGCTCAAAACTGAGGTGTAAGTCGGGAATCAAAGGGAGATCACTGATTGTTTTCTCACAATTGATAATGTAGCATTCCTTAGCTTTTCATGCAAAGTATTTTATTGAATATTGTGATATGTAGAGGACTTGAATGTTGGAGAATATTTTATCTAGGTATGTTATAGAGAGAGAGTACTGATAGTTATGAACAACGCAAGTGACACACTCTGTAGCTGCAGGAATGAAGCTCTATAGGAAAAACAAATCTGGTAGAATACCTTTTTTTCTCAGAGAGCTACAGTTCTGCAGCTACACACTCTGAATTTTTATATATCCATAGAAAAATAATGGTAAACATTAAAAGAAAAATAAGGATTAAAAATATTTTCTTCCATCCATTGCAGCACCCTAAAGAAGCACATTAACAAGATGCATCTTGGAATCCGACCTCACCTTTGCCAGGTGTGTGGCCAGAGGTTTGGAGAGGATTCTGAGTTACAGTCTCACATAAAGAACCGTCACTCCACTGACAAAGACTACCAGTGTGAACACTGTCCCTACGCTACTGCCAATAAAGCCACGTTCTATAGTAAGTACCAGTCTCAACACTTTGTACAACACCGCCAATAACACCACATTCTACAGTAAGTACCAGTATTGACATTGAATACAACACCGCCAATAACACCACATTCTACAGAAAGTACCATTATCTACAGTAAGTGTTCTAAGCATGATAAATACCAGTATCCACACTATACATCACTAGAAAAATCAAATTTTGTCCATCATGAGCTGATCATACAGAAATTATCGTTATACTTCATTTGTTTTGATACTCCCCATAAAACAAATGACCTAGAGACATTTTGTGTATCTGGTTTGTAATTTGTTTCTATTTGTAGAAGTATAGATTTGTATTTCATTGAAAGGAGTAGACTGAAATGGATTGATTGATTGATTGTTTGTTTCCTGCCACACTCAACAATATTTCAGTTATCTGGTGGCGTCCAGTTTTTGTAGGTGGAGGAGAGAACACAGATACAATGTACCCGGGAAGAGACCACCAACCTTCCGAAAGTAAACTGGCAAAACTTTCTTACATATATCGGCACGAGGGAAATTCAAACCTGTGCCGACTAGAGGTGAGAAGCCTTGTGATTATGAGTGCATTGCTTTAACCACTTGGCCACGAAGGCCCCTGACTGAAATGGAAATAGTACATACTGCCTAATGCAAGTCCTGTACTTGATTAAAATTTCATGATTAAAGTAAGCTAAGTAAGACCAAGTTTACACTAAGCAAGACTACGTTTACAGGTAACATTAAGTTTATAGGTAACACTAAGTAAGACTATGTTTACAGGTAACATTAAGTTTATAGGTAACACTAAGTAAGACTATGTTTACAGGTAACATTAAGTTTATAGGTAACACTAAGTAAGACTATGTTTACAGGTAACATTAAGTTTATAGGTAACACTAAGTAAGACTAAGTTTACACTAAGCAAGACTATGTTTACAGGTAACATTAAGTTTACAGGTAACACTAAGTAAGGCTATGTTTACAGGTAACACTAAGTTTACAGATAACACTAGTAAAACAGACTCTTTTCCTGTCAACTCTCTCCATAAGACTACATCCGACATACAAGACTTGCAAAATTCAAAGCTTCAAGATTTATCAATTTGTAATTTCATTTGTCAAAAGCAAAGTAAAGTAATGAGGATTTAATAAAACGTTAACGGAAGTAAGGATTTTTATCTTACAGCTCATTTGTTCATGGTTCACAAAGTTAAAGCTAAAGAGGACACAAGGAAGGAATTTAGCTGTCCCCACTGTGATTTCACAACCTTGCTTGGACATAGGTTTAAGACCCACTTGAATGGACACAAAAACATTCGAGAGTACTCTTGTAATATGTGTGACAAAAAGTTCATTTCAAGTTCAACCCTGCGAGCTCACAAGCAGTGGACTCATTCCGAGAAAAAATACGACTGTCCACACTGTGGCTACCAGACTAAGACATCACAGAAACTGAATGAACATATTAGAATTCAACATCAGTTGAAGGGGTTTAAACCATACAGATGCCCCTACTGTACATTTACGTGTGCTACTGGAGGGAATACCAGGAAACATATCAAACAGAAACATAAGAACATGGAGGTGCATTACATCAGAGATGACAGTCTCCTAGAGGCGGCAAGGCTGGCAAGGAAATCCGGAAACACCATGTCTCTCAATTACATCTCTGTTCAGGAGGATGTGATTCCTGACACACAGCCAGGATTCGAATTACAGGATTTTCAGTTACCGACCCATCAGCAGGACACTGGACACCATGTGAACCAGCAAATGCAGCTTACGGGAACGCCAACTGTGGTAGAAGTCAGTAACCTTCACACGCTGACGAATGTTGCTGTCCATTCTGACCCGATTATTGACCCAAATCATCACGTCCACCCAAGTAGCCTTGTACCTCAGGAAGTCATGGTCTCGAATGAAAGCATTGTTGTCCCTAATCATGGAAACATAGTTACTCTTGGCAATGTCCATCAGCTAACAGTGGACAATGTGAGCTACTCTGCAGCAATAGTAAATGCTATAAATCAGTCTATGCAACACTTGTAGCACACCACTTAGAGCGGTACAAATGCTGCAAACCAAATATCAATTGTTGTGCATGTACCAGCATGTGATCAATGTTGAAGACATTAGTTACAGTTCAATATGTGGTCACAGTATTTACTAGTAAATGCAAATGTAACATGTTTGTACAGTAAAATTCATTTATTTGGAACTCTATTATTAAGAAATTTTATTTGTAAGGAAAAATTTCAAAATCCCCCACAATATCTCCAAAAAAACCACCACCCAAAACACTGGAGATCAGGAACTCAGTTATGAAAATTTCCCTGATGTAAGGAAGTGATATTTAGTCTCTAGTATCATTTTCGCTATTTACTATTTTTGTCAATTATTGTAAAATGATATAAGTAATGTATAAACAAAATTAAATTTTTTTCCAATTGATTGTATATTGTTTAATATCCCTTTCAAGAATTTTTCACTCGTATGGAGACGTCACCATTGCTGGTGAAGAGCTGCAAGATTGAGGCCTATGCGCAGCACTTATGGTCTTTGAGTAGGGAGGAATCTTTATTGTGCCACAATTGCTATGAAACAAGGCCCCGGTTTTTGCAGTCTCATCTGAAGGACTGCCCCATTTAGTCGTCTCTTACGACAAGCAAGGGATACTGAAGATGTATTCCAACCCAGATCCTCACAGGAGAATTTATATGCAAATATTGATCTTTCTTTTGATTAACAATACAGAATATGAATACAAAGTATTCACCAATTTATTTTTGAATATAAGGATATAGTTTCCTTGTTTTCTCAGTTGCGAGGAATTTAATGTATTGTATTGGTGTCCCAAGGAATTCCTTGTAACCAAGATTTACTGTAAATACATATACTTGAGTTAAGGAAAAATGCAAAGATTGTTTTTTCACTCTGACAATGAGATATCTGCAAATGAATGCCAACATTGATCAGACTTTTGGGAAAAGCTACTCATTTTTATATATTCATCAGAGATGGATTGTAATTTGGTATGACACAGTCTGCAAGGACCACCTCTTTTGTGATGTAATTGCACTCTCGTGTGATGCACTTAGACCAATGGCCATCAGCCCAGAGCTGAAAAAGTCAGGGTCCTTAAAAAAACATTGATGCTGCCATTTTTTTTTTTTTTTATACAATGATCTTTAGACTGGATGGTTCAGCGATTTCAGCATGTCTGTCATTCTCTCCATTTGAGGGGGGGGTGTCTGTTGCTCTTTTCATTGCTCTGTCACACTTCAAACTGAAACTGGCTATGTAACTTCTTTGTGGGTCACTCTAAATCATGTTGCAATTTTGATCCATTTCAACCTCCTTTTCAGGAGTTTTACTACTTCATTCAAAATTTAGTGCAATATGGAGGGTACATGATTGTTATCCAACTCCCCCCCCCCCCCCCCCCCCCCCCCAGTTATCAAGTGAAGACTTTGTTTACGGAGTGTTTGTATGAATATTGAAGATGTGCATGTGGCAAGGATTTTGATTTTCTTCAATTTCTGAGAAAATTTAAGGTTGCAGAACTTCACATTTGAGGAGATATTATAAAGTGAGTAAATGGGTTGTCCACTGAACTCCTCAGTCAGTTTGCAAACCAAGGTCTTTGTAAACAATTTGAAGATGTGCTTACTGCAAGAATTCCCAACAATTTCCCAATTTTCTTTGATGTTTGAAAAATTTACAGGTTGTTGTTCATTTTGGACAAATATCTTGTGCTCCCGAGATCTTGTTGTGTCCATCTACCTCCTGTTGCAATTTTAGAGCTAGGACATTTATGTATGTCACCCCTTGATGATGGCTGATATACTACCATAAGTAAAGTTCTAAAAATCCTGCCCCCCCCCCCCCCCCCCCCCCCCCCCCCCGATAAATACCCTACATAAGTTAGCAGACGGGCATATGATATGCTGTTCTGGTACTCTTGTTATGACCAGTGAATGATTTATTTGGACGTTAATTATTTCCTTGATTTCTACCGCATTATTGAATATTTTTGCAGTGCGAGTGTTGCTTACTGAACCACCTCTACTTTTGGGGTGAGGATTTCATGGTTTGAGCATGTTCATGGTGACTTAATTTTGTGATTGAAGAATAGTTATTCTTCTTTGAGGAAGTTCAATTTCTCTTTGTTGTAAAATATTTCAGATTCATGGGTATTGCTATTAAACATGTACACCCCCCCCCCCCCCCCCCCTCCTTCTCAGTGTTCAGTGAGGGGTACCATGTGATGACTTGTGACCTTGTCATTCTATTGTCCATATTCTCTGTAATAGTATTTCTTGTAACTAAATTTATGATGAGTATTCTGAAAATTAATGATTTTCATTTTCCAATTTTCAGAAAAATTATGGCCCTGTGAATTATATATATATATATATATATATGGCCTTGTGAATTAAAAAAAAATGCAATGCTTTGCAGTTTACAATATATTCAGAAATACATCATGATTTAATTTATTGATGCAAGACTACGTTTCTCTGTAATCTGTACATAGTTTTGTCAAAATTCTTATGAAAATGAGGGGGAAAATGCATTCAAGATATTTCTCAAAATTTTGTGTATTGCATAGAACTGTTACTGATATTTAATACTCATACATTTGTAGTCTATTTTTAGATTGAGAATTCAAATTCATTCTAATATACACACTGCATGGCATTATCACACCTTTTTTGTCAATAATTTTTACCAAGAATATTTTAACAAATTTGCACCTCCTGAGCATTTATGAAATCCTCTGAATAAAATGCTATATAGTGTGTATCTACATGCAATATTTATGGCAATGCTTAAAATTAGTGACAATCAGATGTTTATTTAAACTGGAAATGAACAATTACGTCATCTTATGCATCAAATGAACCGAGTTATTTGCACGTACTTGGTACGTTTTATGTGTTAACACTCGTACCAGTTCAATATTGTATGTTACATACAGGTACATTAAAAATTCATTAGTAAATTTAAAGTGACATACATTGCTTTTTACCAATGAATTTTTTTTTATTTACCATGTTGCAAGTTTCTTTTTCTCACAAATGTCCGTTTATTGTTAGTAATAAGTTTCTTTCATCTCAGAAAAACCACTTTAAATTCTGGTGCATTGGTTATATTTAGAACAAACTATTTCAACACAAGTTGCATTTCAAAATCTGCAATTGAACTAATATAAATCAGAGAAAATTTTGTTCAAAATTCAATGATGAAGAACTAGATAGTTAAAAAGAGGCATATTTCTGGGGGTTTTGTTATTTTTTTTTAAATGCCTCCAACCTCAATGAAGTCTATTCTGGCAAATTTGACTTTGGCTCTTGACCTTTATCATTCATAGTTTTGACATTTCATTTTACTAAATGTGAATTATGTACAAGATTTGGATGGAGAGAAAAACAGATAGGGATAACAACACGCCCTTCAGGGAGGAGGGGGGGATGCAGATTATTCCAGTGCCTAGCATGGTATGGTGGGATTTTGACATTAGAATACATGCTGCATTAACCAATTGAAAGACAAACCAATATTTTTAGTTCACCTTGGATCTTTTGTCCATTGTCGTGCTGGTTGAAAAATTGAACATTTTCAAGGTGACGCAAAAGTTCACGTTGGATACATTTCTTTCGTGCCATTACTTTCAAACTAGTCTTTAACTTTTAAAAATCACTTCTATCTTGGATAAAATTGTAAACAGAAAATTTTCTTTCTTATGCTTGACTGAACAATTGAGACTGCTGTCATGACACCAACCCAAAATTTTCTGAGGAACTTGGGGGCAGATGCAACTTTTTAAGCATCATTGTTGGATCTTGAACACGAGATGAAACTTTCAACAACCATCCTCTTGCCAATGTCTTTGTGGGGGAAGAGGGGTGTTCAACTGACTCCTTGCTGGTAGAGGAAGGAAGAAGAATTTGACATAAGTTTAACAATGAACCCAAATCAATGTATCAGGCCTTGGGGTAGGGAGCAGTTGGGGCTAACTTTTAATGTTTCCAAACCAATATCTTCTATCTTTGGAACTTGTATCTGAAATAATCATATAACACTGATACTGAAGACAAATAGTTTATTTGTTAAATTTAAGCTGTAAACCTACAATTATAACAGATTAAAAAAAAAACCAAAAAAAAAAAAAAAACAAACAAATATTTAACAGATAAATGACAACATATTTATATATATATATATATAAGGATATGGATAAAGTTGACTTGTGCTTTTGTAAAGATTTAAAAAAAAATGATGGTCTATACCATGTCTTTAAATTAGCGAATTTTTCCTACAGAAGAATGCTCTACAAATGTCAAACTAAATCTACAACATTCATAATTCATCCCAGCACTTTTAAAACATAGCTGTACTTTAATGCCAAGATAATAATGTATACTTGATACAGTATAAGCAGAATTTTTAGCGAGGGTTTAATTTTGGCATTATTAGTGAGAGTGATGAGATCACCATCATCGCTAACAAGCTATTCCGTATCGGAGGTAACAGTTATCTTTCCTGGAATTAGTAGAGTTACCTCTTGCTAAACCCATTTTTATGGAAAAATTGATAAATTTGTGAATATTCTATAGCTGTTAAAAATGGAGCTTTGTGTTCCGTGGTCATATGTAAGGTATGACAGTCAGAAATACCTGTACAGTAAAATATGCTTATAACAAACGCACAACAAAATCTCGCTCAATGAATAATAATTATTCCCCTACGAGTTTTCCCTGGCCCTGAAGGTTTGTGACAACCATGTTTTACTGTATTCTACCTCTACTCCAAGCTCATTTCTAGGTTTTGCTCATATTCTAGGTTTTGCTCATAGAATGGTTTAATACCACGTGTCTGCTGGGACAAATTATGAAACATACTGAGCCTCCAAAACATATGCAAATCATTATCTGATCATTAGCTGCCCATACTGTTAATGAACTTTCAGACCAATTTTTTGTTGTCATAAACTATCATTTATATATGAAATCATAAGATCTAAGAAATCATGCAGTAAGCATCTATTGCTAAAAAAGCTGCAAATGTGGAAAATTCTCTGAAAAACTGATTAGTGGCATAAATAGTGTTCTTGTATCATCACATTAAACCTGCATAGTTTTTATATTTTGCATGAATGTGTATTTCAGAATTGAGCACTGAGCTGTAAACGTTGTAATTAAAAATATCTGCGATTGTTTCACAAGGAAAAATTACATCTTTGCAGTAGCTAAGACTTGCTAAGCAGCCATTTCTCTGTATCAGTGAGGTTTCCACATTTACAGCGAGTCAACACTCTTATTATATGATATCACTACATTTTATTACTATTTAAAACATGCATATCTGTACCAGAGTACAGTATTTTTGCATTTTTTTTTCCTGTAACAAGTATTGTTCCTAACAAAAGAGTGAAAGTAAACACACATGTATATATAGAAAGGAACAAATTGACTACAGACACATACTATATAATACAGTATATCATAAAATTCTTCCACAGCCTTTTCATTGCTAAATGGGTCAGTAAAACAGTATCAATCCATAACAACTTTTTGACAAAAACAGAAAACATTACAAACTATGAAATGTTGTCCATCTACACATACTCATTTTGATGGCCACAGAAAACAAAAACTTGAGTAAAAAACAAAAGTTGGTTTAATAAGGATTTTTACTTGTAAATTAATAAAGTTAATTGTTTTTTTAATTAATAATAAAAAAAAATTTTCATTGTTTGAGGCATTCTCTATTTTGGTCAAACACCGTTATGGAGTATCGACAAAAACATAATACATATAGGTAACATGGTCAGTGGAAACATACAGAACATTCCTAGATATATACATGAACTAGTGAATCCGTGACTGTATATATAAAACAATTCTAACGTATGAAAAAAATCTCTATGAAGGTCTAACATGGGACAAGTGTGTGTGAATAGGACTCTCCATAGAGAAAGCCATGAAATGGTAACAATTTTCCCGGCTTCTGTATACAATACCAACATAAAAAAAAAACAACACATGATATGAAGTATAAAATCTTCATTGTTAGTATATCAAAGAACATTGTACAAGACTTGATTTAAAAAAATAGAATGCTCTTTTACTTCATATAAATATGTAATTTTTCTGTACTGATTTAATCAAACATGATTCATTTTCTTTTCCATATCTAAAACATGATCAAATGTTGGTTCTGGTGCTTCAACATTAACTTGAGATTCCTTTAACACGAAGAAAAAAAAACAAAACTGATTTTCTCCAAAATTAACTTACAAATCAATTTACACATCAAACTTTTCAGTTAAAAAGTAATATGCTATAAAATCCTCACTACACCATTATAAAAACTGAATACACCCATCACCTCTTTGTGACATACAATGTACAAAATGTGCATCTATCCTTAATGCAGATACATGCATTACATTTTATTCAAACAATTCACTTGATCTACCATCTGTTGATCTCAAAGTCTCGTGTACATGTTGTTCAGAAAGAAAGAATTACAGTATCCAAATATTTAGTGTCGAAACGGACAAGAGATTGTGAAAATTCAACATACACTGCACGCATGCTCATTTGTGTTAACACAGACAAAACATATATTAATATGAAATCAGTAAAAACTTTTATTCCTCAAAGTTGGGAGTTAGGACTAAATTTACCACATTAAGGAAAAAAATTCTGTAACCTTTAAATTTATACATGTGCATGTATTTTGAATCTCAAAATAATAAATAACCAATTGGTATGTGACATTATTAATGAAATACAGGTTTTAGATGGAAAAGAAATGTATGAGAGAAAATTATTCTAGTTTGTTGGTAAACTGGTGGCCAATGACTAGACTCAACTGGAGTGCTCTCTAAGGTTTGTATGAACTGGTTCTAAAGTACTACTACGGAAAGTTGACAGCAAGTTTTCTCTGTATCTTGGTAACCAAATTCCTAGGCAAAGTACATGACCTTGACAGTGTCTGGGTGAACTGTGATTGCTCGTGCCATGGCAGATGGGTTTCGCTCCATCTCGTCCGAGTGTCGACTTCCTTCCCCACTGTTAATTAGGAAATGAAAAAATTATGGGCCAGGAATTTTTTTACTCAGAAAGTGAAAAAGTCTTAAAGCACCTTAAGCGCACTACAATGTCATTTGTTAAGTTATTTATCATTGTGCAAAATCTGTGTCAACAACAATGGCCTTGATAATAATTATGGATTTAAGGGTAACTAGAGCTGTCCTAAGATGAGTAAAATATAATTACTTAAACCAAGCATAAACCTTTTACCAAGACACATCTGTGTTCATTTTGTGATAAGACGGTATCAGACCTAAATGCTTACACGAATCACCTGTAGCCATGCATAAGTTTTGTTGACGTACGACTTGTGATGAGCTTGTAAAGATCTAAATACTGTGTTTAATCAGAGATATATCACTCATAATGAGCTTAGAAAAGATCTAAATACTGTCTTTAATCAGAGATGTATCACTCATAATGAGCTTGGAAAAGATCTAAATACTGTCTTTAATCAGAGATGTATCACTCATAATGAGCTTAGAAAAGATCTAAATACTGTCTTTAATCAGAGATGTATCACTCATAATGAGCTTAGAAAAGATCTAAATACTGTCTTTAATCAGAGATGTATCACTCATAATGAGCTTAGAAAAGATCTAAATACTGTCTTTAATCAGAGATGTATCACTCATAATGAGCTTAGAAAAGATCTAAATACTGTCTTTAATCAGAGATATATCACTCATAATGAGCTTAGAAAAGATCTAAATACTGTCTTTAATCAGAGATATATCACTCATAATGAGCTTGGAAAAGATCTAAATACTGTCTTTAATCAGAGATGTATCACTCATAATGAGCTCAGAAAAGATCTTAAATCAGTCACTAGAACACTAAAGGATACAAAAATACCCTTTATATAAACACTATATAATTTATGAATCTTAAACTGCTCTACACAAGACTGTATCTTTAACTTTAGACTGTCTAAAGTTAGCTTAAATCTTACTTCTTAAGCAAGAGTTCTGAGAGGTTGGGCATATCCCCTTGTAATGAGTGTCTCATAGCTTTTTCTATAATGTCCTCTAATGACCTTGACTTTTGGACCCCCAAAATCAATAACATTCTTCCTCTCTTGACAACAAAGCTACATGGGAATTATCAAATCAATGGATGAAAATATGTGGCCTGTGGAGTGTCTACAAGCCCAGTATTCTCACCCCCATACATATAGCGATCCTGTTACTATATCCCCTGGCAATTCATTGTAAGGGGACAATAAATCTTCAAAATATCAATTTTAAACATAGAGTATGAAAAGTTGTCATTTGTAATGATATCTTTATATCTTCTCAGTGACACAATTCACACAGTACAAACCTGTCATGTTCTTTTTCCACCAAATGATATCGTGCTCGGAAAGCCACCAGGTGGGCATAGTAGGCAGGAGCAGGAATCGACACGCTGCGTGTGCAGCGTACATATGTGTGACACAACTGATATGTCAATTGCTGTAGCTCATCAGCTTTAAAACAATTGTCATCCCACAACACATGGTAATGGGATGGTCGGCTTGTTCCCTGTAAACAAAACAACACATGGTAACGAGATGGTTAACATGAGTCCTGTAAAACACATGGTAATGAGACAGTCAAATTGTCACCTGAAAACAAAATATGGTAATGAGATGATGTGAACAAAACAACACATGGTAATGTAAAAGGTGACTTATGTCCTTAAGTAAAACAACACATGGTAATGAGATAGTCAAACTGCGACCTGAAAACAAAACAAGACATGGAAATGAGACAGTTGACTGTTGTTCCAAAAACAAAACAGCACATGGTAATGAGACAATTAACTTCTATCCTGTAAATGAAACAACACAGGGTAATGAAGACTGGAAATATGTGCCCTGTTAACAAATGCTTGTCTAACATATGGAATTATATTACTGCAGCAGTCTGCAACAGAGACTTGACCTTCTGTTTTGATTTAGAAGTCTTGACTGTGGACAAAGCACAATACCATCTGCACATTCAGTCAAAAGAGATCTGCAATAGAAACATGACATCATACATCAGTGCAGTTGTATCTCGTGCTTCAAAGTACATGTACATGTATATGTACTGTACGTACGTATGTGTACATATACATCCACTGAACATAAGTACCCTGCTGTAAGACTCCTATAAATTCTACATTTGACTACAACAACAAAAACCTGAATCACCTGTATTCCAGCATGACTGCATAGGTAAAAGTCAAATTCTGTGGGGTGTGTGATCCCCACATCAACTGTAGTTCCTGCTGGGATGTTTCCACTGCGCCCTATCTGGTCCTTTCTATCAGCACAAAATAGCCTGGTGTGGTGCCGCTTCTGGACAGCAATGAAGGTTATCCCAGGCTGGTAACCAATCTCTAGCTTCATACAAGCCTCTCTTACGGCTCTCAGCTCATGTGCAAGTACCTGTCAGTCAGATATAGAGAAACACTGCAGGTGATATCAAAGAATGGAAGTTTTGTACTGCAACAAGGACAATTTTAAAATTCAGCCATCCCTTATACAGACATGTATCATGTCCCATATTCTCTTTGTTAAATGAATATAAAATGAAACCATTTGATACAGTTCTTCATTGAATACATGGCTACCTTTTGAAACTGTCCTTCGCTGACGCCGTCTCTGTAAATGATGATGCGGGTTGGCTTGAATTGTGTGGACTTGTAGAAGGAGATGAGTAGTTCACGGACCATTGAGCAGAACTCCTCGATCACTTCCTTCCGGTGTTCCTGAACCCTGACAGTTGCCGAGTAACGACTGGGGTGGGCATCCATACTACCTACCACCTAAAATAAACAGCAGAGGGAATTCACAGTGATGTTTTACAATCATTTTATCTCTTACTATCCTACAGAAAAACAGGGAATTCACAGTGATGTTTTACAAACATTTTATCTCTTACTCTCCTACAGAAAAACAGAGGGAATTCACAGTGATGTTTTACATACACTGTATTTCCCTTTAATTCACGGTAACAGTATTTATGCATAATTTTGCAAAACTAGCCATTCACAAAAATTTTGTTCTCACAAATAAACTTTTGCATAATTTTGCAAAACTAGCCATTCACAAAAATTTTGTTCTCACAAATAAACTTTTAACCACAGAAGACTTGAGCAATGAATGCTGATTCCTGAAAGTTTTGTCTTGTGAATAAATACACCACTCTAGCCATTGTGAAAATACAGTCTCGTGAAATAACAGTGATCTTCTGTACTTAAATGTAAAGTTGAGATTTTGGGGGACAGACTGTTTATGATATTTGACTTACAGCTGCTATGGACGGCTTGCTTGTGTCTCCAGCAGGAGGATGTGTCACGTCTGCTCCCAGGAAAATCACTGGTTCTCGGAATACCAGAGGTCTGCACAACAAAGAGATCATTTATCAATCTCTGATTTGTAATGACACAGCAAGCAATTACTGAAAGCCAGCTCTTACAGGGCTTCACTCTTTGTTTTACTTTATTTGCATTAGTTTAAATATTCATACACTTGACCTATTTATAACCTGTACTTGGAACTTGATTTACATTAATTTAAATATATACATTTGATCTATTCACAAGCTGTACTTGAAACTTGATTTACATTTAATTTAAATATTCATACATTTAATCTATTCATAAGCTCTATTTAGAACTTGATTTACATCTAATTTAAATATTCATACATTTTATTTATTCATGAGCTGTATTTGGAACTTGATTTACATCTAACATAAATATTCATACATTTGATCTATTCATGAGCTGTATTTGGAACTTGATTTACATCTAATTTAAATTTTCATACATTTGATCTATTCATGAGCTGCAATTGGAACTTGATTTACATCTAATTTAAATATTCATACATTTGATCTATTCGTGAGCTGCAATTGGAACTTGATTTACATCTAATTTAAATATTCATACATTTGATCTATTCATGAGCTGTACCTGGAACTTGGCAGTAGGATATTGTTGATGCCTCCTAGTTTGACATTAATTTTCAGACAGAGGTTGGAGAGTGTCTGGGGAGACGTCTTGTTTACATTTTTGGACTGCACACACTGTGTAGCTAAGCCAAACAGGATGTCTCCTACTCGCTTAACCTCAGCTACAAACACAAATCAGATAATCTGTAAGTACAGAGTACTTTCTTAACTTCCACAGACTGTCTGCATACCATACAATAAAATCAATTAAATCTGTATTTCCTCAATTCTTCCAAGATGTGTCATAAACAGGAAAAATACTGCATTTATAACTATTATAGCAGGATTCTATCTTAGCACCTTCAGCAGTGAAGCAAGGCAGCTACTTTATGGCAAGCTAAAATACAAACTACAGTCTATATCGCTCTATAATCATAAACACATGTAAAAGAAGTGCTAGATCAGGACTATGTCAAATCACCTGCTCTATTTGTCGTCTAATCTTAATAAGTTAAAGTATCACACAAAGCGATAATTCCTTTTTTAACTCAAGATTCTGACTTACCGTAAACTGGTGTTCTACCTGGCAGAACAACCACAATGAGCTGTAGCCCAGCATATGTGTTCTTCAGGTACCGAAACATTGGTTCCACCTGGTCTGGCCCAGTGGCATACTTGCAGAAACAGGGCTGACCCAAAATGGGCATTCCTGCATCAGTAGAAATTTTCTGCAACTGCTGGGTAAAGTTTCTGTTAAACAATGGAGAAATCACAATTAATGTTTCATACACACCAAGGACAGTAAAAGATCTTGGAGTGTGAAATCTGAACTCACTCAGTTTCTCGACAATTTGCATTCAATTTAAAGATTGATTGTTTTCTTTACGTCCCGTCGGGAATTTTTCACTCATATTGAGACGTCACCAGCTGTAGGTGAAGTACCACAAATTTAGACTTATGCTTAACGCTCAGGGCCGTAGCAGTGAGGGTTCTTTAACATGCCAACACCTACCGTGACACGGGACCTCCGTTTTTAAGGTCATATCCGAAAGATCCGTGATTCTCACTTTTAAATGCCGAGTGTTTGGCGAAGGAGCAATCACTACCTATTTTTCATCTTAGGTTTGATGCAGCCAAGGCACGAGCGAGGCTCGAACTCATGACCTCCCGGTTACGAAGTGAACGCTCTAACCACTGAGCTACCGTGACTGGCTTTCAAAAATTGAAATTTGTTTCGTAAGTATATGTGGGTTTAATTCACTATGTACTGGACTCTCCCTGATTTACATACAGTATGTATACAGGTACATTAAAGTAGGGAGAATTCACTATGTATCAGACACACCCTTTATTTCAATACATTGCTAATCTTGCACGATAAAGGAATTTAGAACATTCTGAAGGTGCTGCCCCTTGTTTACTTGTACAGTATTATAAATGCAAAAATTAACATACTAACCAAATATAGAGCGGTTCTCTGGATTGTACAGAATTTGAATTGGATCAAATCATATCATGATGTCTTACCTTAGTGCGTCTTCCCTAACACTCCTCTGAGGGGCAAAGCATGCAATGGCCCACACTCGCACCTCAATCCCAAAGTAGAACTGTTTCCCTCTCATATCCCATACCCCCTGGTTTGGCAGAGCTTGAGCTTTGGTCTGAAATAGTAAGATTCTGTGGATGTCATCATTTTGTCCTCTATAGCTATGTCTGTTGATAATTAATATTCATATAATCTTTGCTAGCCTCTGCATCAGTACTTACCGCTCCTCCATATTGTAGCTTGGGGTGAGACAGAACTCGACCATGTAGGTCCATCATCTGAGGGTTTACTGTGATTCCAAACGTCCTCAGGTGGGGATCAGCATTGTAATTTGCTTTCTTAACCTACAGTCATATGTAAACTCCATTACTTCAGTATCACTGATCATTATGGATATAAAACGCAACACTTTTTCTAGTCTATTCCTTTACCTACCAAATTATTGATTTCTTTTTCTCTATCAGGAGCATTCTTTGCTGTTGCCTATCAACAAAATACAGAGTAATCTCGTGAATAAACAAAATACAGAATATCGTGAATCACAAATAGCTGGGTTAATACAACTGAGAGTTTTGTACTGGTACTTTGTCGGAAGACAAGAGTTACTTACCCTGATCATGGTGGATGTTTGGAGGTCTGTCAACTTCTTTATACATCTTTGACCTCCAACAACATTACAAACCTACAACAGCGGAAAAACAGTCATAATGTACAGGTTTCACCCTCTGTTTGAACATTTATATATTCATATCGCAAAGATGCAATTCTTAATCTGCCAACAAAGAAACTGGACTTGGAGGAGTTTTCATGGTTTATGCACATTTAATTTCTTGTCTTTAATTTTTAACCTTGTAAAATTTATGCCATTAAAGAAATTCATTTAAGTTCCTAGTAATATGGTTGTCACAAAAATGATCACAACCTAAGGTGTGAAATATGGGAACAGACCTCTAATGGAAGATATGTGTGTTTATGTTCTTGTCCAACCTGTAGACATGGCAAGTGGGGATGTCTGCAGAAAAACAGGAAATTAGGTGAAGCTTTTTCAAATTCCTACATACAAACACAGGATGTTGAAAATCAGACAAAAATCTCAACAGAACTGAATTAGTTTACCATTTTATAATATATTCCCTACATTTATTTTGCTTGCACATGAGCAGCAGTATCTGGTGGAGTTGTAATTATAGTGTGTATAGTTGAAAGCAAAATAGATCATGTGAAAACAAGATACACACTTACAGCAATTTCATCTTGTACCTCTCCAGAAAGTATCTGGCTACCGTACAATCAACTGTCTGTCCCGAGTCCAGTTGGAGTGGAAATCTGAAATAAATGTTAAAGAGTTACGTTTATCCTGAAAACGGGTGAAATATCACTACTGATATGAAACCACTAACGTACTGAAGTCTTCATTCTTCATATCACAGATACACGCTGTTCATTTTATAATTGGCTTACTAGATCATTTGATACAGGGTTGCTTATTTCACACTAGTTTTTTTGGAAGTGTGTTGAAGTAGGGATTTAATTATCACTGTCAGCTCAGAATCACTCCAACACTACTCTGAGAGGACAGTATGTTGAAGTAGGGATTTAATTATCACTGTCAGACCAGACTTACTCCAACACTACTCTGAGAGTATGATTTCATGACTGGGAATAGAATTGTGCTTGTAAGAATGTCTGACTTTTTATCGAGCAGCGTGGTATATATAATTTTTGTAAGGTCATTGTATTTAATAAGGAAACTGAGAAGAATTGGACTTATGACAGAGACTGAGTAACGTTGGACTTCATGACATAATATATACCTAGATCGGACTTTTACAAATTACTACTTATATTGGACTTCATGACATAATATATACCTAGATCGGACTTTTACAAATTACTACTTATATTGGATTTCATGACATAATACACCTAGATCGGACTTTTACAAATTACTACTTATATTGGATTTCATGACATAATACACCTAGATCGGACTTTTACAAATTACTACTTATATTGGATTTCATGACATAATACACCTAGATCGGACTTTTACAAGTTACTTATGACTGAGACTAAGGCTGGACTTCAGGACATACTAGTAATATACCTAGAACAGACTACTTACAACTGACAGCTGAGTTTGATGACAACATTGCATTCATTTATGTTAAATACATTTGTACTTATAACAGAGTTTGAGTAGGTTCATTGTATTTGAGTCAGTTTTGTACTTTTGATTTTCGTAGCAGTACTCACGACTGAGTTTGAGCAGGGCGGCGGGTGACATTACACACACGGTATTTTCTCCTCATGGTTCCACAGTGGGTGATCTCTACCTTCAAATCTGTCAAACAAACAATTCAAAATGTTCCATATCAACCTGTTTTCATTTACACACTACCTTAAGAAACAACACGTTTATCTTTAAAAGCATGTACAGTTTACTCCACTTATAATGAACTCACTTATATTGAACTATCTGTTATACTGAAATCGCTTATATTGAACTATCTGTTATATTGAAGTAACTTACATTGAACTATCTGTTATATTGAAGTGAAAATAAATCCCCTGTAATATTATTTATGTAGTTCAACATCATTTATATATATTGAACTTTGAATGAAAGGAATAATTCAGGTTGGTCCCCTGAATTTCTATCTGCATGTATGTAGGTTTAAATACGCTGTACATGGTTTATTTCATTTAATCTTGTAGTCCGATGTTTTACTGATTACTAGGATATTGTTAATCAATTCGTACTTCTAATTTCCTTGGTGAATTTGACTCTCTGTGAATCTGTTAATGGTCGCCTCTGTTCATTGGCATCTTTCAGCTCTAAAATCTCACACATGAAGTCTATGACTGGCTGGGCCTTATAGAAAGCTGTCGCTGACACTGAAATACAACGTATAATATGCTTTTTCCGTAAATATTTCAAAATTCCACACTCTGCACTGTAAAACAAAATCTCATCCACAATAATGCTTTATGAACACAAAATAATATTTTTAAAAGATATTATACACTGCAATACTGTATACTTTCTGTGATTGTCTATTTTTTGTGGCATTTTGCAGTCAAGAAAGAATTTGCAAAAATTCAATGCACAAATTATTCTAAAATATAAAATTAAGATATTCTATAAATGCATCACAGTGCAACTGCAGAAACTGAAAATGCAGAATATAATTTGCTACCTCTTAAGGATCAAATCGCAAAACTTTTCGATCACAGAAAATACATCTTTATATGGTAGTTATTTATTTTAGTTAATAAAATAGAACAAGATTTGGAAATGCCCTAGTTACCATCAATATTGAGCATCATTTTCCAGTGGGAGGGACGAACACTCTGATGGAAACCAAACCACACTTCTCGACCCCCTCCCAGCGGGTAGTCGTAGTCCTCTGGGGGGGAGAAGAAGGACCGCCCTACTGGGGTGTACCTGTAGAGAAGAATATTAAATGCATGAATGTGAGTAAACTTACAAACACAAAAAACCCACACTCTCCAGCACTTATGTTTAACGAAGAAGTATATCAACTTCTGTGTTAACAAGGTTTAAATATTGTACATGGAACATTAATAAAAGTGCAACATTAAAATTACTGTACTTTATAAATCAGATTTCTTTTTTTTTTGTTAAAAAGATTAGGAGTGCCAACTAATTTTGATATGTCATGGAATTCACTACATCTGAAAGATATCACTTCTAATGTTACATGGTTGGGTGTTCATAATAACTTTGACATATCTTGGGTAATCATTAATATCTTTGAGATGCTTTAATTAACATTTATTTTTGATATATCCTGAAATAGTGTACCACATCTTCAGATATAAAGGGCCACTACAACTCTGTTACAATATCTTGGGTGAAATATGCTTCCTTACATCATGCTGGGTAGATGTCTCATGATGACATCCAGAGCTTCCACCGCACACTCCGGAATTCTCCGTGCACGTCCCTCCAAGGCCTCCTCCAGGGCATAGAGACTTATCTGGGATACCCACTTAATGGACACCTTGAATACACGGTCACGCCCCTCTCCTGGCAGAGTAACCTCAAGTTCCACCTAAAAGTCAGAAATGCTTTATTATATCCTAACATATCAGAGTACAGACGAAACAATTTGTTATACATAATTATGACCATTGTTAATGTTGAACTTGACTTTATAGAATTTTAATGTTTCTTTTAAATGTTCCCCAGACCTGTATGGAAAACTTAATTATCAGAACACCTGGAAACCAGCTGATGACACATAATATAACTTTGTACTGTTAATTACATGTAACTTTGTACTACTAATAACATGTAACTTTGTACTGCTAATGACACGTCATGTAACTTTGTACTGCTAATGACATAAAATGTAACTTTGTACTACTAATGACACATGCAACTTTGTACTGCTAATGACACATCATGTAACTTTGTACTACTAATGACACATGTAACTTTGTACTGCTAATGACATAAAATGTAACTTTGTACTGCTAATGAGACATGTAACTTTGTACTGCTAATGACACATCATGTAACTTTGTACTGCTAATGAGACATAATGTAACTTGCTTAGCTAGCTATACCCTGAGCAATTGACATTTTCAGCAACTTTACAGCAATAAAACATAGCAACCACTAATACCCATAGGCGCTAATGATTTCTGCCATGAATTTTACCTTGTCTTTGCCAAAGGGGAGTGGCTCTCGGCTGTACATTTTCTCTCTGCCATCAAAGACCGGCTTTTGCCCTGAGAAAATTCTCGGAGTGTAGGCATTCACCATTGTCTCCACTATCTCTCTGAATAAAAAGAGAGGCAGATTTAAAAATAACTGAAGAGGCAAAAATTGTTTGATAGTAAACATATGATACCAAAAAATCTTAAAACCACAGAGCAAGCAGAATTTTTCCTTGATAAACGCGTGATATCCCAAGACCTTACTTTCAAAGTACAACTGATGACTCAATCCACATTTTATCTCATCTTCTATCTAGTCTTTCAAGTGAAATTTCTATCTAGTCTTTCAAATGAATTTTTTTTAAATTCCACATTTTATCTCATCTTTCTATCTAGTTTTTCAAGTGAAAATTTTTAAATTCCACATTTTATCTAATCTATCTAGTCTTTCAAGTGAAATATTTATCTAGTCTTTCAAGTGAAATTTTTAAAATTCTAAATGAAATTTTGAATGAAGATTTTAGATAATGTGAACACAGTCAAAACACAAATGCAAAAAGGAGATATAAACCACAAAGTGGGGCATGGGGGGGGGGGGGTTATCTAACATACTATTTCTCTTAATTTACTGTGACAAAATACAAATGACATTTATTTTTGAGTATATGCAATCCATATGAAAGTTTTACAGTTTTCAAGCTTGAACTGCAAATCAGTAACATAGAAAGATAAATTACTCCATATATTTGCTAAAACATTTCACACAATTTCATGAAAGCATCCTTTAACTATCATATGACATGAAGTTGCTAATATTTTGGCAATTCAAATCCCAGATCTCTAAAACTACATAAATTGTACAAAATTTCATTCCAGTCCTAAATGTACTACAGACTCTTAAACATCATACTGACAAACCAATGAACAAACAGATACAATGACAAACATAAAATAAATATCACAGTGATGTCTAGTTCCTATTGATCTCCACTTCACAGAGATACTCCGCAGGTTTGAATACATTTGTCTCTCTCCTTCCATGAACCTGCTACATGTATCACACAATATTCCTGATACATTCTTCATATGAGATTTATTACAAGAAACATACATTCTTACATTATCACCAGTGTCAGATCAATTTTATCATGTAAGACAGCCGTGTGAGATTTTTCTGTCTTACACTGCTGTGACGTCATTGATTGTGATGTCATATATTTCTATGATTTACGTTACATGGTGAAGTAAAATATTTTGTATCGTTTTCTTTCAATTTCAATTTGATAATAGCTTTCTGGTTGACAACCTTGATTTTTTTTAACTTTACACTTAAAAGTGTAAACTTTTCTCAGGTATGCTCATTCTGCCTGTCTAATTAGTTTTTTTGCAATGACGTTCAAATGAGGATTTTGTTAATTTCAAATTTTCTCAAAACTCCTTAATTATGCAATAAAACCGTCGGTAAAATGTGAGACAAATAATCCTTCATTATTCACTCATGTGGGATATAACAGGATTGGGAAATCCCACCTCTGGAACAAGCTTCATTGTCTAGGACTCGGCAAAACCTCGTTCTAGACTGTGAATCTTGTCCCTTTGATGGAATTCCCCTATCTCACACTCCTACTAATGAAGGATTCTATTAGCCCCCCTATGATAGTACACTTACCTGTTGACTCGTCTGGGACATTTCTCAGGTACAATTGCTATGTTGTAGTGGTGGATGAACCCTTTCGGGATGTTGACATGGAAATGATTTGCTCGGAGAGCAATAGGTTTTCCCTCCCGTCCGTGATCTGGTCTAAGTGGACAGACAAACTCTCCTGCGTTTCCATTGGATGGTGGTACTGGGGGTGGGGGTGGCTGGTCTGCAGGGTGGGGTGGAGCTGTACAAAGAAAACAAGGTTAATTTGCCTTGGGTGTGGGGGGAAGTTACCACTTTAGAAAAACAACAGGGTTTGACACTAAGGCACGTCTGACTGATCCAGTCTACTATATGACAGGTCTGGTAAGGGAAACGACCATTTACTAGTCCAACAGGTCATGTTGAAAACATAAACAAGAAACTTTATTTTAAACCACAAGATATTTTATTCTGAACTAATAAACAAATGTAAAAAATCAGCAACACCTTTGTGAGCAATTTTAAAACCATGTGATGACATAATCTCTATTTCCAGTTGTAATGAATACGTTGTCGTCGGAATTGATGTTTTTTGTTGTTGTTAATTTAAAATGTGAATGTGTGTAAAGTTTTGTTTTCCATAAATAGATAAAAAATGAATTCATTTTCATTAAAAACAGTTTATTTGAATTAAATGTGATAAAGTTTTTATCAAATTGTGTGTCAAACTGCCATTTTTTGGTGTTGACACAATGTGGGGATACAGCTTCTTAATCTCATCGAAAAACACCCCAGAGAAAATACGAAAGGCATGGGGAGAAACAGAGCAGGCTAACGAAAAAGAAAACCGGTTGGGGTTGTTTTATTTTAAATGGACTGAAGAATTTCTGTGGGTAGAATTTAAAGACACAGAAAATATGTTTTAGCTCAAATGAAACAGAGAAAATATTTGTCATTTGAGAAATCATCAGACTCTGAATTTTTCTTAAATGCTGGTGAATATATGATCAGATCCAGTAAAAATAACTGCCCAACTGGTCTAGTGCTCAAATATGTAAATGTCAAACCCTGTACAAGGAAAACAGGTTTTTGACAGTTGCAATGCAACACCCTGTTAGGGAAGACAAGCATTTGAAAAGTGCTACAGTGGGCATAGAATAGAAAACAATCTCACTCTCAGCAAAAATGCTTTAAAAATGCCCCCTTTTTTTTGTTGTATTTACTCCAAGAAGCAAGCATAGGGTAAATTTCTTTTCACTTGAAACTGAAATACATTAATGATAATTATCACAAAACTAATGTCAATCTATCAAAGGCCTGAAAGGCCACAAAGGCATCCAGTGCAATATCTTATACATTATAGGATTCTCAATAAATTAAGAGGGCAGGTAAATTACAGAAAGTAAGAGAAGAAATGTTTGAGTGCAGGAGACATTTCCTCATGTTTATGTACATAAATAAAGCATTACCATCATTTGTAAAATGTCAGCAAAATGTGTTTATTTACATACAGCTTGGGCTGAAGTTGCTTACTCTAACAAGTTCATACATGTACCCTCCTCTTGCTAGATAATATCCCTTCAAGACGAGTTACTTTACATAGGCTATAATAAATTGAAATTGCAGACGAAAAATGCTGAAAAGTATATAACTGCTTCAGAGTGAGACTACTTGTTTATAGAAGTATCTTCTGTTCATGTATGATGTAACAATTATACGGTATTAATTCTGTTTTCAATAATGTCTAACAACTCAAAAGTTCAATGCAATATGTAGAAAGGTTATTGGAATTCCGAACAAGATTCAATTCCCCATGAATGCTACCTAGCCTGGGTATCTTCGCAAATAGACCTGTTATTTTCGTTGCAGTGCACATGCTACTTTCATTTTGCTTAATTGAGAATTGGGATCGGGATTACCGAAAACAAAACTGGAAATAGTCTGTGATTTTGGAATAGGAACCAAACCTTGACAATGCGCAATCCAATTTAGTATTTATCTGTTTCTACTGATCTGAAATACGGATTCTTGGTGAAATTACGAGACTATAGATATAAATGAAAACCAAATTTGAGCAGGTTATTTTGCAAGTACTTAATTATATTGTGCGACACAAACTTTGTGGGAAAATTGACACCTTAAAATTTGTTTAGTATTAAATCCATCTGCTAATAAGGAACTTTTCTTGCCAAACAATTGTTATTTAGCTATTGAACAAAGATACAATAAATCACGACATCAACAACGGAACAAAGATACAATAATAAACAACGTCATCAACAATGGAAATGGTATTGTGCCTTTCAAAATATCAATTGAATTCAATGTTTCAAAGTCTTGAATTGTAAGAAACATTCAATACCAATAGGCACTATTTGATTGAGATCGGAAGGGCGGGCTAGAGGCAAAATTTTGCATTATTGCTATAAGGCTCTCAAGCAAGCTCAACGCCTTAAAAAATGAGCATTCAGAGACAGCAGGGCTCTGACAAGCTGTGCTAACGCTAGGCAATTCAATTGCCATGTCACCAATGGCAAAGTAAACAGCATGTGGCGAGTTGTTTTCATGCCTTACTAGACACTTTGGCGAACAAGATTTTTTACTTTCATTTTTGTTTTGTACTTCAAATTTCAATCTCAACTTTTATTTTATTAATGTTTTTGTTTGTCTCCGTCATTTGGAGACTCTGGTAATGATTCCAGGGAAGATCGAGTGATGTTCTGACTGGTTTATATATGTGATCATGGAGTCAGTCAGTTTGACAAATGATTTCACAGAAGGTGGCGGATGAGATGCGAGTGATAGTCGGAATGTGCCGAATCAAACATTGAGTAACAAAATGGCGTCTTCCTTGAAAAGTCAATAGTCGCTTTTTGAATTTATTTCAAGCGACAAGAAACACAATGAGAACGAATAAATAAAAAATCTTTGAACCTTATGAGATTGTTGTTCTTCTTTGAATTTAGTGTGGCTAATGAAAATGAAATGTGGCTAATGAAAATTAGACCCAATTAGCCACAGTGGCTGGAGAAAATTCTACACTAGCGCTAACACAGACAAGATGAGCACTGAACAATTAACACCCCTTCTACCCCCCCCCCCCCCCCCCCCCAACTAAAAAGGTCCATTCTTATGTCTAAATGCAGATTGCTACAAGTGACAGTGTTTGAAAAGTGATTCAACTCAACAAGACCCGACACACTTTTTGAGAATTTTTTTCTCTGAAATCACAACTGGAAATGTTTTACACAGTCTTACTCATACAGAGACAACATATGTCTGTGATGCACTATGCCCCACCCATGGTGAAGTACATGTAATACCATGGCAAATTTTGACCTTGACCTTATAAACCATACCTTTAACATTGTTCTTTTAATTTCCAGCTACAAAGTTATGACTAAGATTAAACTGCAAACAGACATATATCTGAAGACAACAAGGTCCAATGCAAAGCAAGGATCACAAAATTTGACACCACTCTGTGGCATTATTTACTAAGTTCAAGGTCCTTAACTCTTTCAAAAACAGGTCAAGAAATCAACAATTCAAACTTGATCTGTAACCTACTGACATAAATCCACGCAAACTTTTAAATTCAGTAGCTGCAGGCATAGGATAATAAAAAACGGGACAGGCAAAAACGTCCGGAAAACATTTGCTAAGTTCAAGGTCTGTAACTTACAAAACTAGGTCAAGAAAGACCAAACTCAAACGTGATCTGTATCCCATTGATGTAAGTATATGAATAAATTTTCCATTTAACATATAGCTGTATAGACACCCCCCCCCCCCAAAATGTCCTGAAAACTGACTATGCATGCAAACACAGGCTGATCGCTATCGGGCTCCCCCTGAGGCTCAATAACGACATGTTTCAGCCGTAATACAACTAAACAGTGGCAAAAATTCTACAACACAGTAAATATAAAATTGTCAAATCCAAGACATTTTAACTGAGTCATTCCTTGGATATGGAAATTAATATATTTTCTTTGAAGCATCAATATAAATATATGGAGATATATATATATATATATATATATATATATATATATATATATATATATATATATATGAAAAGAGAGAGAGAGAGACAGATAGACACACACAGAGAACATATGCTCAACTAAGTACTATTTTTTTCATCTCACACTAGACTTCTTTAATAAAGAAAGGCATCTCCAATTAAAAAAAATCAAGTAAAAATGAAAAAAAGAATGAAAGAAAAACAAATGAGCTCAGTTCTGAAAATTAGCAAAACAAGAATTAGAGAATGAAGATCATTTACAGGTAGATTTTGCAATACAAGCTTTCAGGGTATGACTGCTCACATGATCTGCTAAACTTCGTGGGAGTATACACTAATGTAATGTCGGAATTATCAAAAGTTCAAATAGGGCCACTTGAGCCAGTAGCACGTATATTTCTGAGAGCAAATAATTGTGGAAAGAAATGTACCAAGCTGGAAGAGTGTAACCAATCAAACAGACATACACTAAGCTACAAGAGGAAATGTATCCAATCCAAAAGGCTTTGCTATATAATGACCAGTTCAAAGGACAATGCTAAATGGGAGAATTTAATCAAATGAAGGAATAAAAAGACTATACGACTGATACTATTATATGGGAATACACTGTATGAGGGCATATAATATAATAATATCCTTTATTTATAGGACAGCACAGTTAGTTTACAAAACTAGTTCAAAGTGTGATCCTGAAAACATATTCAAAGACAGCAGTAATGTACAATACAGGTTAAATACTATACATACCTAACACAAAACAGAACAGGATTGTAATCAGTTTGTTAAAACAATTTTGTTCATGTGTTTTAGAAGGCCACCACTATTCAAGGTGCTCATCATTTTTATTATTAATCTATTATGTCAATCAAATTGTATGTTTTTGTGTACTCCAGTACACAAAATGATTTATGTATATCATATGACATATATATTTTAGGGATGTCAAATTGGTCAATTTTTAATAATTGGTTACTCGGACGATTTTCCGACTGAGTACCGGGTACTCTGTAAAATCCAAATACAAATGTGTTGCATTGATACCTGTTAAATTTACCCTACCAATGTATTTTTCATTCTGATTAATAATTAACAAAATATCGAGTCTGTTGAAATCAATAAATGACTTTCTTGTATTTATTGATCAAATAAATGAAAATTATATTAAAACGCACATAATTACAAACGATTTAACTAAATAACTTAAAACATAATCATGGCATAAACGATGTTCACTAAAAACAAATCATTAACGCAGGTATGAAGTTGGTTACGGTAATCTACACAGCCACGGGCGATAACGGTCATTTACTGGTGTAGGTGTATGTACATGGACAATTCATATTTTAATTATATTACTGACGTTTTAAATAAATACATATGTTTTTAAATATTAATTTTTAAAAAATCAACATCCGAGTAACCGAGTACCGATTTTAGTATTTGATACTCAGACGTTCAATTGAGTACCCGGTTAACCAGGTACGCTAATACACACACACGCGCGCGCACACACTCTCACTCACACACACACACACACACAAGCCATTCTCTGACAACATATGCCTAATACAAAACTGAACATGATCAATGAAATATAAAAGAACATGTTAATTAATTTGTTGGGTGAAAATAATTTCTGTGATATGCAGATTTAAAAGATGTTGGGTTAGATTTGAACAAGAGGCAAATGGACCACATCGCTCACCTGAGACAATTTGGTCCAACTTTAAACTGTTTGATTTTTAAAGGATTTTTTTTTTTTTTTCAATTTTATTCCCATGAAAAATGTCAGTGTCCCAATGTAACTGAACATGAATTCACACAGCATGGGGATGCATCAACATTAATATGACTAACATGAACTTGCTGTTCTGGGAAAAGGTCATGATCTCATAGATCATGGTATGAAATGCAAAGTCTTGCCATAAGAATCTACATGTAAAAATACAAGAGGCCTACAGGCCTTAATGATCACCCGAGTACTATAGCCCCATACATAGACCTGTCAGAGAGTCTCATATTGGCATTTAAGCCTCATTCATTTTTTGTGCACAGCTTTATGATCTTTCTAAACATGCATCCAATTTCCATTAAGAAAAGATAAAGATGAAATTTGAAGCATTTAAATCAGCCCTGATACAACCTCCCCCCTCCCCCAATGAATTATGTGTAATTTTGGTAGACATTTGTTTCCTCTCCTATATATGTGTATTAATCTTCCATTGAACATCAGTAGAACAAGCATTATATACTCTGTACTCTATGACCAAGTTACCCCTCCCCCACCCCCCCCCCCCCAAAAAAAAGAGTTTCAACTGACCACACCATTAACGGTTACTTTTGAGAAAATTTTCATGTATATTCCAAAATATAACTTGAATCTCCTATTGTGGCTTTCCCCGCTGACCATCATTTGAAGAAAACTGAATTTAGTGTACGTCTAGAACTATAATGTAAAATTTTTTTTAGAAGATTTTTTCTGTATAACAGCACGTAAAACTTCCATCCCCTATTGTGGCCCCACCCTACCCGGAGGTCATGACATGAACAAAATTGAAACTACTCTGTCAGGAGCTTTCATATAAATATCAAATTTTCTGGCCTAGTGCTTCTTCGAATATGTTGAGAAGATTTTTAATTGACCTCATCCTGTATTTTTGCCTTTTCCCGATTATCTCCCCTTCGAAGGGATCATAGCCCCTCATTTGAACAAACCTGCATCCCCTTCAACCAGGGAGGATTTGTACCAAGTTTCATTGAAATGGGTGGTTCTGGAGAAGAAGATGAAAATGTGAAAAGTGTACATTGCCACCAACAATGATGACAACAGACCACCAACAAACATTGATCAGAAAATCTCACTTAAGCTGAGCTAAAAATTCAGACAATTCATTCCACAACTGTGAACAGTTAAATTGTGAAAGATCTTCCAAAATACTCTGCTGTTTTTGCCCTTGGAATATATACAATACACTACTCTAACTTAATCTAGTAGGTCTAACACTAATTTCATGAACATACTGAGAATCATCTATTTATCTGGAGTAAAACAATGTATTTAAACTTCGAAAACAAGAATGATAGTCCAACAAATAAATTTACATAAAATAGTCTGCTAGGAGCATGCACTTAAGTTCCTGTAGCTTCACTGATGTAGATGTATAAAAAATCCTCATTTAAAATCACCCTAGCAACTTTCCTGTAATACTTCTTTACATAATTGACCAAGATCTTTTTTGTTTTTCATATTGCACCAAAAAGCACTTCATATTGCACTAAAAAGCACAGCGGAAGTTAAAATAAGGAAAGACAATGTGTATTTTCCTTTGTAAAATCTCAGTTGACATGAATGAATGTAATCTACACAACACATCTGGGTTTTTTTAAAATAACATTTCAACATGTACAGATCACATGAACCACCTGTCAACATAAACACCAAGTGATTTTGCATACATTATGTTTTCAATAACAGTAATACCCACTTGTATACAAAAATTTCTACAATCCCTTAACCTTTGTTTTGTACAATAATACCATACACCGAGCTTTTATTTACACAACTGATGGTAAGCTTGGTTTTTTTTAATCCATCTATTCTAAAGTATTGATTAGATCACAATGTAACTTATTCTTAATACTTTTATCTGAGACATTCTCAGTTGTTGCAACATCCACATACATTTGAGCTGTTAAGTACTGTATTAAAGCATTCTGGCTAATCATTAACACAAAAAGTAAAAAACAACAGTCCAAGTGTTGATCCTTGAAGTACACCTAAGTAATACCCAATTTGTCTGACTGAATTCCATTCTACCTAGCACACTGTACCTTGTAAATAAGATTTAAACTAGTCACATTCCAATATTTTGTGCAGTAGTACATGATGATAAACTGCATCAACAAATAAAATACCATAAGTTTTTCCACTGTCAATGTTTTGAAACCACTTGTTAATCATGATATGAAGTGCCATTTGGGCTTAAAAACCAGATCATTTTTCATTGAAAAGATTGTGATGTCTGAGGTATTCAGGAAAAGAATTGTGAACATGCCCTTCACTAACTTTGCCCAATTTATGTATAGGTAAGAAGAAATTGGAGGTACAGTGGTCTCTGTTTAGTGCAATGGTGGTTCAATACAATGTTACTGTGTATTGTGATGTTTTTTCAAAACACAAAACCTTTTCTTAATAAATCAATGTAAATTTACCTTGTTATTATGATGTTTCAAAATGCAAATTCTGCATATTACGATGTCAAAACCTGTCAATTACATTTTTTCCTAGTTCACATTTCCATGTTACTGTTTGTAGGGAAGATGGGAAGCATATTACCTGTTGTGTACACTAGATAGCCTGCAGCACTTCAAAATTCCTTTGAAGTTGGCTCACTGGGATTATAATGCTCCAATGCAAGGAAATAGGGAAAATCAAAACAAATTTTCACAACACTGATCACTTAAAATGTACACAATAACTACTTAAATCAAATAAATTTTACATGAGTATGCATCTTTAATGCACACATGTGATATGTATTGCCTGTACAAAAAAATTGTGCACTTTTTCAACCCTCTTCATGTTGACAAGCCTCTACACCTAACTTCACACTACATAACAGGAAAAAAAAGTTCTATTTTTGTTAAGGCTTCTTAATCCCCAATACTTTGAATTTTTGCCTGATTCACTCCAATTACAGTCCAATGTTTGGATTGCATAACATGTTAATTTCCTACTACTGGACTTCCAACATGATTGGCCGATCACAGACAAAAGTGCTCTGTACTGTGGTCAGAAATTGGTCAAACAGGTTTTGTTATAGAAGAAACCAAGCCAAACTGACATTTGTTTGAATCTTATTTCATTTCAAATGAATTAAAGGAAAACAAACTGATAGCAGTCTTTAAGATAATTTGTTACTGTAGGCTGTAAATAGACATTGTAATTATGAGGATAAATGGGCCAACTTCCCTGAAAAACATCTTTTATGACTTTCAAAAGGTTTTAAAATCTTATTTTTCAGATGTTATGTCGAACTAATTAATGAAAACTCTAAAATCACTTCAACTGTAAGCTGATTGTGTCACCAAATGTGATCAGCCAAATTTTCTCCTATCTTTACTAATCGCAGATGCAAAGAATGTGACAAGAAAATTAAAAATGGTGAAATATTTATAGGTCTCCACAACAATCAAATTATGAAATCAGTGAAAATATTTCTCAGCATTGCACTTTTATAGATGTATATAACCATTTTATGATTGATATTCTGAAGTGATTTTTTTAACCACATTTTTGCAAACTTTTTACAGATTTTTCACTCAAAATTACACTTTTTTAAAGGTGTTGTACAGATTTGTGGTTGAAAAATTATCACATGTATGTTGATGTGTGGTGTAAATATATGTTACACTACAAGAATATTTTACAGATGAAATCCGGAAGTACTTTATACAGGGTGGGTAGGAATCACAGATGGCAGAGATGATTGATGTGTAAAAAATATAGCTGAAAATGAATAATTTAAAAAGAACAAATGTTTTAAACATTCTATTTTCATATATTCCATGTGAAAACTGTAATTGTGTACAACTAGAATTTCAACTGAAACAAACATGCATCCCTATGAGAGGAAACAAACACTTTACGCTCAGCTACTTGCTTTTGAATGAAGTTGTTTATTACGATGCTCTGCATAATGTGATGAAATAGTTTGGAAAATAAAATATCGTATTAAACGGAGACCACTGTAATTACTGACCAGCTTTTATCCAATGGTGTAACCTACACATTTTTCCATTCCAACCCAAAGGATTACAATGGATGTAACCAATCTAGAGGAACATGCTGCAAGAGAATGCAACCTATCCAAAGGACTATAGAGAAATATTTCATTGGGGGGGGGGGGGGGGGGGGGTATCCAACCTATCCAAAGGACTATAGAGAAATATTTCATTGGGGGGGGGGGGGGGGGTATTCAACCTATCCAAAGGACTATAGAGAAATATTTCATTGGGGGGGGGGGGGGGGTATTCAACCTATCCAAAGGCCTATAAAGGAATACTTTGCAGGAGGGTGGTAACCAATCCATAGGACTATTTCATAGCCATAGAGCCTTTGGCTCATGGGAAGTAAATACTATACAATGTCTGTATCTATAGTTCCAAAGTTATGACAGAGTATAAAAGACAGATAAACCAAACACATGTCCCCTGATCGATATGAAAATATTCTATAAAATTCAAACTTCATTCAATCTCTTTTATTTGTTCACTAAATAGATAAAGCATTTTTTTCCTTTCTCTTTTGATCAATTAATCAACTGATCTACTGAAGATGTCAATCATTTGCAGCTCCCTCTCTATTCATTCATATTCCTGGTATTATGTTGAACAGAATAATGCATAATATAATTTTGAACATTTTTGTGGAGAAAATACAGAGACATCAAGATTAAAAATAAAAGAAAAAAAAAGAGCACTGCCACAGCAAATGATAGGCCCATTCGAAAATGTTCATTTACTAAGCTATGACCTCAGCTTTATCATCACTGATTATTATTGGATCAATATGATCTAGTTTTAGGTCAAAATAAACTAATAATACACATCAAAGTTGGACAAGGTATGATCCTAAGCCTTAGAGTATCCAAATTACAAACCTCATGGAATTTTACTATATTTTGTTGTGGTCATTCTTAGGTGTGGTCACTACAACCTAGATTTAGGGTGTGAAATAGCCATCAACTGATGACACATGTCCAAGTTACAATATAGATGTGGATAAAGCCATACCATTACACAGACCACCATAGATAGACGCATAAAATTCAACATTCCAGAAATAGAAATTTCACAAAGTTTTGTTTTTAATTCTTACCCTCATATGTCACTTAAATCCAACAAAAAAAAATGAAAAGTTACTGAACATGTTAATCGTAATTCAATTATCAGTAAGCATGTTTATAACTCAGATCAGCAAAAACTACAGAAATGAAGTCAGTATATTAAAACACTGTGCAAGTGAAAAAAAGTAAACAAACTTTGAACATCATGTTACAGTACTCAGGAAAACAACTTACGTTCAGGTGGAGGAACTGTGGTAAATGGACCGAAGGAAAGTGGGGTGGACCCTGTAAATGAAATACACTCAGTCAATGAATCAACTCAAGTAGCAGTACAGTGTGAAGGGGCACCTGTTAACTCCCTCGAATCTCCCATTTGTGCACGACTTATTTTCATATTTTGAGGAATTCGATGATATCTCAGATACTTTCAGAAATACAATGGTCCATGGTGGATAAGTCTCCAATATATATTTTAGATTATTGCTATTCCTTATGTGTCCTAGAGTGAAATAAAAAAAAAAAAACCACAGAAAAATAAATTTTCCTTTCCTGTTCACATGTTAATTTTTTGCAGTTCCACCATGATATCATCATAATGGAAATAAAAATATTTCCACATCAACATCATCCAAATTGTTTAATTACAATGAATGTACAATTAAAAAAATTAATGTACAATATTTCAAAAAATGTGCGGAAAATTGATTTCTCATGTTTTCTTATTCAACATCAGAGATTCGTGGATATCACTAAAACAAATTTTGTTCACATGTAAATTTCATTTTGTTGTTGTTTAGATCTGTGAACTATCTACATCATGCACACTTTTCATATTGAATTCTCAAAGCAAAACACAATATGGAAGTAATTGTGCTTACATATTGCCATACCAGAAATATCAACAAGCATATGAACTTATTAAACACTTGCAACAATGAAAGCACCTGTAACATAAAAAAAAATAAGGTTTTGTATTTGATTAAAAATTGCTCATTTGCCACATTATAAGCATGTCATTGATACTTCTGGAAGTAGATGTTTCTTAATATATGTTAGCTGGTTTTCAACATACATATTCAATTAATAATGCACAGGGGGCAAAACCATGAGTACATTAAAGACAGTAATGTGTATATGCTGATAACCACACTAAAATATATTCTGATAACTTGATTGTACCATAGAACCAATCAAACTGACCGCTTGATTTTCGTACCAGCCTACTTCATGCCAAAGTTAATTGGCAACTTTATTTTGAATGTCAGTTTCATTTTTCAAGGAGCCTGCTGAAAATGGCCTGGGAGTGACCAACAAAACTGTCATTGTTGTGCATATATTGGCTTAAGATGGGATGCAACTTTTAAAACTGGGAGTCTCCACTGCAACTTCAAAGTAAACCATAAGTTTTTAGAGCATGAACTATGGTACAACTGTGTAAACACAATTCAATGTGGAGAGAGAAATAAAGGGGCGATAATTTACGTATATCTGCTGACAGGAGTCCATTTGGCGGGTGGACACCACCACACATACCATTGTTTGCCACATTCAGTTGCTGGGTGACTAAGCTGGTTATACCTTGCAATAAAAACAAAAAAGCAGCGTCATTCATATTGGAAAAAAGCACTGACAAGACAAAATATCTAGTTAACCGAGGTAGAAGGACGAGGACAATGTCTACTATCAAGGGACGACACTGGTAGATCCTAACTGCAACTCCACACCATTTACTTCTGAAAATTGTTGAAAAATTTCCATAAGAAATATTTTACCAACAACGTTGAAATGTGAAATTTTAACGATGGTTAATCATGCATATTACTGGGTCTACCAGTGGAATTGTCTATTCACAGAATCAGTCAGGGAGGACATCCACTGCCATGACTATTTACTCATTAGTGTTGTTCCTATTTTGAACTGTACCCGTTTTCTGAAATATTGCATTCATGTCTATGAAATAATTGGTTTTGCACTGAGGTTTTTGGAAGCAATTCTGAAAAGCTTTCCATCAAAAGCAAGCCAGTAGGAAGCATATCTCAAAGTGGGGAGGGGATAAATATAGGGACGGAGTTAAAACCTGAATTCCTAGAAAAAAAATCCAGAATTTTGAATAATTTCCAAAAAGGGAGATGGAAGAATGAATGGTAATAGGACCAAAACTAAAATTCCAGGATTTTCTGATTGTGTATGTAATTTTTAAATAATTCTAAATGAGTGGGAGTGGTGGTTATTGCTACAGGCCTGAAAATTATGACAAACAAGTGCGATATCATACTTATTCCACATAAAAATTATGACAAACAAGAGCGATATCATACTTATTCCACATAAAAATTATGACAAACAAGAGCGATATCACACTTATTCCACATAAAAAATACGCAAGAAATACATGGCATTCTGGTACTTACTTTCCTCCCTGACTGGTAAGGCTGTAGATGACAAAATTTACATTCCACCAACCACAGGAAAAATGTTTTTGTTTTTCTTAAACAATTAACAAACAACTTCTACAACTTATGTTAATTATTCTCATTGGAATGGATATTGGTGCAAAGAGGTTATAGATATGTGAGAAAACCGGAATTTTTGGAGAAAACCCATACATCTGAGTTAGCGTTCTCAAAACCCTCCTAAATACAACTAGTAATATTGCTAAGAACCAAAGTTGAGTCAGAGCGGTGAGAAGCAAATGCATGAATCACTACACTACCTGAACAAACTCATTGCACCTAATCTTCTTAAAGTTAATTCTGTACTGTAACATCAATCTATAGTTTGACTGTTCAAAAAAAAAGAACTTAAGTTCAATTTAAAAAAATAAAAAATAAATAAATAAAAGCTAGATATACAGATGCATGATTCAATAGTAGAACAGTACAGGTTGTTCATTTATTCATAAGTTGAGATGCCATCTGCTGTACATGAACAAAATAGAAATGTTTCATTGACAAGAATCCTCCTTTTTCCTCCCTCTACACCTGCCTCCTCTCTCTCTCTCTCTCTCTCTCTCTCTCAATTTTTTTCTTTCCATCTGACTCCCCCATCTCCACCTGCCCTTTGTCTCCCTCCCCAACTCCCCTTTTCTCTCCCCTCTCTACACCTGCCTCTTCTCTCTCTCTCTCAATTTTTTTCTTTCCATCTGACTCCCCCATCTCCACCTGCCCTTTGTCTCCCTCCCCAACTCCCCTTTTCTCTCCCCTCTCTACACCTGCCTCTTCTCTCTCTCTCTCAATTTTTTTCTTTCCATCTGACTCCCCCATCTCCACCTGCCCTTTGTCTCCCTCCCCAACTCCCCTTTTCTCTCCCCTCTCTACACCTGCCTTTTTCTCTCTCTCTCCCCCCCTGACTCTTCCTCCTTTTCACCCTCTTACTCCCACTCCATCTTCCTTTGAAACCTGTCTGTTACCAAATTAATCAAATTTACATTTAATATACTTTAATACTTCTTTGAATATTTGACATTCTATTTTAAATAGATTTGTCTTGTATTTACATGTCATGAAAACTTTTAAACTTTGCACCAACACAATAGTTCTCCTAAACCCTGAATTTCCTCATGTTATGACAAGGACTGATGATGTTTCGATATTTTACATTATTAATAACCCCCCCCCCCCCCCCCCCCATTGATGCTTAACATCTGTTGGAAATCATATGAGAAATTAATGTGCGAGTAAAAATGTACATTTTCTGAATCAATAGGCATTTTATAAATGCTGCAGGCAGAATAATCGACCCGCACATCATGCACATGAAATGGACATGTATCGGTAAATGAGAACTTGCCTTCAAATGCATATTCCATAATAAAATAAAACTATCCAGCTGTACTATCAATAAAAATAAAACAAATTATATGCAATTGGAACTTGTATAATGAATATCAGTATTATAGAGCTGTCCATAAAACAATAGGCCCATGGGCCCTAATAGTTGCCTTAGTACCACAGAACAAATTGTAAGCACAAAGGTCCCATTTCTCAGACTCAGACATGGTTGCATTCCCTATCCATCTATCTGTCGGTCCATAATCCTTTGTCAAACCACTCTGATCTCACAAGTCACGATGTGATCATACTTAAAATACATTTAGGATGCTTATATATTTCATACCTTTGTGATTCTTAAGAAGATTTTTCGATCAATGGAAATGGACAGTTTTTTGTTATAAACATCTTTGATAAAAATATTTTTTTTTCACAGGATATGCTTTGTATTTACATAAAATCTGGCTCCCAAAACTGTGTTTGTAAACATGGTGTTTGTCTAAATCAAGAGTGAGATGACTGCACAAGCATTTCATAGAGCTGTAAAAATACACTTGTCATTAACTTGGAAACCACATGCAGAAGACAGATCAGATTTTAAAACATATGTCAAAAGCTTACAGTATTTTGATATAGTTTAATAATAAATCAATTCTGGTGCATGTACAAAGAAAAAAAAACTGAAATGATTTAAAAGCTTTTTTCACCGAAGCCATCCTTAAAAAATATGTGTTTGTTTGGAAATGCCACCCTTGGGGGTGGGGTGGGGGGATTTGTTTCATTCAGATCCAGAAGGGAGAGAGGTAACTTCTTTTTTTTTCATTTAAGTTCAACAATATACAACCAACCATCATTAAAATTGATTTTAAAATTAAAAATCACATTATATAACAGTGTACACATTTATTTTTCAGATTTTTTTCCTTTGATTTCTGAAACCAATAAGTCAAAAATGACTAGGGCTGAAACGATTCACTGAAATATCAATACAATATACAACCATCATTAAAATTGATTTTAAAATTAAAAATCACATTATATAACAGTGTACACATTTATTTTTCAGATTTTTTTCCTTTGATTTCTGAAACCAATAAGTCAAAAATGACTAGGGCTGAAACGATTCACTGAAATATTAATACAATATACAACCATCATTAAAATTGATTTTAAAATTAAAAATCACATTATATAACAGTGTACACATTTATTTTTCAGATTTTTTTCCCTTTCATTTCTGAAACCAATAAGTCAAAAATGACTAGGGCTGAAACGATTCACTGAAATATCAACACAATATACAACCATCATTAAAATTGATTTTAAAATTAAAAATCACATTATATAACAGTGTACATATTTATTTTTCAGAATTTTTTTCCTCCGATTTCTGAAACGAATAAGTCAAAACTGACTAGGGCTGAAACGATCCACTAAAATATCAATACAATATACAACCACCATTAAAATTGATTTTAAAATTAAAAATCACATTATATAACAGTGTACATATTTATTTTTCAGATTTTTTCCCCTCTGATTTCTGAAACAAATAAGTCAAAAATGACTAGGGCTGAAACGATCCACTAAAATATCAATACTGTTCAATATAAATACTCAATTCAATGTTCGATTCATTGCCTCGATCTTCGGCTCTATACATTTTTTAATATCGTGTTCAGTAAAATACATCGGACATATTATTTTTATATGTAGAAGGGACAAAACAGTGTCCCTTAACGATCAGACTATTGTTAGTCTTGAGCCTGATGAAAACAATAATGAACTTAAAACAAGGTATTATTTTATCTCGGAATAATTATATGTTTCGGAATTTATAACTAATTGAAAAAAAAAAGAAATAAATTTATTGTTTATTTCTTCATAGTTTAGAAAGGGGGTTTCTACAACATTTCTCAACATGAAAACAGTTTTCTACGATCTACGGATGCCTTTTACATTTATACACATCAATTAGTTAAATTCCGAAGCATATAATTATTCCGAGATAAAATAATACCTTATTTTAATCAGTTTAAACTACACAGCCAACAGACATCTACCCGTTCAGCAGTTTGGAAACATTTTGTGTATACAATCGTGACTGTGAATCTTCAAAATTAATATTTTCTTCAACGTTACTATTGGTTTCTTCTGTAAAATGTATCATATTGAAAATATTGAATCATGGCATATGTATTGTAATACGTATCATAACATGAAGGGGGCGTATTGTAACATGAAGGGGGCATACCGTAACGTGAAGAGGGCGTATCGTTACAGCCCTAAAAATGACGGCTAAAATTTTTGTGATAAAACACTCAAAACTCTGACAAAGGTGACTGTTCTAATCAATAATTCACTTGCTATTGCGGAGATCTCTTTCCACGTTTTGAATATTATACTGCTGACTTTCACCTCATTATCTATGTAACACATAATGGGATGGACACTTTCTGGGTTCTCATTATGAGACCCGGTACTAGACGATTTCTCACACCCTACTTTGAATAAAATCGTCGCCTGCTTTCTACATTAAGACAAAAAAGTAATTCTATATTAATTCAATAAAACATTGATGTCGCGTTTCAGTTGTGGTTGGCAAGTAAGCCATTCGAAAAAGTCTATTTCCGGTTTCGTTTTCAGTGAAGTGACTTTACATATCAGTCTGACTTTTGGCTGCTGCTTCTTGTCAACGATGACCTTAAAAATGCTTTATTACAGATTGCAAGAAAAAGAATTTTACTGATCCAACTGGTTAAATCAATGTGACTGTCAAACTTAATATTCAAAAGACGAGTAATTCAATGAAGGAAAAAAATTACATTTTAAACAATACAGCATAAAAAATGATATATAAATGATTTTGTCAATAAATTTTTCTAGCTGGAATAATTTTAATGAGACGGGCAGCAATTCCAAAGAAACTATAACTTTAGCATGTTTGTTTTGAAAGAGATATCTCAAATACATCTTTGCATTAGTTCGGAAACTTTGGTTTCTTGTTTTGTTTTATATGTATCAAATACTACCACAATATTAGTAATTATCTAAACTAAATTTCACCAAAATTGTGTCCATGCCCCTTTAAAGGAAAAAAGTTTTAAAGAATTAAACTTTTATATATTTCTATACATGTAAGAATTGAAATCCCTTTTGTGGATTCATCATAGCCATGAAGGTGATGATGTAAAACAATTTTCACTTTTAATTTATGAATCAAAGCTCTCTTATAAGTTTTGGCTTTTCTGTATCAGTAGTTCTATGGCTATTTTCTAAACACTCTCCCTTACTTTCACCTTTTCATGACATTAAATTTTGTGCATTTCTCAAAAAAAAAACCCCCAGTTTTGTTACACTTCATTCTTCTTTATGAACAAAAAAAAAATTATATTTCATGGATCATTTGATTTTGTGGTCTGTCATTATCACCAAAATAAAAAATAAAAAGAAGTTTGTTAATCAATGTAAAATGATTAAATCTAAGTCTCTTGCCTTGATCATGGTCCTTCATTTGTGCAAACTATAAGCCCTATTACCAGTGGATGCTTTGTGGCCAGTATGGCTGAAATTAACCAAGTGTACTGTAATGGAGTCAAAAAATGGGAAGGGTTTACAGATGATTGACAGATGGATGGAGATATTTCAGTCATGTGAGCTAAAATGTTGCATTTTGATGGCATGTCAATGCCATAAATCTTTCCAATTTTTCTCAATGAGAACCAAATATTGCTGTTTATTTTGTGATCAAAGCAGTAATAAAAAAAATATTATATATCACTGACTTTTCCCCAAGATATTCAGCAACAATTCATTTTAACAAATATTTCAGTCAGTGTTATGTAATATTTTGTTATGTTGTATGTCTTAGTTCTCCATTACCTACAGTTTAGATGGGATTACTGGGTATAGCCAAGTCACATCATGTGTAATTGCATAATGTTGTATAATAAACCATGACATTTGCCCACACTGTACATAGTTTTATTTCACACTTGAGCAATTTACTACAAAGGGAAGTAGAAACTCTTTCAAGCCAGCACCCTTGCCCATCCCTTGATTGAACCTCTCTGAACTCTACAAGTTAAAGGACATTCATGTCTCATCACTACTCTTCTTCTTAGCTTTGAATTGTTTTTACATTCTGTCACTTTTCCCCTTCCAAATGTCCATTTTAATGTTCCAAGGATAATTGATTTATGCACTACGAGAGCCCTACTACCCACAATAATGGTCGAACAATTCCAAATACGATCATCACATGCTCACCTTACCAAATCAATTATTTTAACACTCTGTGCTAGTTCCCCTTCTGGCTAACTTAGACAAAAGCCCTGCAGCTGATACTAATACTTAATTTATTGTTATTACTCTCAAAAAAATAATTTCTTCTTATATCAAAGTGAGAAATCTGGAGGGGGTGGGGGGTGTGTGTCTTTTCTTTGGCTAGCTTTCTTGAATTCTATAAATTGCTCATTGAATGTTAGTCAAATTTTCTTGTCAAAAAATAAAAGATATTTTTCCTAACCACTGATCCACTAATCAGATTGAGAAAAGAAATGATATCATAAGCATAAAAGTGTCTACCAAGATTATGAAATTCATGACCACTGGGTTATCATTAACCATACATATAAAGCAATCCATGACTTGTGTTTTACATGATAATGTCAATCTTGAAATAAAGCTTAGAACATGAATACCACATAGACTGGCACATTTTACTTTGTCTGCTTGATCATTTCACATTCAATTTCTAACAACTGCAGCTTTCAAAGTGCCTTTCCTCATGAAAGTAAATAATTCTTTAATGTGGCGTCTAGGTAATATAAAACTTAAGAACAGTTTTGATTGTTATTAAAGGAAAACCATTATATCATACAAGATTTGCAATTTGAACTGCATGAATATATATCGCAAGAAAGAAAGGCAACATGACACACTAAGTGCAAATTAAAATTGACTACCTCAACAGTATGAAGTGTTAATTAAATTTTGATTGCAAAGCTTCTCCTTGAATATGCTACAGACTGATGAGAGGCATATTTAAAAGCATATTGATTTATAAATATTGCCATATAATGCATGCAAAATATGTATCTCACAAATGATGAAAATGGTATGTAATTAAAAAGAAAACTTTGAAATTACAACTTGTATTGTATGACCCAGACTTTATTCTATTTAAGATAAAATAACCAGATAGACCAATGAAGCCTCATTGTGTTTATATATCACTGTATCAATGCACTTAGGCCTATAATAACAATTGCTGTCTTTCTGCTAACCTAACTGACCTTAAATTATACCCCTCAACCTTAGGAACTGTTTTTAACATACTGATCAAGAGATCAGTGAAGAAACATTCATATATGTTCACACTTGAAATTACTTTATAGGTAATTTACATCAAAGTTGCATTTATAATACTAAAAACAAAATGAACCCTTCTTGTTCAATTTGTTAATGTACCTGCAATTTAAATGGAGATTGTGATATAAAAAAAAATCCTTTGTAAAAAGCTCTTTAAATTAAGCTTGTCATACAAAACAAGAATGTAAATTTTATTTCTTACCAACCTACCCTAATTTTGACCCAAGTGTTAGCAGAAACACAATAATTTATTGTTTTGGCCTCATTTCTAAACTTAAGATCATTATTTTAATTTGCCACTTCTCACCACAAGACAAAATTTAGACTGAATTATACAGAAAGTTAGTTAAACATTGCACTATTTATAAAGTTTCACGACTAAATCTACGAATAGGTAAGGTGATTAAAAAACCTGGTAGGGCGAATTACCGAAAACAACCGAAAACCAGAGAAACTACCGAAAACACATAAGAATAGGGGTAAAATGCAGTTGTCTAATGTATATATTGTTAATGTAGGTACAGAGGAGTTTAACATTTGCAGGTTTTAATAATTTTTAATATGTACAAGTCAAATGGACGAAGAACGGCATCCGTTGTAAAATGCGAAATTTTCGGTAATTCGCCCTACCCTAAAAAAACCCTGTACGTTTGGTGAACTGTCCATTACAAATTTTAATTTACAAAATTATAAACCATTCGTGAAACCTTATTAAGTGGCGTTGTACCCTCCACCTTCAATGAATTTAAATGACCTACATGGGGAAAGTTGAAACACCCAAGCCCACAAACAAAACAAAAACGAGCATCTCATTCATGATTCATAAAAAAGTCAACAGCCCAGTTTTAAAAGATAAAATGTTGTTGCATCAAATTTATAATACCTGGTGCTATAGGAAACATTATGACATCTTATGACAAAGGTAAATGGTAAATCAGAAGACGTAAACAAAGTTCTGTCATTTCCATCTTTTTGTCAAAAAATAAAACATGGCGCACTCTTCCTTAGCGATCTTCTGTGCGTTTGGAAAGTTAAGACTGTTTAATGAAAAGCATCTAACAAACGTTGATTTCGCATAATTTGTATTGTTTTTGGACTTCATTGTGAACAAAATTCTATTAAAACAAACTTAGGATAATAAGAATAACAAATGAAGCAATTATTTTTTCGTTTGCAGCTAAAGTATTTGCAATTTGCAGTCAATTACGATTCATTGATTATTAACGTCGAGATCGAAAGACTACAAATAATAATCACACGTGATGGTCATGTGATTCACGTGATTGTCACAAAAGGAGCAAATTTGAAATTATGTTTAAGTTTAGGTCTGTTGTGTTTTTCGCTGGTTTAGTTTTTGTTACGTCCTTGAAAAGTGATTGTAATGTTCCACCAGAATTTTGGTGTAGTTCAGAAGAAGTAGCTACACAGTGTCAGGTACGCTACCGTTTGTATTTTTAATAATTGCCACAGGACTGTAGGATCAAATCCGAGATTCCTCTGACTCTTGTTTCCACTTTTATATTGTGGTATGTGCCGGGGAGTCACAGTGGACTCCATATTGAAAAGTAGGATTTCAGTGACAACAGCTAGTGTCGCTGATTTTGCCTACCTTTTACAACTTTGTCTTGTCCAACACAATCTCTATATTTAGCTACAGTATTTAATTTCGTGTCGAATTAAATTTTGTTATTTTTGTGTTTAGGAAAAAAACAGTGACTTTAAATCCCACACGAAACTTCAATTTAAACAAAAATATTGATTTTTCATGTCAGAAATATCTATTTCGCTGTTATTTGTCACCTATTTATGAATAACATATTTCGTCAGTATAATCATCACCATCGTATTCCTTATATGTAGATGTACCTGCTCTCTGTCGCCTTAATGTATAGTTAATCAACTCATTACAAAAATACACAGATAAAATAAAAAAAGTTCAAAGTTCGAAATAACCTGGTAAAATCAGTAGCAGGCATGTAAAAATTTCATAAACAGAAGGCCGTCGGGCATGTTTATTTTGTGCAAGAAAATCATATTAGACATCTGTTTCAACTGGGATTGCTATTGCAATCCATTAAAATGATTACTTTTTTGAAATACAAATGATGTGGTCCTATTGCCCATAAATCTCCCCCATATATAAATCATTCAGCAGTACTATCATCATAGTTCATTTTAAAAACACTCCAAAATATCACCAACTTTTTTCAATAAATCTGAATTTCTGCCATTTTTGTTTTTGATTAATGCATGTTATGATATAGATTCACTTACTGTATCCACTTCCTCAATCAACATGAGAGTTCCTTCCTAAATCACCTTTTGAGTTATTAGTAAGGATAGTGAGTTATTTCATACAGACAAACTGATGTCTTAAGTGCATTTTGTGTAGAAGTAATCTTTGAAGCTGTGCAGTTTGTTTTGGGAGTCCAATTACCAGAAATGGAAATATTGTATACTGCACTGTATATTGTACATGTAATATCTAATACTGTGTTTAACAATTTTAAACTGTTTTAGATTATAGTGTAATTTATGGACTCATTTAATCTTACTTATCTAAAAAAAAAAAAATTAAAAATTCTGTTTTATATGTTTCGTATTTTTTATATGATATGGCATTTTATTATGATATAAGGTACTTTTGAACATGTTAAACATGAAAAAAGTGCTTGAGAAATTTGGTACATAATAATAATAATAATGAGACATTATTTCCTTTACAGAAAATTTAGTTTACTTTTATAATTATTATTGACACATGTATATTTAAAGACGAATTAATTTTAATTTACTTCACAAAAGAATTTTATAAGATAAAATTTAGTGTAATATTCATGTACATAACTCCCTTCTGGATTCAGACTTGGGATAAGTCTATTGACCGTCAGTACCAGTATCTAAATATATTAATCATACAGAATGTATTTTCTAGACACGATGTCCATAAAATAGAGAAAATGAGGTCTTTTTTCTTCTGAACAAATATTTTAAGATCTGGAATGTTCACCTAGAGTTGAAATGTGGTGGTCCTTCAGTCCACCTCTGAAAAAATATTAGTGTCAAGTCCTAATGCATCAATCATAGTGCAGACTTTTAAAATAAAGCATCAACACAAAGTATTAGTACCAAGTAAATGTGCTGAAATTTACACGGATGCAGCATGCATTTTTTTGTTGGGGGGGGGGGGGGGGGGGCATGTTAATATTGGGTTGGGTAGGTGAAATTGATAGAAATGCATGCCCAACAGGCATATATTCAATAATTGTTTTCTTAATGACTGATGTAATTAAAAATGATTGCTATCAAAACAGTACAGTTCACTTTAGGTATTAACAGGAATCGTTCATGCAGACAGTACATCTGATATGTGGTGGAGAAGAAACCCATCTGTGTCATATTTTAAAATGCTATTTCTGAGACACTCGGATATCCACCAGCACTGTGTCAGTATCCACGTCCTAACTAACCAGAACAGTGATTTTATTAGAGCTCCTAACAATATTGCATCATTTTAAGAATTTTCATAAAAAGAAAATTTCTTTAGTGCCACTTGTTTTTAACTGTCCACTACCCTGTGTGTGTTTAAGTATTAAGTATGAAGACTTTCCAGTGTGTAATCTGATGTCAATCCATTATTCTGTTGATCCTCATTGCCTTTTATGATGTACTTTGGATAACTGTTGCTTCACACCTCAGTAATCCTAAACACATGTGACAATTTTGAATCAAATTCCTAAGGGAGGTAGTTTAAGAAATATATTTTGTCTACATTGTGTTTTATGGAGTACAAGGAGGAAATATATTCAATCAATGAAATTTGATTTTTATTCTTTTAGAAAAATAGCTAAATCAAGCTATTTCAAATACCTTTATAAAGTTATATAGCTTAAGGAAGCTAAATAGCTATATAGGTAAATATAGAGATTGTGCTGGACCTGTTTATTTCTTGGATCTACCTTCATTTATTGGGTGATTAATCTACAAGTTAATCTATTGGGTGATTATTCTACAAGTTAATCATGATCGACTAGTACAAGGCTATCATCCTTTAAATGTCCCTAACACTGACAAATAATGCATCACTTTGATTTAGGATAAATCTCCTCGCCATTTGGTTTCTCTGCACATGACGTTGACACACAAATACACAAAATTGCAATCGGGATTAAGTAATTAGCAGAGAATATCCTCCGCACATGCAATATAAAAGTGAGCGCAAGAGTCCGAGGAATCTCAGATTAGAAAGGGGCTTGCTAATAAAAAGAAACAATTACAAACAACGCTATATTTTAAAATAGAGTATTGTTCACAATTGTTTGTAATGGGAGCAAGCCCATGTGTCTAGGCCTACTTCTCAACAATTACGTATATTGATGTGCATTTTATTTTTGTTAAAAATAATTCGCATTTGCATGGTATTTGATGTTCTGAATAATGTCTCTCCTCTCCAGGGGGCAACATATTGTTTTTGTGCTTTCTGTCAGTCTGTCAGCAATCTTGTGAATGCTTCTGTATGGCTTATTGGGTAGACCTGAGACTGGTGACAATCCATGCCATTTGTAGATGTACATATTGTTGGGACTGAAAGATCCAATTATTTTCTTACGTGTTCAAGTGGATCTAAGGAGGGGTAAATAATGTAAAATAGCTTGTGAACACTTCTCCTATATGGCTTATCAGATAGACTTGAAACTTCGTACAATGCTTCATTGCCATTTGCAGATGTATATATTTTTTTTCGAGACAGGATCATTCAATTTTTATCCTCAAACTTATAATGGATCTAAGAGAAATGGAGGGTTTTAAATAGCTTGTGAACACTTCTCCTCCTATATATGCATAATGGATACTCTTGAAATTTTTTTTAGAATACTTCATTATCATTTAGTGATGTTCACATTGTTCTGACCCAGAGGGTCTAATAGTTTCCTACAGTTTACAGTAGATCAAAGAGGTGTGTTTTATAGTTTGTTTTTTCATGTACAAGGGTATGTTCACTCTCCTACTATAACTTCAGCGTAAAAGTAATTATTTTTGTATCGTATACAACAATGACATTGGTCACATATCGATGTTGAATGTTTTGTCCGTCGTTTTCCTCGGTGCACAAAGTGTCAATGTTCCTGCTTTCTCCTTCATACCATGCAGTTCATTAAGTTGAAGGGCTAAAGTTTTAAGTTCCAATCAAATTACCAAGCTCCAGGCATCACTCAGTTTACTTTTTATCAAGTCGAGAAGAAAAACACTGTTTTTTCTCGATAGAAAAGACCGAGCAATGTTCCTATTGGCTCCAGTGAAAGCGTTTCTATTATAGTACTTAGGGAGATATACTACATCACCATAATTGTTTTGTACACATATTAGCTTAGGAAGTGCTAAAGTTTTTTATTATTGTGAATTTCCCAGTTGGTGTGAAGCCTGTGAGCCTAATTAACTTTTTAATTGAAGTAATATTGGGTTGATAATTACATGTTATCATATATCTTTAAAGGTCATATGAAAAGATTTCTAACAGTGGTAGTTTACTTTATAAATATAAAAATAGGTATGAATGAAAGCTAAATAGTGTTTAATAAAAATTTATTGTCTTTGCATTGATGAGAAGTAAAGCTGTAAACTTGTACATAGAATCAATATGTTACTTGCTTATCGTTCTTGATTCTGTGTGTTCGTGTCACAACGACCCATCCATATAAACAACACAATGAAAATAATATATATTGTACACGGTATGCTCAATGAAATCTCGCACATAATTCAATGGATATGAACAAATTTTTGGGGTTTTTTTGACGATTTTCTGATTTTAAACCAGTAAGGAATGATGCACGGCAAGTAAATAACCTTCATCGTCAGAGGACAACCTTGAAGAAGAGCTTGTGGATTTCAGCGCCCGTATGCTATCAGATACTGAAGTTTAACTATTGTGTTTTAAAAAGATTAAAAGTCTTATGAACTTGTGAACTTTGATAGTTGCATTTCCTATGAGTGAAATTGTTAGTAATTCTACTGTTACAATAAAAAGATAGGGAGCAGAGGATCACCTTGTCGGCAACCTCTCTCAAAATAGTTTTAGATAGTTAATATGAGACTAAGAGACAGTTAATAAGAAACAAGTATTTTCACCATGGAATCATCCATTATAATTTTGTGTGTCACTTATTATGTCATTCAAAACCTTTTTAATGTGATTGGATAGGGCACTGGAACAATTATACTACCGATAATTTTAAAAATGCAAACCATATATTAATTATTATTAGAATTTTTTTTAATTCCCTTACATTTGTGATTTAAATGTTCGTTACCTATGTATACGAAATTCGCTTGTAGCATAGGTTTACCAACACAGCTTTGCATAAATGATGTCAAACGATAGAATTGATGACACAGTCTTGCCATGTGAAGAAAATTGACTCTTATGATATGCTTATGAAAGATAATCCAAATTATGAAATAGAATGGGTAAGTGCAGTTATTACACACATGCTAGCTCTCACAATAAAGTACAATTCAAATATATGTATTCTGTGGCATGATTGAAGTATGAGAATAAAACATGACTGAATTCAGTGATGAGAAATGATTTTGGTAACAAATGTTTTAAGAGGAATCAAGAAAAATTGTATTGCATTACACATTAATTAAAGCAGTAAAATTTTGTTTTTTGTTCCAATGTATATAATTGAAATAAGAGAAATATATATAGACATTTTTATAGCAATTTGACAAGGATTCAACCATTTCAAACTTGCCAAGGTTATGCAGAAATAATGAAGAGCATGTTTTTTATCACATCACATCATAACAAAACTGTACCATTCTTTTAGTTGATGAATTTCTGGGAAAACAACTATATATATAAGGAATGATGCATAATATTTATTTTTGTTGGTATTTATATGCCTAACTCTTAGAGAACAATGGTAATGAACATTTTGAATAATGGTAAAGAAAAAATAATTTATTTTCAGAATTAAACCATTTAACAGAAAAGCATGGGAAAATCCCGAGCTGAGATTCAAAAGGCATACAGAGAAAGGCTAAAGGAAAAAGATAAAGAGGCATATCTTGCCAAGGAGAGGAAGAGGCGGCAGGAAAAATATGTTCCATCATCACAACTGTCGAAAAAGAAGAGGGAAATACGGAATATTGAGAACAGAGAGAGATTACATCGTTATCATGCCAAGAAGAAGGCGGAAAGGATGCAAGCAGATAGTACTGATTTCACATCTCAAACCAGTGGATTCAAGAACAGAGAAGCAGAGGGATTGCTGGCAGGGATAAGAATGCCACATTCACGAATCAAATATCTTCCGTACAATAACAAAAGCAAAGGACCCAAAAAGCATTGGAAACAGAATTTATCAAACACAAGAAATCGTATAAAACAATACAAAAACAAAAAAGAAAAACAATAAAGCACTACAGATCAGCTCAAAGAAATCTGCGATGCTTAAAGAAAAGGGTTCATACAAATGATGACAAACAGAACCACCCCCCCCCCCCCCCCAAACAAACAGAAGAAATCTTGGACAATACATGCCTCATACCAGAGCAAAAAGAAAAGATGACAAGCCTTTTTTGCTTGGAAACGTCTGCCGAATGAACAAGCAAGATTAAAAACGTCATCCAGCAAGAAACTCGCTTTCCATTGCATGATATCGGGGGAAAATAAGTAAGAAATAATAATGTGCTTCAACCTTGAACAGAAAAACAGATTTGTGTAGACAAGGACTTGTTAAAGTAAATATAAAAAATACACCAGATAGGTATAAAAACACATATGAGAAACCAAGAAAAAAATCATCAGTCACATACAGCCAGGAAAGGACGCAAAGAAACTTAGTACTAGGGAAAAAGCTCAACAATGTTCTTACTGAATATCTGTCAAACTTGCAAAATTTATGTCTGAAAATCCAGATTTAAATATATCCTTTGCTTCATTCTTCAGAACTAGACCAAAGTATATACTTGCAGCATCATTCATAAGCCCTCGTACCTATTTATGTACAAAACCTCAGAATGCAGCATTGACAGCTAAAGCACTAAGAAAGCATGAAATTGATATCCCTTTAAATCCAGAAAAAACGCTTAATGAAAATGATTTGAAAGCAAAGGTGAAAGGTCAGTTAACTGATGATGCAGACATCAATGGAAGAAGGTCAAAATCGAGGAGAAGGGAAAGAATACATTACAGAGACTATGATGAGAAAGAATTCCTTCCTCAGTTCAAGAAGCAAATTGATGAATTTGCAGGTCACATTGAAAGGGTTAAGACACAGTACAACCAGCTATGTATATTAAAGGAGAACTTGCCTCTTCCTCACATGGTAGTACAAATGGACTTTTCTGAAAATTACAGCTGCAGATCTCTGGAAAAAGTAAAGAGTGTGTGTTTTAATCAAACAACAGTCACTTTACACCCCATGATAGTTTACTACAACGATGACAACAGCAGCCTCACACACAAGAGCTTCATTATGATTTCAGATGACATGTCGCACAAGTCACCAATAGTCCTGACATTTATTGAGGAGATCATGCCGTTCCTAAAATGACTTGATCCTGACTTCAACACCATACCAGACAGTGCAACAAATATATGTTAGACTTCATTGAAAATCACAGAGACATGTATGGAGTATGTGCTAGATGGAATTACTTGGAATCGGGACATGGTAAAGGCCCTGTTATGGGGTTGGGGGGGGGGGGGGGGGGGGTACTTGCAAACAACTTGTAGGTGAAGCTGTGAGATCTGGTCACAGTGCCAAAGATTTTTATACATGGGCAGTAAATTCAAGTATGAAAGATGTTGAGTTCAGATTTGTTTCAGGACAAAGATGTGAAGAAAATGCTGAACAACAGTCAAATAAAACCCTGTAGGCCGTTAAAGGAAACCATGAAACTCCATGGTGTTGAAGGACTTGGAGATTCCACTATCAAAGTCAAAGAAATAAGTTGTTATTGCAACATATGCCTCGCTGGAAATATGTGCGACAACTGGCAAATTGAATCATTGAAATCAAAATCGTAAAATCGAGTAGAAACTAAAATGGAAGTTGATGAACAAGATAGTAATAGGGATATAGACAAACGAGTAAACACGATGAACAGGAAGAATTCAAAGAAAGTGATTTATTACAGCAATTTACGAAAAAGATTGGAATATTGGGAGGAGGATTGATGAAGAAAATGAATTTGAAATCATGAGGAAGAAAAATATGTACAAATGGCATCTGCAATCTGATAGACTCTGGATTCCTTCAAGAGAACATTCTGACCATGATTAATGCCCCTGTTGCAACAGGAAAATTGCAAAAAATGTTTTCCATGTCATAGATTTAGATCTGAAAACAGTTTTATCTGTGATGTGTTGATCACTCATTCTTAAATGTTTATTATCTGTTGGGCTTTTTAGAACTTCTTTTCACCTGTTGTCCGTCTGTCTGTCTATAAACTTGTTACATTTTCAATTTCTTCTTCAGAACACTAGGCCAATTTTAATCAATCTTGGCACAAATCATCCTTTGGTCAAGGGGATTCAAGTTTGCTCAAATGAAGGGCCATATCTCCTTCAAAGGGGAGATAATCACAAAAATGCAAAAATAGGGTGGGGTCAATTAAAAAATCTTCTTCTCAAGAACCACTGGGTCAAAAAAGTTTAAATTTACATGGGTCCACAATAGGGGACTAAAGTATTACATGTGAAAATGTAGGAAAAATCTTCTTCTCCAGAACCACTGGGCTAATTTCAATCAAACTTAGTACAAATTATTTGTAGGTGAAGGGGATTCATATATGTTCAAATGAAGCACCAAATCCCTTTCAGAGGGGAGATAATACAAAAATATTTCAAAATAGAGTGGTTTCATTTAATCTTCTGAAGAACCACTAGTCTAGTAAACTTTCAATTTAAACAGAAGCTTCCTAACATAGTGCAGATTCAAGTTTGTGAAAAGCATGGCTCCTGGGGATAGAGTGGGGCCATAATAGGGCATAAAATTTTCACATGAAAAACAATAGGAAATATCTTTAAGAATCTACTTTTCAAGAACCACTGAGCCAGAGAGTTCAAATTCATGTGACAACTTTCTGACATTGTGCAAATTCAAGTTTGTTAAAATCATGGCCACTGGGGGTTGGGTGGGGCCACAATAGGGATCAAAGTTTTACATTTAAATATATAGGAAAAAATCTTTAAATATGGTCCAAGGTGACTCAGGTGAGTGATGTGGACCATGGGCCTCTTGTTTCCTTTTCCTCATGAGTCTCAGTTATTTGTGATTTGTCCTTGGAAAAAGAAAAAAGTTATAGAAGTGTGTATCTGTATTGAATTTCCATTGGTTTGATTTTTAAAGAAGGCAAAGGTCTCTGACTTTTTTAAAGCATTTGTTACTATCACAAAAATGTCTTAAAATTTCGATATAATTTTAACACATTCTTTCCATATCAACTTCCTTCAAAGAAATTTGTTCAAATCAATATGAATATATTTCAGTTTCATTCATAATTGACTATGTAGTTAACAGACATTAAATTTGTAAATTTCATTTCATTTAAGTAATTGTTCTGTTCAGAGTTATAATAAATGTTGATTTTTGATTGTCACTTAATTAATGGTCACAAGGCCTCTCACCTCTAGTCGGCACAGGTTCGAATCTCGCTCGCTCCGATATATGTGAGAAAGTTTGCCAGTTTACTTTCGGAAGGTCGGTGGTCTCTTCCCGGATACATTGTATCTTGGTTCTCTCCTCCACCAATAAAAACTGGACGCCACCAGATAACTGAAAAACTGTTGAGTGTGGTGGAAAACAACAAACAATCCATCAATCAATTAATGGTGGAAAGATTTTTAAAAGAAAACAAAATACAAACTTACTTGAATGGAAAATTGTGCAGTCTGGATAGTGGGTCCCAAATTCTGAAATATCCGTGACCATTTGTCTTTGTTGTAATATTTCAACACAGATAAATCCAGTATGCCACTTGGAATTGAAATCACTATTTTCTGGTTCAAGAAGTTCTACAGTACCAAGATAAACAATGAAAATAATATCTATAAATTTAATTTCACTTTTTCGGTTTTGTTACAGTAATATGAGTTTCCTTTTATGAAATTTTCTTCACACAATGCTTATATGTCATCATATTACTTTTAAGCAAACACTTCGTCTTATTGTGTATTCAAAACATTTATTGAAAATTATTTGTGTAACCAAGAAATAAGATAAAAACAAGGTAAATCATTGTCGCAAGCTACGGCTGAAATGTACGTGCCTCTCCCATGATAAACTTACAATATGCAGACTGTCCTCTCTGGTCACTTGTGCTTTTCAAAGGTGTGAGATCATGTTTAACTCCCAGGCTTGTTTATCGCATGTAAAATTTTGCACAAGGAAGAAGGTCGTGCTTTTGATGTTTGCATTGATCACTGCGTCTAGAATGTTCGTCTTCCAGGAGTTCACAGATGACCGTTCCGCCCATCCAGTCATAAAGATAACCGTTCTGCCCACCCTGTCATACAGATGACCGTTCCGCCCACCCTGTCTTACAGATGACCGTTCCGCCCACCCTGTCATACAGATGACCGTTCCGCCCACCCTGTCATACAGATGACCGTTCCGCCCACCCTGTCATACAGATGACCGTTCCGCCCACCCTGTCATACAGATGACCGTTCCGCCCACCCTGTCATACAGATGACCGTTCCGCCCACCCTGTCATACAGATGACCGTTCCGCCCACCCTGTCATACAGATGACCGTTCCGCCCACCCTGTCATACAGACGACCGTTCCGCCCACCCTGTCATACAGATGACCGTTCCGCCCACCCTGTCATACAGATGACCGTTCCGCCCACCCTGTCATACAGACGACCGTTCCGCCCACCCTGTCATACAGACGACCGTTCCGCCCACCCTGTCATACAGACGACCGTTCCGCCCACCCTGTCATACAGACGACCGTTCCGCCCACCCTGTCATACAGACGACCGTTCCGCCCACCCTGTCATACAGATGACCGTTCCGCCCACCCTGTCATACAGATGACCGTTCCGCCCACCCTGTCATACAGATGACCGTTCCGCCCACCCTGTAATAAGGAGCTTTGTAATGTTGCCTGCTTTAAAAGTAGTTCATTGTTGCAGAGCATCCACTCATGATGCAGCATCAAAGTACAATAAGTAACAACTGCAATATTGAAATTCCTGTACGACATTCTGGAGTCCCCACTAATTTTCTGGAGTCGTCACTTATTTTCTGGAGTCCCCACTTATTTTCTGGAGTCCCCACTTATTGCTATGTTATGGGTGCAATTTAGTCAGTTACCTTTATAATCACCCCTGCTAATTATTAGCAATTATATCACTGGCAAGGACAGATTTCAGGGAATTGGCTGTAGCATTTATCTGCCATCTTCCAGGTGCAGTGTATCAATGTTTGGAGTAGATAATAAGATATTGTAAATAAATTATCTGAGTTTAGATATTTAATTTTGTTTTTGTTAAGTATGGTAGACACAACAAAATCTAATTGTCTTGGATACAAAAACCAAAACTGGAAATCAAACTACATTTTCATGATTTAGTTGATTGTTTTGACAAAACTAATACAAAAAATGTACTGTTTGGTGAAGCTATTCACTGTATCAGTCTAGTCTGGGAGAGCATTGCTACACCAGACACAGTTAGAAACTGCTGGATTGACGTATTGGGTCACAGACAGAAATTAATCAGTATAAATAACACACCAGTTGGCAATTGCTTTGAGCTTTCTTAATGTCATATATTCAAGAATCACTTGATGTGATCCCAGACATTTGGTCTACTGCCTAAGAATTTTTTAATTAAGATAAAAATGCTGAGTTTTCCAAATATTCTAATGACGAAATATCAATATTGGCAATCTCAAGTGAGAAAGTAGATGCATGATGATATGAAAGATGAGTGTGCTAATGTTCTTGCATACAATTAAGGCCTGAGAGGGGTTCGAATGTTATATACGATGCAAGAGCCATAAACAATCTAGGTGTACAATTATGGAATTTTCTACCGTTGGAACTTCGCAATCTTGAATCACACAGAACATTCTGCAAGAAAGTCAAAACACTGCTGTTCAAACGTGAATATATTTTAGCATAAATCAATATCACATTATAGACTACGTATGTATTTCTTGTCTCGACATCTAACTGCCATACTTTTACACAGCATTTTGGTGTCTTATCACTATTTTAGTAATAATTTGTCAATTTTATTCTTAACAGTTCTTTTTATAAGTGTTTCATCTTCATTAGGACAACCTCTGTAAAACGCATAGAAACTAGATGTAATTTTGTGCTATATAAGTGAATATAATAATAATATACAATATTTAATGAATCGGAAGAATTTTAAACAACTAGATTAGAAATGGATCTTCAGTGCAAATGACTGATGAAATAAAACCATGAAAGTAATAACAATTCACATGTTTTTCAAAAAACAACGAGTTTGGTGACAATGAAATGAAAAATGAAATCAAAATCTTGGAGAGTACAATGTAAATGACATCTGTGTTATTTATTTTGACTCCTTTCCTGATATAATTCCACCTTCGTAACATAATGCCAAAATTGTCAGGAAAAAATATCAGCGTTATAACGGGATAGCTACATATAACTATGCTGTCATTCTTTTAATACTTTTGTGTAATACCTTTCTCCTTTACCCATTCTCTATACCTTTTTGGGGATAAAATCCCCACCCCCCAGAGAGCTACAGTTCTACAGCTACATAAAATGTTTCCTTAACAAAAACAAAAACTCCTTTGTATAAAACCTTATATAATAAGTTCTCTGCCATTGTCAGCTTGACATGAACTTCAGGCCATGGCGGGACTGTCACGTTGACTTGCATTAAAAGTATAATTTATTGTTAATTTCTTAAGGTAACTCAACAATGTCATCGCTACCATCAGTCTAAAGCCAACACAGATAAGGTGCAACTCACATTGTACTTTGAATCTTTGTGTCCTGACTGCAAGAACTTTTTCCAAAAGCAGCTGACTAGGACCTACAATGAGATTGGAAACATCATGAATCTTACTCTGGTGCCCTATGGAAATGCTAGAGTGAGTTAAAAAAAAAAGAGCACATTGTAATGATTTATATTCATATATAAAATTTACATGCAGATGTAAATATGCAAATTTTTTTTGTCATAATAGCAGTTTTACTCGTAATCTAAAATGTTGAAACATGTGCTATAGAACACTTATTCCACAAATCAGACTTTATTTTCACAATGATGGCATGATGTATTTATTAATGAGATAGAACTTTTGTGAATCATTAATGCTTAAGTAGTCTACATTTAATTTGTGTTAACTAAATTTTCGAAAACGACTAGTTTCTCAAAATTATAATGTTCACAAATATAACGTAAGTTACAGGATATCAGCATGTGTTACATTGCAGGAGGAGAAGGAGATTTCTGGACAGTGGAAGTTTACTTGTCAGCATGGAGAAGAGGAGTGTGTGGGAAACCTTATAGAGGTGAGAACCTCATCAATCTGTACCTTATAGAGGTGAGAACCTCATCAATCTGTACCTTATAGAGGTGAGAACCTCATCAATCTGTACCTTATAGAGGTGAGAACCTTGCCATTTGAACCTTACAGAGGTGAGGACCTCATCAATCTGTACCTTATAGAGATGAGAACCTCATCAATCTGTACCTTATAGAGATGGGAACCTCATCAATTTGTACCTTATAGAGGTGAAAACCTCATCAATCTGTACCATATAGAGGTGAGAACCTCATCAATCTGTACCTTATAGAGATGAGAACCTCATCAATCTGTATCTTATAGAGGTGAGAACCTTGTCATTGTGAACCTTATAGAGGTGAGAACATCGTCATTGTGAACCTTATAGTAGACTGATTGATTGATTATATATAGTTTAACATCCCACTTGAGAATTTTTCACTCATATGGAGACGTCACCATTGCTGGTGAAGAGCTGCAAATTTAGGCTTATTCTCGGCTCTCTGGGCCTTTGAGCAGGGAGGGATCGTTATTGTGCCACACCTGATGTGACATGGGACCTCGGTTTTAGAGGTCTCATCCAAAGGACCATCCCATTTAGTCACCTCTTATGACAAGCAAGGGGTACTGAGGACCTATTCTAACCTGAGTCCTCAGGGATCCTTTTAGTAGTAGTGAGAACCTTGTCATTGTGAACCTTATAGAGGTGGGATCAATGTCATTGTGAACCTTATAGAGGTGGGGTCAATGTCATTGTGAACAATAGGCCTAGAGGTGAGAACTTTATCAATGTGAACCTTATAGAAGTGAGAATCTTGTCACTGTGAACCTTGTAGAGGTGGGAACCTTGTCAATGTGAACTAGCAACATTGTAGTGAGCTTTACAAACACTGAATTACTTTGATTATTGAACACAAACATTGTGAACCTGAACATTTTACTTGGTTGAATCAGTTTGGAACTGAACTAAATATGCACTTCTGCATCTCTTCTTAATGGTGATCAACATATGGTCAAAACACTGGCTTGTATCCTTTAATCCCACTAAAACAGACTGCCTAACTATATCCAAAAAGGTTAAGAAATCTTTTCATTCTTCATTGATATTTGATGCTGTTCACCTGAAAAAGGTAGAACACCGTAAACATGTAGAGGTAATCTTCAGTAGTAATTTGTCCTGGAAAGTATATATGGATGTAATAATGTAAAAAGCCTATTCACGACTTAGTATGTTGCAAAGAGTTAAGTTCATCTTTGATAGGAAAACTTTGCAAAAAATATATTTTTCATTTGTAAGACCAGTCCTGGAATATGCTGACATCATATTGGACAATATGCCAGAATATAGAGTCAACAAAATGGACAACATACAGTTAGAGGCAACTATAATAGTTACGGGAGGTAATAGATTAGCGTCCGGGCATCCTCTATATAAGGAAACGGGATGGGTACCATTATCAAAGCGTAAAGAAAATCACCGTCTAATCCAACTTCACAAGATATACCATTTTATGACTCCCAACTACCTTAACAACATCATTCTGTCACAAAGAAGTCAAGGTCATAATAATAGAACAAGGGCATCGCATCCCCTACAGGAAATTAATTCTAGAACTAAGCTATATTATGATTCATTTTTCCCAGCCACTATAACAAAATGGAATGCACTAACTCAAAATATTCCATTAAATCTGCCCATATCTCACTTTAAAAAATGTTAAAATACAGGTAGCATTAAATCCCTAATTACTTTTACTAGAATTACTAGAATGCAGTTCTCTTAATCTTCATATGTTTCAAAGAAAATTATGTAATTCACCTCTTTGTATTTGTGGTGAAGTTGAAAGCACTGAACACTTTCCAGACTTAGAATAAGTACCATTCCCCAGACTTAGAATAAGTACCATTTTCCAGACTTAGAACAAGTACCATTTTCCAGATTTAGAATAAGTACTATTCTCCAGACTTAGAATAAGTACCATTTTCCAGATTTAGAATAAGTACCATTCTCCAGACTTAGAATAAGTACCATTTTCCAGACTTAGAATAAGTACCATTCTCCAGACTTAGAATAAGTACCATTCTCCAGACTTAGAATAAGTACCATTTTGACTTTGCCACACTTGATGCTGAATTACTGTTATAAGTTAACTTATCTGAAAGTGAAAACAACAACATTTTTTATTTAGTCCAAAAATTTCTTGTTGATAGTAAAAGATTTTGAGCCTTTCTGTAAGTATGTTGTTATCTGTTGTTGTTATAGTATGTATGAATATGCATTTGAGCATCAGGGTTGTACATATGTTTGCTTACATGCTGAATTATGATGCAGGTCTACAACGTATATATTTACAATTGTTTCGATTCTCAATTCCAGCTTCTTTCATTTTCTCTTTTTCTGTTCCATTTTCATTTATTTCATGTAATACCATAATTACGTCATACACTAGTATAATTTTCTTTCACCTCTAAATTGCAACATAACGAGAGCAAGATTAATATAAGCCCATTGGTTTGTTTCTCAGTCTTCTATTATGCATTGTTTGTAAACTTGAATATGCATGCAAATTTCTGAATAAGATATTGTTTAAACTAAGTATGAATTGCTTTTAACAATCTCAAGAACCATGAGTATATATACGGAAAGTCTGCAGTATTTTTATCAGGTGTATAATAAACTAAATGTCTGCTGTATTCTTATCAGGCATATAACCACCATTTCTATTTGTAGTCCTCGTTTTATGTATTAATAATACTATTTATTTTTTATCTAAGTACGCTGTGGTAACATTTTATGCATCAGTGGTAAGGAAATTAGATACTGAGACCTGATAGGTGAACTGTGTCAAAGAAATGCAAGTTTTTCAACTAATGATGTCTTCTTTTGATTACAGACCTGTGCAATTTATTTGCTGAAAAATATTTCCAGTTACTTTCCATTCATTAGTTGTATTGAAAATGACCAATTTGGAGTACCAAAATCTTCAGCCGAAAAGGTGAGTACTATCAAACGAGGAGATCATTTTACTAATCAGTGCAGATAAGTTTACGGCAGCAACAAAAGATAAATGCCAATTTTTTGTTTACACAGTGTGCCCGTAAACTAGGAATTGACCTGAAGCCGATCATGGACTGCTCCACCAGTAAACTTGGAAACAACCTAGAGCATGAGATGGCCCAAAAGACAAACGCACTCAACCCACCACACAAATATGTCCCCTGGGTCACTCTGAATGGGGTATGAGTAGCACATTGAGTTAGAGAGAGAGAGAGAGAGCCATTATTTAAATATGATTTGTGGTAGTTAGATAGGTTCAATCACCAGAGGCCAACTAGCTCAGTTGATAGATTACCTGACTAGAGGTTCAGGGGGCTATTGGGCCATCCCAGTCTGGTTTGTATTTTCTCCCTTCCTGTTACATTTGGTGTCGTGGACCAGCCCCTGAACTGACAGGTGAAGATAAAAAGTCGGAAATGTAAATATAGATAATACCATCATCTCCAAATCACAGATTCAGAGTTATCAGTTTTGTGATGAAAATTAGATTCTTATTTTTTGTATTTTTCTGTTTTAAGTGAGTGCTGATTTTCGTATTTGATACTCATAATTATGTATTAAACTTTAAGACATAAATACAAGGAAGTAAGGGAAGAAAATCCAGATATTTATGTGACTGTTTGCCAAATTTGAAAGAGAGTGATACATCAGTCTCATTATTAGCCACAAAGTAATTTCCCTGATTCTCACTTTTCAGGATCAAAACTCATTTGCAACCTTTTTTTTTTTTTTACTATTTCAGGTACACACTGAAGAGATAGAAAAGAAAGCAGAGGCTGATTTAACCAAGCTTATCTGTGATACTTACAAGGTTTGTATTTTATTTTGCACATTGCAATTGCTAAGTAGAAAGCAGACTATGAACATTCAAGAGACTACTGCATGCAAATCAGTTACCCACTTTTCACAAAAAGGGCTCAAATTCGATTAAAGTTCAATTGTTGCTTCCATTTTTCAGTTCAAAATCCAGATCAAACTAGACTGCAAGAAACAAATGCATTATCAAGGATGAAAGCAATGTCAATTTCAAAAGAAATATGAGAGAAAAGATTCATTGAATGTAAACATGAGGGTATGAACTGCGCTGCTTCATACCAGCATACTTCATGCATTGAAGATGATTGCAGATCAAGTTTCAGTTTCATTTGATAACTGTATAGAGTTGCTACCCTTGAATTAAGAAATTTTCATAGGATTCATAGTTTTTTAGAATTTTTTGTAGTATATTTGCAGATATTGAACGTTTTAATAATGTTTTATTTTTGCACATTTTTAAGTACAAACATAGCAGCACTGCAGGCTCTGGCTTCTGTCTCGTACAATATAGTCAAAGTTAATATACATACAAGCCAATCATGTCGTTCATATCATTATTACCAGTGTATTTATATTCATAGGGTTCTTCTAAACCATCTGCCTGCAACAAAATGGACAATTTTCACCATTCCTGGAGGGAGCTTTGATGATGCTCAAGGACGCAAATTGGCAGACGTTTGGGCTCAAATGATTACTCTATACTATAGAAATTTAAATTCACTGCATTCATTCATATGAAAGCTAAAGCTACATTATGTTAACTGCAGTTTTCAGTTTCAAAAATAGTGAAAATTATATAACAGTGAAAATAAGGATGTCAACAGCAAGTCATTGAAGAATCAGATGCCAAAATGTGAAAGATATTATTTGTTTATTGTTTCTGTGATATATTTTTTCTGTATTGATTCTCTATGATTTGTATAATTGTTTGTCTATATCGACATTACTCTGAGTATATCTATTTAATGGAATCAGTGAAACTAGCTACATGCAAAAATGTGTGGACCGTCTTGTATGATTATGATGAAATCTCTGTACCATAAAATGTCTCCAATGGATGAAGACTGGAGATACCTATTCCTGGTGTCTCTGGTTACCTAAACGGAACAACGAAAATTTTGAAAATAAGGAAGAATGACAAAGACAGATTATTTTTAATAGTTAAATGCATAATTATAGATTTAAAGATGACATATGATAAAAAAAAGTTTAAACTTTATTTATTTCGCGACGATTAACAAACAAGTTCTACAACTTATATTAATGCTTCTCGTCGGCTAAGAGTTTTGGTGTGAAGGGGTCATTGATGTGGGAGGAAACCGGAGTACCCGGAGGAAACCCACATGTCCGAGCGGGCGACCACAATACCCTCTCACATACAACCACTGTCGATCCTGAGGATCGAACTCGGGTCGCAGCGGTGAGAAGCGAGTGCATTAACCACTACGCTACCCGGACACCCCTGATGACATATGATGACCAGTGATACTACATGTGCTTTTTAATTCATTTGTATAATCGTAAATTATTAACTAGCTGGCACTTCTTGATGAAGAACCAATTTCACTTGACAATGATGATGATATTAAACCTCTATTTACCGAGATACTCTGTTTCATGTATTTACCAGTATTATAATTCTGTTAATAAATGCATTTCATGATTAACACAAGGCAAGTTTACATTGCGATTTGACTTGTACACATTTGTTTGTTTTACATTCCTTCGAGCATTTTTCACTCATACTGAGATGTAACCAGCTGTAGGTGAAGTACCACAGATTTAGACCTGTGCTCAGTGCCATAGCAGTGAGGGTTCTTTAATGTGCTTATTGCAACTTAGGACCTTGGTTTTTAAAGTCTCATCTAATAGGCCCACTATCTGGTTTAGAATAGATCCTCACTACCCCTTACTTGTCATTTGGGCAACTAAATGGGGTGGTCCTTCAGATGAGACGGCAAAAACCGAGGCCCCGTGTCACAGCAGCTGTGGCACAATAAAGATCCCCCTACTCGAAGACCATAAGCTCCGAGCATAGGCCTAAATTTTGCAGCCCTTCACCGGCAATGCAAATTCTCGAGCAGGATGTTAAACAATATACATGTACAGTCATCCAACAACGAAAAGACCCACAACTCTCACTTCTAAATGCCAAGCATTTGTAGAGAATTGGAGTGGATATTAAACAAACACTTGACTAGCGAATATGGGCAAAGGAGGAGTCTTGGGTCGGACATGGCCAATGCACAAGTTGAGCATGAATACTCAAATCACTAAACCACTGTCACCAGACATGTACATGTAATTTTACTAACATGTGTACATATATATGAATACACCAAGAAGAGCACAAGGGCCTTAAAAGTATTGAAATACCTTATCAACAAGCTGAAAATAAAAACATCACTAGTGCTGCAAATGGCTATCTTTTATGAAGTTGTCATTTTTCATTATCTGAAATTATGATTGCTGTTAAAATATCACTAAGTGGTTAGAGCATTGCGCAGAAAATCACAAGGGCTCTCACCTCTAGTCCGCGCGGGTTTGATTCTCGCTCGCGCTGACATATCTGAGAAAGTTTGCCAGTTTACTTTCAGAAGATCAGTGGTCTCTTCCCGGGTACATTGTATCTGGGTTCTCTCTTCCACCAATAAAAATTGGATGCTGCCAGATAACTGAAAAATTGTTGAGTGTAGCAGAAAACAACAATCAATCAATAATTTTAAAGACAATGAATTTTAGTTTGTAGCTTGCTTATTACATGTGTAACTTGTACTGTATTTGTTGAAGATTTTCAAAAATCTCATGATGAGTTTTTTTTCTTTAGAATGTGTCTTAATATTCTGTGCTTGAAATTCACAGTTTTGGTAGATTCCATATTCATTTTCAATGTTTTATTTGCTTTGTATTAATTCTTATTGGGTGTTTATGAGTAAAGAAGATTTTAAGAGTTGACACATTTTCAGTGCAATTGCAGTTGGTTCTACCCCCCTACCTAAATTCGTTATTTTTTAATTGCACACCTTATAATGTTCATTGATTATGTAGCCATCAGACAGGTTAATTGCTGGAGGCCAGTTAGTTCAGTTGGTAGAGCACCTGATTAGAGATTCTGGGGATCTTCGTTTGAATACTGGTCTGGTCCATTGCATTTTCTCCTTTCCAGTTACAGCTATAACAATTCTGCATTCAACTTTCAAGGAAAAAATTTATTTTAAAGATTTATATTTTCAGTTTGTAATGCATGATTTCAAGGAGGCAGTATATACGTAACCATGGAATTCTATATAATTCCCATACAGATCATTGAACTCGTACATACCAAGTTGGAGTGTTGTTCTGTGGGGGTCACCAGCACCCTCATCTTTCGGGAGCAAGAATGCAAGGTTGAGTGAGAATGTGTGGGCAAGAGAGCATAGTAATTTTGTCTCCTCAATCACATACTCTTATTCTCCGTCCTTTGGGGTTAGGGCATGTGAGTACGTAGGAGAGGGAATGAGCGTTATATGAGTTAACAATGAGACTTGTTTTGTTCTTGCTACCTCCCAGTATAGGCAATGGAGCCAGCTAAAGGAACAAGTGGCCATAATTATGCATTACTAATATAAAATTGTTTAAATTATGAAAAGTTGAAACGGTTCAAATGTTAAGAAATGACACTAGACAAAGGACGACTGATGGGCACTGATCTGAACTAGGTCATATAAGTCAGTTGACATAATTTTTTTTTTTAAAGTGTAAAATAAATGCACTGTAAGAAGTAATTTAAGCTTTTAGTGACCTTATGCTCTTTAAAATTCAGTTACTCTAATGACCTGTCTAGATTGGGGTTGCATACAGAGCTACTATTTGACTTCAATGACGCAGTCTAGATATTTAGAAAACGGACCACAATTGAATTAAATTGAGATTCCTTGAATTATCTCTCTTTGCATAGTGTAGAAATGAGGATGATCAAGCACTGTTGAGGGAAGTGGTAGCTTGAGTATACACTGTGAGAAAGTGCTGTGAAGTATATTTGACCACCTAATTTATTCACATATCTTAAGCATCCATGTTTATGTATTCAACATATTGATAATTCTCCCAGTCCCTAACTCAAGGGACATTACAAATGTAGTAAAATAGTGGATTTAGCATGGGTACATGCATACCTAAAAGCTCAGACCGCCTGATGAAGGAGTCCCAAGCCAACATCCAACATACCTTATTCTACTACATTCTTCCCTCTCTGAATGGTTTTCACCCCTTCCAGGATCAACAATAATATACATGTATGCCAGAACAGGAGTCAACTTTGTAGTTGGTTTTTTTTTTTTTCCGGGGGGGGGGGGGGGGCTAAAGATTATTTAATGAGGGAGGAATGTAATAGGGTGTACTGAAGGTATCTGTCTGGATAAATTGGTGGTTAGATGCCCTGGAGAAGTGATGCAAGGGTCCTAGGTTTGATTCTGGACCAGTCACATGTCCTCTCCTACTATAAATGGTACCTTTGACACTGCGTAAGCCAACCCAGTTCAGGAATATACATCAATATTATCTAGTTACTCCTGTCAGGGAGACTGTGATGTCTTCAGGGTCAAAGACAGCTGATGGTAGGAAGAATGTAGTAGTAGAATTAGTGAACCAGTAATTCCCAGTGGTTAGAGAACCTGACTAGCAAGGCAGGAGTCCAGGGTTTCAGTCCCGGTCTTGCCGTATTATTTCTTTCCTAATGCAATTTTTTTTTTCAGTAACATACAGTTTGTACCCAATATTCTTTACACCTACAATGGCACAAATTAGAGGACTTTATCGATCCACAGTTCAATTGTCTACTCGTCAATGTCTCGATGATTAAAGATTAATTCAGAACAATTTACGCAGTTCATTTTGTTGAACTTCATCCCTTTCCATTAACCTTAAAAATTCACTTTTTTTTTTAACCTCAGTGACTTACTGATATGTATACTGCACATTTGTGATGATCGAAAAAAAATGACAGTTCAAGCAACTGCCCCTGCATCCTTTTAACTGGGCATTCGTTGGTATTTGTTTTATATATATAGTTTTACAATATATTGAGGGTACTGAAAGCACAATATTCCAGATTGCAAGAACTTTAATTTTGGAAATCAAGGATTCTTTAAAAATATTCAGATTCTGAAATGATAAAACCAGTAAGACGAACTGATAAAACCATGTGGATTCTTCAGTAGAGTGCAAATATCCAGAAAACCATTGCACTACACCCTTTTCACAATGGTCCCCGGCCACCCCCACCATTTTCCAACATTAATGCACCACTATCCTTTTCACTATTTTCCATCACTACACATTTGCATTGATTCTAATTAACTTTGTATAGCTTGTAAAGTAACATTGCTTGAGCTTCAGCAATTCTAAATTATCATGCAAATGACGTCAACTGCTGCACATTTCATTCAATCTCCATTCCACCCATAACTTATAAACATGAAGTGACAAATGTACAGAAAATATATTTTATTCAGATGAATACGCCTATACACAACCGTAACTTGTGAGACGATATTGATATTGTCAGTAACAATCACACACAGAACAAAACAATAGAATGCTGAGATTTAAACTTAAAAATGTACAGAGCATTCTTTTATTCAACCCCTCATCAGGGTCAACGAATATCATGAAATTAAAAAAAAGAAACTGGGTGATAAAAACTAACGAAAATTTACAGCTTTCCATGGCAGCCCATTTCCATCACATCCAGTACAGAAACGACAACTATCATAGTTAAGATTGAAATTCTTGTCACAAGTTTCTTATCTTGCTCTATTATACATGTACAAATTCACACTCTCAGTATTTCACAACACATATATCTGTGTTTGGAGACTGAAATTCACACCTTCATAAATATTTGTAAGTATCAAAGGCTAGTTTCTCAGATAAATAAATAGCACTTTCAGCAACATAAATACCTTATTACAGGTACAATTTTGACCTTAAAAGTCAAAGACAGAAGAGGGTAGTGTATAATGACAAAATATACAATGAACCATTAAGAGAACAAACTCCAATGAATGCACAATCGATAAGATTAACAAAGAGTACAATATGAATGTTTTAAAAACAATGCTAAATGAATAAAGCTTCAAAAAAGATATGCATACAGAACATGATGTGACAAAAACAAACACAAATAAAATGAAGGGTAACAAATAGTCGACATTGGAAACTGGAAAACATAAGAATTTTCATCAGTGAGATTTTTCCAGTCACTTAGTGTCAGTTCAACATATAAAAGCAAAAACATCTTAAAACCCATTCCATGTTTACTGTACATTAAGTACTATAACATACACTAGTTCATCAGACTCAAAGCATGGGGCTAGGGTCTGCTAATCTATGTGCATTTAAACATTTTTTGGGGCATGGAACCAAATACTACATATATATTTAAATGAATTCTCCATACTGCATTTCATACAGACGCAATCATTCTGATTTTACAGAAATGCAACACCAATGCAAGCCTCTAGATTATACAATACATTCATATGGCAGTAAAAAAAAAATTAATGATGCCAAATACAAGAAATATGATACAAAAGATGATAAGGTCATGTTGATCTCCAATTATGCACGACAGATTTGAAATCTTTCAAATTTAGTACCTCGTCAATGATTAGTATCTTTTACAGAATCAAACAGAACAAAGCCTGAAGGTATGCTTCTATCTATTAAACATTCAAAACAGAGGATTTGCACTGTATGTTACAAAAGGCTAATCACAGCAGGAATAATTCCATGTCGTAATGAGTCTGCCCTCTGACAGTCCTTTATCATTAATTCTGCCCTCTGATATAGTCCTTTATCATTAATGTATTTAGCCTAGGACATAAGAATATAATTCCACTGACAGTTCTTATAACAGAATAATAACAAATCTCTTAAAAAAAAAATAATTGAAACTTTAACTATTCAACACATCTAGAAACTCTCTGTTGGCTTTCCTTGCTAATTCATAATGGCAATTGATCTCTCCGCATGTCAAATATGATCTCCTGCCTTACACCTGTCTTTGGTTGCGTAACACCGGGACTGAACTTGAAGTTTCCACTACACTAAACCTAATACCCTTAAGAGATTTGCGAAACCCAAATTTTAAGGTAATGACCATCTCTAATTTCATTAATAAGCAAAAAAATTTTCATTAAGTATGAGGACTTTTTTGAAAACTTTCTATGTTCCTGAGTATAGGTATTCTAGCACTTGATTTGATCACAGATTTTAAAAGAACATGACATCCAGTTGCTTTATAGGAAAAGCTCAAAGTATGATCAAAGTGCAATCAGTGGATTTCAACACCAAGCACTACGTGCTGGACGTTAATGCGATTCTTTTTCTCGCTCTTCCTTGATTTTCTTGTTCATTTCCATATGTTCCTCAGATGTTACATTTTTAGGCACAAGGAAAACATTTCCATCACTGGACTGTTGGAGAGAGAACTGAGCGGGATCATAAGGGCGACCGTGTTCATCACGCAAAGACAGGAATATTTCCCTGTAGAGGGCGCTGTATTTGTCCTTCATATCTCGCGTCTGCTTGTCAATCATCTGCCTCTCTGCCATCAGTTTTTCACGGGACTCCTTCAGCTGGGTCATTTCATCCTCCAATGTGACAATCACATCCATCTTCCTTTTTCTACAGTTTTGGGCAGCCACTTTGTTTTTGCCTCGTCGTCTAATGTCTCTAATTAATTGAAGCTGTGACTCGGACAACTTGTGACGTGTTAGAATTTCATTGAATTCCTCTACAGGTGCATCTACAATTTGCTCCAGTGTTAAGGGCACTTTGAGATCTTCTAACCTCTTTTTGTCCCTGCAGTGCGGACCCTTTTGCTTGGGCTTGTCCGATACAGTGTACTTCTTATACTCACGAGGTTCCTGGCCCGGCTGCAGTGGGTAGGAATGGTTGTGTCTGATGTGATTGGCACTAGATGGACGGTAATGATAATCTGTCTCGTTAGAGGAGGACGAATAATTTGATCGAGAAGACTCGGCTCCATTTTCATTGTAGTTGAACCCCCCATTGAAACTGAATTTCCCCGATCTTTTGCCGAAGTCAGGGGTACCATCACCATAATCTCCTCCTCGGGCACCTCCTTCCATGCCATCAAAAGGAGACATGGCTCCCTCACTGAATTGATCCTGAAAACATCACCATTCAACAATGTTAAAAATTCATAATATAAATAAAATTAATCCATCATTTAGTATATTTTCTGATAAATGCAAAATGATACATGTGAGTTGGATACTAACCTGTGAAGGAGAGCCCCTGGAGCTTCCCATTGAAATACCAGATTCACTGCTGGCATCATCAAGCATTTGCATGGAACCCAAACCTAACACAAGAAAAATATATAATCAGTCACAGTAAATTCTCTTCTCTCTTCTTTTCATATTTCTAACGAAAAAGATGCTTTATTCTTGTCATGATCAGGGAAAATATACAAAGAAGACAATATGACATCCTGTTAAACATCAAGACATTTTTCTGCTACATATTTCATTTACATGTCATAAAATACCTCAACATATCCCCTATTATATACTAATAGCAAAAACGCAGGCCTTTCCCTGCACACCTCATTAATAGTGTCCTATATACAAAGCTTTCCCTTGACAGGATGCATATCACTTACTTTCTTCCATGGCCATCTCAGTAATATTAAGATCATCCAATCCCTCATCAATGATATTAGAAAGAATATCGTCCACCTGGGTGGTCAGGTTGCTGTTTTGTTCACCCCCAGCACTACTGTTGTTAAACAGTATGTTGGAAGGGTTCCACTCAAGGGGAGATGCACATCCCTCACTTGGAGGAGCTGATGTAAAGTTGTTTCTTGTTTCTATAAACAAATAATAAATAATAAAAACCACTGTAGCAAATATTACTGATGAAAGTGGAGGCATCAATTTATCATACACAATCAACTCTATTTATAAAGTGACCATAAAAAAACAAAACAAAACCAAAAAAAACCAACATATATATTACTTTCATGAAAACAGAATATTACTTTCTTGAAATACAGAACAAGACTTACGTGGCTCAAATGTGTTGGTGTTAACAGTATTGTTGATTGGCGTGGGCATTGTGACATTTTGAATCAAGGCATTGGAGTGATTCTGAGGGCTCATCATACGTCCAGTGACGGTCAAGTTGTTAACCATGCCAGCATTAGAGTCATTGCTGGGGAGCTCCAGAATATTGACCAGATCCATCCAGGTCTCCTCAAGGGAGGCGTTGGTACCGTAGCCATTGTTCTCTGGCTGGGGGAACTGGACCTGGGGCACGGTTTCTTGGGAGTGGTAGATACCCTGATTTTACAATAAAATGCCAAATTGTTAAAAAAAAAATTAAAAATGACATGGCTTCTTCATCTTACTTTCGCGAAAAACCTGGGAACAAAGACACTAACTGCAAAACTGAAGAACATGAGAAAAATTTCCATCAGTACTGATTTTCAAATTTCCTCATGTTAAGAAATATTTAAAACCTATCTTACTGTTAAAAATAATCTATCATGAACAAAATTAAACTTCTAAGGAGTAAATTAAGAGTAGCAATTCAGATAAAATATTGAAAATACATTATCTGTAAATAATTATCAATACTTCATACTTATATGGGTGTATATTATGAAAATCTTCATTTTCAAATGCAAGATTTGCATAAAATCTCTAATATGTTCCACATTCACAATATATTTTTATTCTAATATTCAGTTATCTGCCTTATGTAAACATCTAACTCTCTCACCCACAAGGGTTATTTATTCTCCACACCATCGATAAACTTGCGATTCTTGAGCATTTGGAACAATATAACTATTTATATTTTGTTCATATAGTTTTCCATTATGAATCACCCCTACACATTGCACTCACACATTGCTAATTACAAAAAAAGAAATAAAATGTGTGAAGAACATACCTGTTGTTGTGTTTGATTGTAAGTGTAGTTCTGGAGGTGGTTCTGTTCAGGAGAGATGTGATGTAATGGGGATGTTATATGTGAGGGGGTGGGAGGATGTGAAGGTGAAGGCAGCTGATGTTGGTAGTTCTGATTTGATGTCGGAATGTGATAGTCGTTTTCTAAAATATTCAGATGCTGCTGCATTGGGTTGTTCATCATAGGTATTCCAGTTTCATAAGATTGGTAATTCTACATATAAAATATAAAAAGATAGCATTATGACACATTAAATCAAATCCGAAAAAAAAAATAAATAAAAAGTACACAAAAATGCAAAACCTGAGCAAGAATTAGCATTCTACACAAAACAAATTTAATCTCCCAAAAACTTGTTAAATATCTATACTGACCTGAAACTGGCTAGTCTGATTCATATTATGTGGGCTATTCTGCTGATTCATATTGGTAACATTTGGTGGAGGGACAGATATTTGAGGAGACATGTTTGGAGGAACCATTGAAGGCGACCCCATGGGCTGCGGAGGGGCTCTTCTTCCATTTAGTGGCACCCATTCACCTGAACAAAACAATGTTCATATTTTTTCAAATATGGTCATCAACAAAATTATAATCAGCATGCATTTTCCAGGCACACTTGATAAATTTACTATAGGCATCACTAACCTGTCTCTCCATCCCTCATAAAGTTTTCCGACATCCATTGCTGTTCTCGGTGTCTACGCTGTTCTTCTAGTTTGCTTTGTAGAAGCTCTCTATCTTTTTGCTGTAGTAGTAAAATAGTCGTGTTTCCTTAATATTACTCAAAGTTGCATAAAACAACACTGACATTTCCTCACAAGGTTTCTAAGTCTCTTTGAAACTGAATAATGAACTTAGCTATCATTTCTATGTGTACTCACTTTCTGTCTTTCCTTCTGCAGCTCAATTTCTCGTTCTCTCTCTAGTTCTCTTCGGAGATTGACATCGAACATCTCCTTTCCCACCCCAAGATCTATGTCTTGACGCCATAATACGTCTATCAGGTCCAGATCCTGCAAGACATTATCAAATGTAAATTTTCCCCCCGTCTCCTTATTTGTAAGTTTGTGTAATTCTCAAAAAAAAAATTTTTATATCCTATTCATTTATGACTGGTATTAAATACATTTTATACACTGTTTATACTATGAAATATTTCAGTTACAGATTTGTTCTCTAGAATGATATATTACACAATGTCCTATATATGTGATCTACTAATATAGTTGACACTGTATTGCTGTATTACATTACATCAACTCTTCTCTTTGGATTACAAGAATTATGCAATAGAAAAACCCATCTGATAACAATCCAGTGTCTAGCCTGATTAAATTTCTACCTCAACATCAGAGGTATTGTATTGGCCAAGGATTCAATTAGTCATAGCTTTGATCTATGGAAGGTGCATTCAATATTCACTGCTATGCTAGTCTATATTGGGGGGCAAATCAATGCATGTAACTAGTCTTACTTAAAATTTCATTGCAAAGAAAAAATACAACAACCCCTAGGTACGCTGCCCTCTCAAATAACAAAATACCAATTAATGTCAAAAATTTTTTAACCACAATTTGAAGATAACAGAAAGTTTTAGAGCAGCTATGTTAAGATACACTCATTACGATGTTTTCCCGAGATGATCACAAAGGGCAATATTATTCACAATACCCCATCCCATCCATCAAAGTATGAACTAACAAACAAGTATTTAATGAATGTCAATTTTCTACTTCAAACCCCCTGCGGCACCAACCCAAAGATTAAAACCTGTAAATTAAAAAAAAAAAATTCTGTGTATCATTGTAGTGTATTAGACTAGGTTCTTGTGTTCGGTATCACAGGTAAATACCAGTAATTTCGCTTGACTGATCAAGCCCATCACATGAATATCCAATATGTAATACAACACAGCTAAACGAATGACCTCCTTCATACACCAAGAATAAAAAGAAATCCTGAACCTGGCAACATTGACCTACTAAATGTCTCTGTCTAAAAACTCCATTGATCTGGGACTGGATAACTGCTAACACACAACAATCTATCCTTCTAAATGTGCTAACATAAATCAAATATTTAAAACTTGGGTTCTGCATACAATACTTCTTTCTTCAAATGTACACATACATATAGGTAACATTACACACTCACACAAGATCACACACAGTGAGAACATTAATGAGACATTGAATAAGCACTTCACTTCCTATGATGAAGTTAGCTTTACTTTTGAGTACTCAGTGTTGTCTGGGAAGTTTGTTGTAGACTACCTGGAAATGAACAGCTATGGTATGGTCCTCCATCATAGCATATTTAATCACAGTAAACAATCACCACTAGAATACTCATTATACATGAAAAAAAAAAAATAGCTTAGAGAAAAACTTCATGAAGATTCCATTTAAAAAGTAAAAATTATAAAATTAAATAATATGCATTTAAACATGCCTAAAAGAGCAGACAGACCTAGGCCAGATGCTGTATATAACATATGAAAGGTTATAAAGTAATTCGTACCTACAGATACAAATTTTGACAATTTTCATATCAAACCTAAAAACAAATTCATGATTAGACATACACCGAAATCTATTGATCCAAAATACACATAAAATGGGGGTCATATTTGAACTAAGTTCATGTCCTTTGGCCTGAATATCAGCAAAAGTGAAGACCTCAATGGTTATCTACTAGTCATTTACGATGATATATCCCAACCCTTAACCCCACCTACTACTATTGTTGCACCAATAATCAGAAAACATTGATTGTTGACGAAAAAATCTACCGATTTTGATGATTGATTATTTTTTTCCATAATCGATCATCGAATGTATATACACTTCTTATAGAATGCATTCTGGAATTAGCCCAATCCCACTTCTACAAAGTACAAAGGTTGTAATTTGAACTCCTAAACATACTAACTGCCCTAAGTAAAGAAATATTCAATATATTGGATACCCACTTCTGCACCTGCCCAGGATTGAACTCACAACCTGTAAAACCCAAATCTCTTACCAGCCTTGGACTAATGTGTTAGACCGCTAAACCTTCTCGGTAAATAATTAAAACTTGCTTTTGATGATGATAGAATTCTTGCCATGTTGTCACTCACTACATGGGTCATTGAAAATGGATATTTGAAATAAGTTTAGATGCATGCTGTATTTGAAATATTTTATATAAAGTACAAGGATTGCAATGAACTTTTTGAACAAATATATCTTTGTATATAATTATATATGTGTGTAAATATACATATGTAAATGAAAAAAAATCATGAAATACTTTGAATGATTATGCTTTTAAGATTAAATTTTTTTCGATTATAATCGATAAAATTGCATCAAAAGAAGCAACCAATTCCAACTGTTGATCGATTATGAAAATTACTCGATGTCCCATCACTACCACCTACCCTCGTTCTCGATGCATCAAAAGGGTCAAGAGAGATGGGGAGCTACACAGAAGACATGAACCATCTCCAGCCAACATTGTTACCAATTACAATTCAAAATAGTTTCAACATCTTTTCTACAATGATCACAAATTTTCTTACATATACATTATATTAGATTACTGACGTCACGCTAGTGGAGCACACAAGCAAATACAAGCCCGAATCCTGTCAGACCATCTGGACTTGATACATACAACAAAATAAATTGATGCATGAATTGATATATTTTTTTTTTCACTTAGTATAAATGTAACAGTTACCGTACAAACATAAAATTCCTTTCAAAATAATTTAAGTACCATGGGGATCTAGGTTACATAAAATAGGTTCTTTTGCTTGTTGTAGGTGACTAAATGGGGCTGTCCTTCGGATAAGACTGCAAATACTAAGGCCCTGTGTCACAGCAGGAATGACACGATAAAGATCCCTCCCTGCTCAAAGATTGTAAGTGTCTAGTATAGGCCTAAATTTAGCAGCCCTTCACCGGCAATGGTGACGTCTCCCTACAAGTGAAAAATTCTCGTGAATATTGTTAAACATAATGTTTATAAATATGAATAATATACTGGATCCAACGCCTTGAAGCCTAAATTGCGGAAGATTTCCTTTATTTATTATTTATTTATAATGTTTATAAGTTAAAATTTATTACATTTCTCTATATAACTCTATACCAATCCCCCTACCCTTCCAGTTTTAAACTACACTTCATACTTTTTTTTAACTTATAAAAACATAAATTCAGTTTCCATCATTTTTAAATAGTTTGTTTAAAGGAAGTATCATTAATATATTAGCAGAACTCTTTTAATTTTCTTTTGTGTTTGTGAATTTATCATGGCAACAGCCTGTCCTACTTTATAATTCAGGAATTTCTTTTTCAGGGTTTTATCCTGCTTAATATTCATTTTATACTTAAGCGGAGCTTTCTTTGAGAATGCAGGTATGAGCTAAACAAGGAAAGGGGGAAGATACTGAAGGAACAGATGTCAGGGGACAACCCTTCTCCCAAATTACATCGCAGAACTACTGGATAAATATCTGATCACAGATATTTATTTATATTGCTGGAATTTTATAATAACAGTAGAATATACAAAAATCTGATGTAGGGTATTCTCTAATTTATGAGATTTCTACATGTTATAAGAAATTTTTACCTGTGGAGGGGAAAATAATTTTTTTTTAACATGCAAGTGGATTGATAACCTTTATTGAAATTTAAAAGAACATTGATAAATCTATGTTTTTGAAAAGACCATGTGGATTTGTTTTAAGCATGTTTACTTCTAAAGAGCTAATAAAAGTCAAGTGCTGTATGTCAGTATTAAAAGTACACAAAATTTGCAAACTAAACAAGGGGATTTCAACATGGACATTGACAAAATTGGTTTTTGTAAAATTTTCAAAGATGATTTATGAACAAAAATTGAGGGGGTGCAAATGACTGAAATTTTAAAATAGGAAATACACCAATAATGTACTTCAATATTTCTTATATTACATATATTGATATCACTGCCAAGCCCTACCACACTAACTACTAGCATTGGGGTGGAAAAGTTATTTGCATGTATATGTATTACGTGAATACGGAAGTTTTCATCATTACTGACCATCAGCTTATGTGCAAACCATTTCAATAAAAATTTGCAATTCTTGACATTGTACTTCAGAAACAATACTTTTCTACTACATAATTAATAATACTAACACGCAAGTCTGAAAGTCTTCAGCAACATCATTAATTATCTAACTCACTGCAGTTAATTGTGACAATACTCCATGGATGAAACATACTAAATCCTAAGCACATTACATAATCAATAAAACTCGTCTCAATACAGCCAGGACCAAGATTCATTCATGAAAACCACTTTCAAAATTGAAACAAGATGGAGAGATAAGATAAATAAAATCAACAGGATTTTCCAGAACATTTCTTACAAATTGACTAACAGCTATAAGGATTCCCACCCTCTAACCCAATAGCAAACAGAGCTCCCTATTCATGTAGTTAATGCAAACTGCAAAAAAAAAAAATTTGAAAAGATTTCTACAAAATATAAAGGAATATAATCTTTTAAATTCTCGAAAAATTCAAATATGTGGCAAACTTCAGCTATTAAAGCAATAGCACCCCCACTCATCAATAAAAATAAAGCCAATGAGTTCAAATATGTCTTTTCACTGGATAACTACAACAATCTTAACACACACACATACCTTTTGCTTCATATATATTTCGATTTCATTATGTTAAACGCTTCTAGATTTCTTGGTATATTCTTTGCAAATTTAAACATACATGCAATTGGTACACATATCGAGTATCCAAGACTCAGTATGGTTTAGCGTATAGACCTATTTAAAACAGAGATTGCAATGAAAGATTACCTGCTCAACTAAGAGGGCCAATGAATATTTGCACAGTTGTGAAATTACACTTACAAATCTGTACATTTTCAAATCTTCAATTTCAAGGGCAACAATGACCTGACGCAAGCTTTATCATATCTCAAAGTTTATAACAAAGCACTGATTGATTAACAAATTCAGGGATTTCTATCAAGTTGAAGTAGTGAATAAGAAATCTGAAGCTGTCAAAGCTACAGAAACAAGACACTGTCAGAGGAGCAAAGCATTAATAAGGAAGGTACTCAATTTGAACTTGCCATTTCTAATATAATCCAATGACGAATCGTGACATGTCTGTTCTTATTGAGAGACTTGCAAATTATAATATATCACTTAATGTGACAAATCCTTCAATTGTTTATGTCTGTGATTCACAGCAGAAATCAAGCCTCATTGAATGCAGATTGCATAGACAAAGAACATGTTCAATCAAACATCTCAAATAACAACAATGCATGTCTGCAATAACAGACAAAATTCATACACCGTAACAACCTTTCAAACAAGGAAACTTCTTTAAAATCTTTATAACGTCATATAGCAAATTCTGAAGTAATAAGTTCTAAATGCTGTGAATCAAAAATACTCATTTGAAAACCCAACAAAAAGATTCCCTTATCAACTAGCCTATCTTGACACAAAAAAAGGCAGTGCCTGAACACTTTTAATACAGCTTTGAAGATGAGTGATTTTTGTGCAATGCGAAACACTATTACAGAAGCATGTATACAGCATTGCTATAGATAATGGTGGCAAATTGTTAAAGATTTACAATTATAAATATGTTTAAGAATGGCATTCACAATAATGCCAATTTCCATTTTCACCTCATAAGATGGATCTACGGCTGAAGGACAATCAGCATTAACTTGACAAAGTACAACTTCTTCATGTTCTTGAGCTTCTGAATTTTCTTCTACTTGAGCAGATCCAGATTGCGGTTCTCCTGATGTCGGAGATTCACTGTCACTACTCTCAATGTTAACAGGTTGCGATTCCTGCGAGTTTGTTAAAAGGCGTCCACCACCATTTGAAATACCAACAAGAAATGTCACCACTCTTTGTTGTCTTGATACTTGATGACTAGCGAATCGACTCAAAGAACGGAGATCTCGCAAGATGACAGATGCTTCATTTTCTACATTTTTCAAATGCACATACCCAGTATATTGGTTTTCCAAACTATTTCGATGAAAATTCGTCTGCGTATACACTGCTGTCTGACCAAGAATTAATTCTTGCACTTCCGGATAGTTCACATAATTTGTATTCAAATAACTGTTGAGATCAATACGCAACAAGCTAAGAACAATAGCAATCTGTACTAGCCCGTCCGTGAAATACTGCTTCAGTCGCATTTCGCACCGTCCTTCACTCTCTGAATGTTCCTATAGTATCACTTCTTTCCAACACAGAAGAAAAAATGAATCAGTTTTTTATTTTTAGCATTGATCTTACCACCACATTTGCCTTCGATCATGGGTAAACAAAGCAGATTGTCAAGATATATGGCGGCGACCGCACGTGCGAAGACGTGACTTCTGATACTTATTTCATTTCATCTTCTGCGAGTATAGAAACCGATTCTTTGAGAATAGTTGAATGTCAAAAATACTTTAATTCCTATATCATGTGATGATGTAACGACTAGAATATTCTTTTCACAGGAAGCGGACACTACCATCGAAACAACAGTGAAGTTGCAGAATTGATTGTGACGTCAGGAATGTTGATACGCGCATGTGCACAAACACCGAATGCGAAGGTCACATCCGGGTCACAAAGGTGCACTAAACTGACCAAAATATGTTGACTAAGGTGTCATATACTATATTTACACATTTTCATGGTGTAAATAAATTAATTTCACTTCCATTATTTCAATACTTTTATCAAAAAACAAGATTTAAAGCAACACCTACGAAGACTCCTAGACAACCTACACATTCAACACAAACTCAAGATCTGGACAATATCCAATTGATGTAAAGCTATGGACAAATAAAAAAATTAGAATACAACATAACATACAATATCTAAACCCAGTAAAATATACAAACCCCATTTGCCGGGTTATTCCCGTGAAGACTGATAGGTTGTGTTTCCATCATTTTCAACGGCTTGACTTCAAAACAGGTGCCCTAATAGCCGTATTTCAGAGCACTCGCTTCCAAATGTCCTAATGTCTCGGTGTTGTTGAAAGTTAAAATCTCAACAAATTACTTGAATTTTACTCCATGTGAATAGAATCGTAGATGAAACATATTTTCCATGAATTCATTCGAGTTGATAACAGGCTATTTACATCGACACACATTATCTCCAGCATGCCATAATGTGCGTGTGTATTGAAATGTGCTAATGTATTTAACCTGCTGTGAGAGCAATACGTGTGATTGGCTGAGCGCTCACCATGTGATTGCTATAGGTAAAAAAGAGGACTGGCTTAGAATTTCACAGACTGAGAGACTGGATATAGAAATATATATACTGATTTATAAGAAAAAAAAAGGTATATTTTACAAGATATTTTGGAATCACAAGCAACGCACGGTGATTTGTGAATGCAGATCGGTTCAAGCAACTGTCACAAGCTTCCATAGTTAAATTTATCAAATAATGGACGAAATTTGATATGCAAGATTTTCCTAAATTATTACATGTAGATCTACCCTTGAC
>JAMZEH010000044.1:3627500-3710000 GCA_024699665.1 Ostrea denselamellosa | reverse complement strand
ATTGATGGAATACTTCATTTTTTTTTTTACTCTATAGCGATACAATCAATTCCGAGAGCTGCCAGAATATTAAATGACGCAAAAACTAATACTGCTCCCCTAAGAAGAATGAGGCCTTTGTCCTACAATGGATAAAACCCATATTTTGGCCTTGAATGTGTGCTACAATAAATCATTTTAATTCAAGACATTCAGATCTTGATTTGATATTCTTTTCTTTTGATTGACTAAAATGTATACATATCGTCAGGTGGCTGTAAACTGAAGTACATTCTGCATATATATCAAATAAGACAGGACAATATTTGCACATTGATTATCTAGCTTATTTAAATACTCCTCATCAAATCCCTGGTAGTGAAATGATGATGAACATCTACACATTCTGTGACCATCCGATTAATTGTTTTACACTCTCTATAAATAAACACAGGGCCATTAGAAACCAATGAAAATATACGTAATACTGCACCTCCGCAATATTCGCTAAAATTGAAATATTTGCGAGATCGGTGTTATCGATGTATGCTTCATGTTTTTTGCCTTTGGTATCTTTATAGATTGTAAAGGGGACACGGCCCTTCATTCGAACCTCAGTCAAGGATGATTTGTACCAAATTTGATTGAAATTGGTCCTGTGGTTCTGGAGAAGATTTTCAAAATGTGTTATTTTATTTTTCACTAATTTCACTATTACCTCCCCTTGTCCTTCATTTGTACACATTTTGAATCCCCTTCACCCAGGGATGCTTTTTGTCAAGTTTGATTGAAATTGACCCTGTGGTTCTGGATAAGAAGATGAAAATGTGAAAAATTTACGACAACGGCGACGATGACAGCACCAACGACGGATAACGGAAAGTTTTGGTCAGAAAAGCTCAGTTGAGTCTTCAGCTCAGTTAATAAAAACCACATATAAATCCGGATCATGACTGTATTCGATAAAGAATGTCATTTCATCGTACATCGTATATTAGTACAATGCATTTCGTTTCAGGATTTTATGAAAGTCTAACGGACTCAACCAATTTACAATAACTTTTCCAAGTATAATAAATAATGAACATATGTCTCCGCAAAATAGATTAAAATATGTAAGCTACGAAACTAACACCAACGAAAAGGCTTAAATCAACTCCCCCCAAAATATCACCATCTTGAGCCTTCTAGGTGTGAATTAAACATGGAAATTAATGACGTCAATAAATGTAAAAATACACTTTATCTACTGTCACGAACGGTGCAAGGTGTATGACATTTTACAATGGCAAAATATAAATTCCTAATGTTAAGGGATTTTATTTTTTCAGCATCTAAAACCTTTACACCTGTTAAATAAAAGACGGCACAAGGTGAGAATAATTATGTCAGAGGACACAGTATACATGGTTACAGCATTGTTTAGTACATTTCCGTAATATTTGTTGACAAATGAGATTCTGGTGTGGTTTACGTCAAATCCGTTCGGATTTAGTAAACCAGAAATTTATCAAACTTATTCACCATGAAATTGCTTCCAAGCTGGGACCCCAGGTATATAAGAAATATTGTACTTAAATGCACACGATCTGATTAAAAATCCATTGTCGTGTACTCCGATTACACGCAATCAAATGCTCAGGTAATCAAAGCAGGCGAGAGACAGGTAAATCATTAGTGTTTGTCCTCAAAGCATTACCTAACTCCGATAGAAGCTAAAATTTCCCATTTACCTTCATCCGGTTATCTAAGAACAGCAGAAAGACGAATTTCAAAACTGAGAAGGAGAGGAAGAAGAGCACTATGTGTTAGCGTGTGGAAGCTCCTTATAAACTAAGGTGGAGTAATGTTGATTGCTTTTATTAGCAACGCGATGCATAGAAAAATGTTAAAAAGCGGCTCGTTGTATTGCTTTTGCGGCAGTATAAATTATATTAGGGGCATGGACGAATTTTTTTGCGACTTACATGTTATGGATAAATAAATAGAATGGTGTTTCATTGCGAGCTGGGAACCAAATATACCCTCTCCTCTCAATTTCTCTCATGAGATACAATTGTTTCGACATCACATTTTAAATTTTCAATATACAGAGAGCCCAAACTGATATATGGATTCTCTTATCTGCAAAATAGAAAATACAGTTCCTTGATATTATTTGAGAAGTAGCTTTTTAAGGTCCTATAATTTTGAGATCTCTCTCTCTCTCTCTCTCTCTCTCTCTCTCTAATACTAATACATCTGACTAAGAATACTGCTTTTATGATGCATAGTTATGTGTACTTCATATTTTGAGATGAGGGTGAAAACTTAAACCTTTATGGAACGAATTTCCGCAGAGCAACTCTCATGACCCTGATGTCGGGGTCACACCTTGGAGGGGGGCATTAACCTAGGCTATGTCTTTTGAATCAAGGGAGATAAGGTTTTAATATTTCTCAGATAGTTTCCTCATGACCAGGTCTTTCATTTTAGTATCAAGACTTGGGGTGGGAGGTTTGAACGAGGGAGAGAGAAAAGGGAGATCAATGGTGGATCTAGGGGAGGTGGGCTTTACAACCCTTACCCCACCCCCTTTTTTATATTGAGGCCTTCTACCCACCACCCACCATCCTGTGTGGTCGGAAAAGGTACAAACGTGGATAGCAACCTCCCCTTGAAAATTTTCTGGTTCCGCTTATGGTGACGAGGGTGAGTGGACCCCCCCCCCCCCCTCCACCACTCCAGGTGTCAGAGAACAGTTATACTGTACAATATGCCAAAGACTACTCTACCTGTCTATATAAGTCTATATAAAATGAATCAGTAAATATTACATCCAGCACAAAGAAAGCACCGACGATAGATTCGATTCTCTCCAATGTGATTTTTCTTTTCTTCAATTTTTTTTCTTCAGTTGATCTCGAGTCGAAGATTATAGTGCATCTTGTCATTTAAAAAACAGGTTAACAGTTGACAGAAATTAATAGAATTTGTTAATTGAATCTGCGACTGTTGTTGATTAGATGATAATACCGTTAAGTACGCGATCCTATGTGAGAATATGCGTACATAATTTATACTTTGTTGTCAGAAATAAGATCTTTAGGTCATAAAACTGCTTGTGGTTGTCGGTCTCTTTATATAGTAAAAGCATGAATCACTATGTACAATCAGATGCTTTAAGTTTTAGTATTTTTCTCCACACCGGTGATGCATGACACATGTCCATCAGGATGCCCCTGGTGAGAGTGAGAGACCTGCAATTTGACTGGACAAGTGTCCGAAGTGACACCGGAATCTCTCTCACGGTACTGTCTAAAGAGACAAGTTGTTCTTTTGTATGTGAATTTAAGTCCTCGCGTCTTTACATCATGTCGTTTTTCTACTTTAAAACGTACTATATTGTAATGATTTTAAAAAATTCAGAATGAGAAATAAAGAAAAAATATTTTCGGACGTAATAGCAATGTAACAATTCCACACAATGCATTTGATACAGTTCTAAAACTCGTACCAGTAATTGTGTTTTCCTATAATAAAATTTACAGTGCGGTTATAAAGGTCGAATATTTGTAATCATACAAACTGCTCGTCTGTGTGCAATGTAATAATAATTCTGCTTTTAAAAAGACTTTTCTATGTATGATTAAAAAGGGGGACAAATAATAATAATAAAAAACAAAAATGAAAATTTAACGAGATATTTCAACATGCCTGTTGAACCTGCGTACTTTGGGCACTAACCAGGCTGAACTAAACGATGAAAATGTAAATTATTCTTTGAATTAAAGTTTTGTATCCTTAGGCATGCTATAAAAAATCCATCATTATAAACCATCAAATCAGTGGTGTGTCGGTTTAAAATCAACATGGTTCAGAGGACTTCGTCCAGAAAATACTCTGTATGAAATTTAAAAAATCTGATTCATGTGATTTAAGAGAAAAAAAGTTATCAAAACAAAGTATTTAACGTGCTTCTACTATTGAGTATATAGAAATGGTATATAGTGATATAAATGTTTCCTCGAAAATAAATTTAATCAAGCCCCCCACCCCCCCCGTACACAACCTACTTGATATAAATACAATAATTTCTGCATTTAAGATTTTTGTACATAAATTGTTTTCAAAATTAAAAAAAAGGGATGACGTATGTAGTTTTTACAAACCTCTTCTCTTCATTTCAATGATGTGGAACGTCCACATATACAATAACTTGTGTGATTCGTTGGTAAATCATATCTGACCCTATCCAACAAAATATGCGTTATAGATATCTGTGCATATAAATTAATTGATATTTAATGACCCAAAATAATTCTCGTTTCCAAAATATGAAATACTCTCTGTCTAGTGTCTAAAAAAGTCAGGGTTCCTCCCACGCATTAGTAGATATACGAAACGAAGTTAGAGGAGCACATCTCGCTTAAAATTATCACGAAAATTACTTGGTTGTTCTCTGATTGATATACCCTATTACTATTATAATAATTTTTATTTATTTATTTATTTTTATTTGTAAACTATTATGAACGAATTCCCGAAACTGTTAATAAAAAATAATCACAATTTGTACATGTGTAGCTATGCATAGCAAAAATTTATATGTATAGTTTGGGAGGGGAACAGTGAGGAGGATTTTCTCTTACTTCCCTCCCTACTCATTTTCGAAATCCCTCCTCTCTCATTTGCCTGTTTTGTTCCCTACGCCTTTCCTTCCTTTCATTGAACCATTTCGCTTTCCTTTTATCAGAAACAATAGATAAAAATGTGTGAGTACAGAGAAATGTGTGAGTAGATAAAAGTGTGTGAATACAGAGAAACGTTCAAGTACAGAGAAATGTTTAAGCAGAGAAATGTTTAAGTACAGAGAAATGTTTAAGTATAGAGAAATGTTTAAGTACAGAGAAATGTTTAAGTAGAGAAATGTTTAAGTACAGAGAAATGTTTAAGAAGAGAAATGTTTAAGTAGAGAAATGTTTAAGTACAGAGAAAAGCAGAGAAATCTTTAAGTACAGAGGAATATTTAAGTAGAGAAATGTTTAAGCAGAGAAATGTTTAAGAACAGAGAAATGTGTGTGTACAGAGAGATGTTTAAGTACAGAGAGATGTTTAAGTACAGAGAAATGTTTAAGTACAGAGAGATGTTTAAGTAGAGAGATGTTTAAGTAGAGATATGTTTACGTAGAGAGATGTTTAAGTAGAGAGATGTTTAAGTAGAGAGATGTTTAAGTACAGAGAAATGTTTAAGTATAGAGAAATGTTTAAGTACAGAGAGATGTTTAAGTACAGAGAGATGTTTAAGTAGAGAGATGTTTAAGTAGAGATATGTTTACGTAGAGAGATGTTTAAGTAGAGAGATGTTTAAGTAGAGAGATGTTTAAGTACAGAGAGATGTTTAAGTACAGAGAGATGTTTACGTAGAGAGATGTTTAAGTAGAGAGATGTTAAGTAGAGAGATGTTTAAGTACAGAGAAATGTTTAAGTATAGAGAAATGTTTAAGTACAGAGAAATGTTTAAGTAGAGAAATGTTTAAGTAGAGAAATGTTTAAGTACAGAGAAATGTTTAAGTACAGAGAAAAGCAGAGAAATCTTTAAGTACAGAGGAATATTTAAGTAGAGAAATGTTTAAGCAGAGAAATGTTTAAGTACAGAGAAAAGCAGAGAAATTTTTAAGAACAGAGAAATGTGTGAGTACAGAGAAATGTGTGTGTACAGAGAGATGTTTAAGTATAGAGAAATGTTTAAGTACAGAAAGATGTTTAAGTAGAGAGATGTTTAAGTAGAGAGATGTTTAAGTACAGAGAGATGTTTAAGTACAGAGAGATGTTTACGTAGAGAGATGTTTAAGTAGAGAGATGTTTAAGTACAGAGGAATGTTTAAGTACAGAGAGATGTTTAAGTAGAGATATGTTTAAGTACAGAGATGTTTAAGTAGAGAGATGTTTAAGTAGAGAGATGTGTGAGTACAGAGAGCTGTGTGAGTACAGGGAGATGTGTGAGTACAGAGAGATGTGTGAGTACAGAGAAATGTTTAAGTACAGAGAGATGTTTAAGTACAGAGAAATGTTTAAGTACAGAGAGATGTTTAAGTACAGAGAGATGTTTAAGTAGAGAGATGTTTAAGTAGAGATATGTTTACGTAGAGAGATGTGTGAGTACAGAGAGATGTGTGAGTACAGAGAAATGTTTAAGGACGTGCATTTGTGTCAGGTTCTTGAGGTCAGATACTACCGGATATATCGGTGTTGATATTAAAAACGAAACAAAACAATCTACTAATTTCCGGTTGAAATATGTAGAAGGAGGCGAAAAGCGTCATTTACTGTATAAATCAGTATATTTGAACCCAAACCACTGTGATACTTGCGAATGTGTAGTTTACAGCGAGGCTGAAAATGTTTGTTTAGAAATTTTTAAAATTCGGAGAGGGGTTTTTATAAAACAATCCTTCTTTATGAACGCTTCACAGTCACGCAACACAAACGATATGTTACATTGGACAATTTCGCAATAAAGCAGTAAAATTAATATATTTTAGAAGGAGGTTTATTAGAAAATATATTATGATAATATTTTCTGGACAATTAACCGTTTGTTATTTCCAAAGGCATGATGAATGGGAATTTGTGGACTGTCTTGTCGTCCACCAAGTGTCACACTTTGTTTTTCCATCGATCACGCTATCATTTTCCAGTTTAGAGCTAATGATGAAAGATTGTTTATAAAGCAATAAAACTCCGTTTGGAACATATCATTAATCTGGAGAACTTTGTGCCTATCGTATAACTGCTTAAGATTGTTCCAGCACCGAGGAGAATTACTGAAATAAATATTTTTTATTCCATGTTCTGTATTTGATTCATGGCAGTTTTCTCGTGAAAAAGAATTCTTCCACTTGACTTGGTACGATTTTCTCCTCTTTTTTTTTTAAACGGAGAATTGGAAATAAACACATTGATTTCAATAAACATGAAGCCCCACAAATGAATAGGCTAATGTAATGGCTTTATAGCCACAATGTGAGTGTCTCACAGCTATGTTTCAAAACCGCAATTTCTCCATATATTAGATCTCAAACTACAAAAACAACGCTTGTTTGAAATTGGAAATGACATTCTCTAAGAATAAAGTAACGTGCTCTACAATTTAATTAATTTATTAATTAATGTATTAGTCACGAAAATAACTCAAAGCTTTCGTTTAATAAATTTATCGCAAATAAAGATGATTTGACATGTATTGTTCTCCGTAATTGTTTTGCTTCAACAAAAGATATATATCTAAGATTAAAAACTTAGAAATGATTATTGACATGTTTTGTGTATTACAAGAACACTTGTTATGTGAATATTTCCATTAAAATCACAATATCGGGTGAAACAAAACAACTTATTATTATTATTATTTGCAAACATGATCCGTGCGAGTTATAATTTCAGTTAATGTATTCGAGTTTATAATGTTTGTGTATTGAACCACTGTTGAAGTACAGACAAGTTTGGTCCGTTTTTCTCTAAAAATTAGGGCGCATGCTTTCGTCATAGAAACTCTTTACGAGATAACTCGTTGCTAAATCTCAAAAATGCAATTGATATATAACCCGGAAACCATTCATCTTGTGACCTTGAACTTTAACGTTTTCAATTGTTTACAAAAAAAAAAAAACAAAAACAAAAAAAAAAACAAACAAAAAAAAAAAAAAATAAATAAAAAAAAAAATAATAATAAAATGAAAAAAAAAACCAAACAAACAACAACAACATAAACCAAAAACAAAAAAAACAAAACAAAAAAAAAAAAAAAAAAAAACAAACAAAAAAACAAAAACCAAAAAAGCATCTCTGTGAGACTCCTCACTAGTATTTGCGTTGTTACGGCTCGGAATGAATTCTTTATGTCGTCCGGAAATGAGTCTTATTATATGGGACCAATTTACTTTTAATTTTAACCAAAAATTAAATCGATGGCTGTCATCCCCCCTTTATTTATTTATTTATTTTTTTTGAGAGAATATCAGATCAAATTATCAATGAAATCGGAGGTCGTTTCTGTATCTTGACTCATTATCATGAAACATTTTATAGAAGAAATAGTATTCAAACAAAAGATTTAACCACAGGATTCAATGTTAATAATGATAATAATAGCCTTTATTTACCCAGGATAACACAATTAGCATACAACTAGTTTTCATTGTGGTCCTGCATTAAAACATATATACAAACATAGAATTAGTATTAGTTTTAATATATACATGTTCAGTACACGTGGACATGATTATATAAATAAGAAATAAAAAATAAAAGAGACATTGCAGAAAAAAAACATACTACAATAGTACTAAACCTCAGTGTATTTTCTAAACATGGTATGAAATTACAAAGGACAAGAATAGAGGGAAAAAAAACCATAACATAAGACAAGTATGTGAACAAAAACAGCTTGTCTAAGAATTTCATCTAAAATATTCCATGAGATACATAGATTTAAAACCACCTCTTGAATAAGAATTTCGAACATTTTGTGACAGTTTGTTCCAAAGAAATGCACATGAATAACTAAATGAACGTTTAAAATTTTCAGTTTTAGCCCTCGGTAAATAAAGTAAATTTGACGTAACATTGTTTGATCTGGTTGTCCGACTACAGATATCTCTTGTAAAATTGAATACTTTTAAATAATTTGGCAATTGACTGTTTAAAACCTTAAAGAGAAAGACAACCTTTCTGTAAATATAATAATCTTTGATTGGCATCCAGTTCAAACAAGAAAATAAAAGGCTGGTTCAGTGTAATTACTTCTACTAACAGGATTGATTGAATGATCAATGTAATTTCTTTTTATCCCTATGGTTGAACAATCAATGCAATTTATTTTACTAACAGAGTTGAAATGATTCATGTAATTTCTTTTACCAACAGAGTTGAAATAATCAATGTAATTTCTTTTATCAAAAAGTTGAAATAATCAATGTAATTTCTTCTGCTAACAGAGTTGAATTGATCAATTTAATTTGATTTTTTCAACCAACAGACTTGAAATAATCAATGCTTTTTTATCCAACAGAGTTGAAATAATCATTGTAATATCATTTTACCAACAGAGTTGAATCATCAATATAGCATGTATATTTTTACCAACAGAATTGTAATGATCAAATTAATGTACATGTGTGTTTCTCCCTAACAGCGCTATAAAAATCAAATGTAGCATGTTTTATCAACGGTGTTATAATGATCTACTATGCAACATGTTTATCATTTTTTACTGATCAAATATTGTAATTTTTTTTACAGTGTTATAATTATTAAATTTAGTATGTTGATTTCTTTACCAATAGTGACGTACGATCATCGCAGTTTTTGGTGTGTTTTTTTTAAACATTGTTGCCGAGAATCAAACATAAAGATCTTTTGTCTGCATTATTCCTCCATGCATCACATACTTCTTTTATCAGATGAAATAAACTTGGTTTGCATTTGTTATTTGTAAAGGTGATTTCCTTTCTGATCCAAACAGGTCCTTTTAAATCTGTAGAGAAGAAATTGTGGTAAGCCTACAATACTGTGACTCATGTCACGTGGACAATTAGCGTCTGAAGGAAAAAAAAGTCTGATAAAGATCAGAAACCTGAACCGAATACAATTATAAGAGAGAGAGAGAGAGAGAGAGAGAGAGAGAGAGGTAACTAGATATCGCCATAATTCTACACGCTGAAATTAGGTTTCGAGGTTCTCTCCTACTGAAACACCTGCATTAGTATTGTCGCACTTGATGGATTATATTTTGATGATGTAAACTATCGCCTACTCTGAGAGATGACAAAACATCAAGTGTATATCGTTTTATATTGATGTCTACATTAACTTTCATCCGTTTCATAATCTAAGCAGCTTGTAGACGCCATTGAATACATATATGAATTATTTCAAGGGCAAGGCGTTGGGCCAAAGCATTGCCTGAATCGACATTTTGTTTTTATACATCATAATATCTCATGTGTACAATTACGAAGATGAGGTATTTTAAAGTAATCTATTGGGTCAAATCTTTAACCAGTTCCTTTGATGCTTGCGTTTCCATTTCTCAGTTTTCTGAAATGCGATTTTACATCTTGCCTATTTTCATATCTACAAGTAATTTGTAACGCCTTTTTACTGTATTTCACTTAGGGGTGGTCGATTAATAATGTTAAAATAATATACTTAGCTCTAAGAACTCGCAAAAACACAGTCAGTTAAGACAGTAAAACACTGCCAGTCAGGGAGTGAAGCACTTCTATTTAGACAGCAAAACACTACCACTTAGTCAAACACAACCAGTTAGATGGTAAAACACTACCACTTAGTCAAACACAACTAGTTAGATAGCCAAACACTAACACTTAGTCAAACACAACTAGTTAGATAGCAAAACACTACCACTTAGTCAAACACAACTAGTTAGATAGTAAAACACTACCACTTAGTCAAACACAACTAGTTAGATAGCCAAACACTACCACTTAGTCAAACACAACTAGTTAGATAGCCAAACACTACCACTTAGTCAAACACAACTAGTTAGATAGCCAAACACTACCACTTAGTCAAACACAACCAGTTAGATAGTAAAACACTACGTGGCGTCGGTGGCCTAGTGGTTAGGCTGTTAGACCCTCAACCGAAAGGTTGTGGGTTCGAATCATGGCCATGGCAGGACCGACGTTGTGTCCTTGAGAAAGGCACTTTACACGAATTTCTTCATTCCACCCAAGTGTAAAAGGGGTACCTGGCTATAGAAATTGAAAGATATTGTTAGAACACGGTCAGTTAGATAGCAAAACATTGCCTGTTAGATAGTAAAATACAAACAGTTAGATGGTGAAACACTGCTACTTAGATGGCAAAACACTGTCAGTTAAATATCAAATCACTGTCAGTTAGATAGCAAATCACTGTCAATTAGATAGCAAATCACTGTCAGTTAGATCGCAAATCACTGTCAGTTAGATAGCAAAATACTGTCAGTTAGATAGCAAATCACTGTCAGTTAGATCGCAAATCACTGTCAGTTAGATAGCAAATCACTGTCAGTTAGATAGCAAATCACTGTCAGTTAGATAGCAAATCACTGTCAGTGTTAGATTGAAAAATAACTGTTAATTAGATATCAAAACACATCCAGTTGGATAGTAAAATACTGCCTGTTAGATAGTGAAATACTGCCTGTTAGATAGTGAAACACTGCCTGTTAGATATTGAAACACTGTCTGTTAGATAGTGAAGCACTGTCTGTTAGATAGTGAAGCACTGCTAGTTAGATAGCAAACCGAGAACAGCTAAATAATAAACAATGTCGATTAGATAGCAATGAAAGTAAGAGAGCGAAATTACTGTTAGCTACATGTTATTAGCAAAACACCGTTAAAAGAGTTAAAAGCAAAGCAGTATCACTTATATAACAAACAACAAACAGTTAAACAGAACAAACACTGCTAGTATGATATCAAAACGTGTCTAGTTAGAAAAGAAGCAAATAATTCTATTGCAAATCACTGCCAGTTAAATATGTAATTTTCTAGTTATGTTTTTTGAATTTTCTCTCTCTCTCTCTGAAGCTCAAGCAAATAAAAACTGGTTCAGTATTTCCCAAAATCAATGTATCCTTTTTAATTTTAAATTTTGCTTCTTCGATCCTCTCCTAGTGCAGTTGCATGTGAAAACAGATATACATGTACCAAATCACGCTTTCATATTTTAATTTGGATGTAAATAAGGTGAAGTAAACAGGCTACACTCGACAATAAGAAAGTTGTCATGGATCCAGATCACTCGTCCACGCATTATTGTGTGAGATAGGATTAGTCAAATGTCACTGGCCAGTGTAATGACCAGTGCTGCAAACAGTACTAGTATTTATTTGGTGTCAATTTGAGTAGTACCATTACAAGTTAACGTGTCTAATTTATATGATACTTAAGATAGGTATGAAGAATTATGACGGTTTACCTGAGAATCGCACATTAATGATTGTTACATCTCCGATGTAAAACGATCACTGTTCAGTCTATGAGTACTAATGTTTATACAGTGAAACCTGTTTAATCCGACATGCACCGGGAGACAAATTATTTTGTTGGAATACACAGTGTGTCGGAATACAAAAATTAAATAAAATAGAAAACAAAAATGGAAATGTGAACTTGAGAATGACAATAAGGGACAGAATCCCCCACGGATCGGATACGGACTACAGAGGTGTCGGATTAGGCAGTTTTCACTGTCTGTAGTACAGATATCTGTCAGTATATCAAGGAATAAAGAAACGTACAAACACAAAACACATTTATATTGATATCCTGCCTCCATAACCATAAAATTAGAAAATACTTGAGTCAAATTTTCAAATTTAAAATATTGATATTGATTAATGAATAAATTCACTTTGAGATTACATTTCCAATTCGATTTAAAATGTCAATATCGTACTTATGTGACTTTAACAAGTCATGGGTACATACAAAATTTTATTTTTGGACACGTCTCTTCTCAGTGCTATGAGACCAGATCACAGCCATAAGAACATGACGTTGTACATACAAATATATGCTGTTGTTTTACGTCCCATTGGAGAATCTTTCAGTCTTATAGCGACATCTCCAGCTTTAGGCGAAGTGCCACAAATTTAGACCTATACGTTGTGCATTGCGTTCAGGGCCGTCGCAGTAGGGTTCTTTAACGTGCCAACGCCTTCTGCGAGAAGGGACCTCCGGTATTAGTCATATCCGAAAGGCCAATGGCTGTCACTGCTACTGGCGAGCGGTTGGAGGTGTAGCTGTCATAACGTCTAAGGTTTGAGGCGAAGCTGAGGCCCAACCCGGTCCCCCGTGTAGTCAATACAGAAACACGTCTTATAATCAACACGTTTACGTTCTTTATAGCAACGTAAAAATCAAGTTTCTCCGAGGATGTTTAACTGAACATTCGTTGTCTTCCAGGAGGATGTTTATTGAACATTCGTTGTCTTCCAGGAGGATGTTTATTGAACATTCGTTGTCTTCCAGGAGGATGTTTATTGAACATTTCTTGTCTTTCAGGTAGTGATTGTAACAATTTGAAAAGTGATATATATGTGAATGCTAGATTTTAGGGCATCACTAAACAATATTCATGTGACTTATCTGTACTGGTGTCCTCTATGTAATTGTAGTAGAAGGTGTGCTAGCGCCCAGTGATACTTTAATAAGGTAATCAATACTGTATGTCTGGCACAATAAAACAACAGGAGACTGATGTAAGATTGAGAAAAGACTGATTCAAACTGAGATTTATCACATACGAAAAGGTAATCGTAGCAAATTGGTGAGTCATCTATCTATCTATCTATCTATTATCTATCTATCTATCATCTCTCTCTATCTATCTATCATCTCTCTCTCTCTCTATCTATCTATCATCTCTCTCTCTCTATCTATCTATCTATCTCTCTTCTCTCTCTCTCTATCTATCTCTCTATCTATCATCATCTCTCTCTCTATCTATCTCTATCTCTCTATCTATCATCTCTCTCTCTCTATCTATCTATCATCTCTCTCTCTATCTATCTCTCTATCTATCATCTCTCTCTCTCTATCTATCATCTCTCTCTCTCTATCTATCTATAATCTCTCTCTATCTATCTATCTATCTCTATCTATCATCATCATCTCTCTCTCTATCTATCTCTATATCTATCTCTCTATCTATCCTCTCTATCTATCTATCTATCTATCTATCTATCTATCTATCTATCTATCTATCTATCATTTGTCCTTTTGACCTCGCATCCACAATTTGGACCCGGCTCTGATGAGCTTTTTGTTGGAACTTGTACATCCCGAAAACAAGGTTTTTTGACTTGCCTAGGTTAGATGGTCAAGGGGTCTAGCACGCTGGTCGCAGGCTGCTAGGAGATTTGGTTCCGCAGGTCCAGGTAGGAGCGGAATTGGGAATCCATTTACAGTGAAGTGAAAATTTCTCTGCTTTATATCAAATATTTCTTCACTCGGAGCAGTTATATTTATTTGAGAGTTCATTGCTATTTCAGTGCGTTATCAATTGCTAGTACTATCTCGTCGAAAATAATAAACAATAAAATATACAGCTTAATTAAAACAACATACCCTCATGCAGAAATAACGGTTACCAACGCAAAAGAATTGCCATCAATGGATAAAATAAGACAGATATTTTCGGAATTCACACTAAGTGATGGGTCAATTGGCCCCAATACACAATTTGGCTCAAATAAGATGACCCTAGAAAATTTAGATGATTCGGCTCCAACTCGCAGTAAGACGATTTGGGGCACTGACAATCTATTCGGCCTAAGACAGTTGACTTACTTTTGATCTATACCTCTTCATTCCCCGTGAGACAAAGGGTCGCTTGATTCCCCGGGAGACAAAGGGTCGCTTGATTCCCCGGGGGACAAAGGGTCGCTTGATTCCCCGGGGGACATAGGGTCGCTTGATTCCCCGGTAGACAAAGGGTCGCTTGATTCCCCGGGGGACAAAGGGTCGTTTGATTTCCCGGGGGACAAAGGGTCGCTTCATTCCCCGGGGTAAAAAGGGTCACAACAACGCCCCAATAACGGATCATCGGTTTTGTGCGATCCTCTTTAGCTCGACCCATACAGAACAGTATAAAGGCCCAACAAAAATACGAAATGAAAAACTGAAATAGTTTTCATCAGGTTTGATAGATATCATAAGTATGTCCTATCGTGATCAGTGTATGGAGTCATTTCTAATTACACTATAATTAACAAACGCGTCTTTTTCAGACTAGTTATGACAAGTCAGTCCTGTTGATTCGGTCCGACTTGGAAGTTTGTTTTCTTTATTTATTTTGTTGAGGTCACATGATGTAAACTGAATAACAACGTTTTTTGAAAAGATGCTATAGTGTAAATTATATTATTGTAATTATTCCATCCAAACAGGTCAGTAGTTTTACCTGGTCAGGCATAATATCACTTATCAATCAAATTAAAATAAAATAAAGAAAAATAAACACAGAAAACAAGCAGATTGTCCCGTTTAAAAAAATCGGATTCTATGATCGGTTAAACATAATTCTCAAAGATGATAATCATAAAAAAAAAAAATCATCAACATTATCTCATCATCTTTACTTCAATATGCCCTGAAACTGATGTTTTATACTTATTTAGCATATGTATTGTATCTTATGTTTATATCATTTTATTTCAATGTTTTATTTAATTGTTTTATGTACTGTAAAGCACCTTTGAGCATACAAATGTATGGAAAGGGTGCTATATAAATATGGTATTATTATTATTATTATAAATTAATTATGAACAAAAATACAGAAATACACTGAATAAACAAGAAATGTCACTGTGTATTCGTCTAAGTGTAGTTTGTTTTGCAACGGTGACCGTTGATCTGTTGTATATTTTGTTATTCAATTTGTAGTCCCTTTCGTCGCCCATACTACAATATTTACATTTCTAATATATTTGTACCATTTGATTTCCTCGTGAGTACGATGCAGTTGTGAACAATGCGCGGATGAATCTTGACAAAAAGAGTACACGTACGTTAAAGTTCAAGGTCACAAGATGAATGGTTTCCGGATGATACAGCAAATGCATTCTGAGCTTTAGCAATGAGCTCTCAGTGAATCTTGCTACGATGATCCAATAAATTGTTGGTTTAGAGTACGTAAGTGAGTGTTAAATTGAGTGGGGATAGTGTTTCCAAGATGGCGACCTTCGTCCCTTGCATTGATGTAATACTATCAGCAGAGGGTGTTTCTTAAACGATGTATAAACTATCAAAACGTGTCGGCATCAGAACGACTTCAAAGGAGGTCTTTTAAGCGATTCATGATTTTATTTATTTATTTATTGTTTTCCACAATCCGGAAAACAAGCCCCTGTGGCATAATTAGGTGCAGTGTTCCTGCCAAATGCAACATAATTCTGATTGAGTTTAAGTTTACATCGCCCTTTGAATAAAAAGTTTGAATATATGACTTTTAATTCACAAAATCACTACACAGGTGAATTGTTTTGGAGGACTTTGTTGGGAGAAAATTTGGTAAACGTGAATTTTCGGAGTTTGTCATCTGTTTGATTAACAAGAGACCAAAATGATGTGTAAAATGTCCTTGAATACATGATCCGGTCTAGAGAAATTATGCTGTTTCCTTGGCAAACTTCACGTGCGCACTCTAGCTCGCGTTATCTATCGTTGCCAAAAATTTGATATAAATATCTAATGTACATCCATGAAGAAATTCATCGTATGTTTTTATTTGTGCTTTTCATGTAGTGAATAAATGAATAAATAAAATGCAGGAACGACATGGTTAAATGTGTATAATATATTTATGTGAAGATAAAAACTTTTTTTACAGCACTAGATTAAAATTTTGTGTTTCCTAATTTTTTCCCCATCTGACTTTTATTGCTGATTCCCTCAAGAATTCAAAAAAAAAAAAAAAAAAAAAAAAAAAAATTCTTTCGCTTCCGATTTATACACTGTAAATTAATATGATTCTTCGGTCAGCTCAAATGTCAAAACTTAGTATAAGTAAATGTAGTAATCTCGACAAGTGTTATAAAACTTGAATATTGACCAAAATAAAGAAACGAAATATATTTCCTACCTATCTACCCATGGGGCAAAGTGGTTGGTAGGAATACAAAACAATATTTTAGTTTAGAGCAATTTTTAATAGAAAAAAGTCTGATCCATGAATTTAAGAATGTTAATGTTTGGCATATTTTTTCCGTTGCTGATTAAAATTTTGTCCCTAAGTGACGGAAGATGTTTATTAACATACTTTGTTGTAAGAACGATTTATTTCAAAACACAATACCTGGCACGGATTGGCATTAGATAATATTTGTGTATGTAAAGGAAAACCCACAAGTTTCCGACAAGTTGATTAATAGACTAGTTGCACTGAAAACTAGAATAGATTTTAAGCTATCCATAAAACCAACACATTTAAATGCTATTGATCATCTTCAGGGATACAAAACAGATATACCTAATCAAGATCTTGGGCTCGCGACGGATATGACAGGTCTACAGGGGATGCTTACTCCTCTCAGACACCTGATCCGACCTGTGGTGTGTCCAGGGGTCCGCGTTTGCCCTGCTTTTAATTTTGTATTCTTTATAGGATTTATGAAACTGACCACTGTTTTTTGTCTTCACTTTTTCTTATAATGGAAAAGCTGAATTGATTCTCCGGCGTGAAATCATATTTTATGTGATGAATTTATTTGTGTGGATTTCGTGGATTTTTTTCTTTAACAAAGTCGAAGTCTCAAGGATAGCTGCGCAAATCACAGATAACAAGATGTGTGTTGTGAAACACTGATGTCCCCGCATTACAACAAAGTGGAACTATAAGACATTGAAGTTTTTTTTGAAAATTTCCAAAAGAACTAGGTCAATGATCAATGCCAAAGTTACGATGTCAACAAATCTGGTATCGTTGGTAAGGTCTTCTCATATAAAATGCACATGCTTAATATATAAACAGTACCTCTTACGATTTGAAAGATATGGCTTATATTCGAATTTTGTAAAAGTAGATCAAAGGTCACCAAGTCAAAGATTTGGTGTTATTGGAAAGGTCTTGTCACAAGAAATACACATACCAAACATAAAAATTCTACCTCTTATGGTGTAAGAGATATGACCAAAGTTAAAGTTTTTTTTAATTTCTAAAAACTAGGTCAAAGACAAGGTCACAAGGTCAACAAATATGGTATTATTGGGAAGATCTTCTCATAAGAAATATACATACTAAGGATGAAATCAGTACCTCTTACGATTTTATAACATGGATTGTAATAGAATTTTCTAAAAGTAGTTCAAAGGCCAATAATAAGGTTACCAGGTCAAAGATTCTACCTGATTTTTAAATGAAAAATATCTTTGATTAAAAAAAAAAGAAAAGAAAAACGAAGAAGAAAAATTAAACGCCACCAACTGCAAATAGAAACAATCTCTTTAGTTATTACTTGTCTTCATTATATGACACCTATTCTCAGTAACTGGACAAATCACGTAGTCAAAAAGACTAGAATAACAGTAAAAATTTTAATTCTCACAAACTATTTCGACAACATTTAGAACAGGAAAGAAATACTTCAACAACATCTAGAACTGTAGAGAACTATTTCAACAACATCTAGAACTTTGGAGAAGTATTTAAACAACAACAACAAACAAATAAAAACAAACAAACAAAGACATACTTCAACAAGATCTAGAACTGTAGAGAACTACTTCAACAACATCTAGAACTGTAGAGAACTACTTCAACAACATCTAGAACTGTAGAGAACTATTTCAACAACATCTAGAACTGTAGAGAACTATTTCAACAACATCTAGAACTGTAGAGAACTACTTCAACAACATCTAGAACTGTAGAGAACTATTTCAACAACATCTATAACATTGGAGAAGTATTTAAACAACAACAACAACAACAAAACAAATAAAAACAAACAACCCCCCCAAAAGAACAACAAACAAACAAACACAACAACAAAAACCTATGATAAGGTTTTACAACTGCAACTGGAATGACAGTTACATGTAAATCTTGGAAATCTTTTTAAGAGGAAAACGCCCAAGGTCTCTTTTATGGTAGTACACACAGCTTATCATCCTTAATAAATCCAACGCAATACTTGTTTATAAAAATAACTCATCAAACAGTAACTCTCAAATGTAATAAGTGTCTTTGTTCAACGGCAAAAGACCCGGATGATAAAGAATAAATCGTACCACGTGTTCTGTTATGTTAGACATTGATTCAACAGAAATCAGCGCGGTTGAAAAATTTATCTTCCTTAGACAGTGTTCCTGTTGTCAGATTGTAAGGGGATGGCGTCATATTGATAATTAATGATGTGGCCCTTTATGTTCATTTAGATGGTTCGCCAATTAAATTCATTATATCACTTGATTTCAAAGATCAATGCAAACTTCCGCGCCACTCCCCAATCTGTTTGAATTTTAACTATATATTTACATGAAGCAGTTCTCAATCGATGATGTTTGCTCAGAATCAAATTAAAATACAGTCATTAATATGCAGATATGGTTCATATAGTCGATGTGTGACCGTTAACACTATCTACAAAATCCCAAAATAAAACAATTGTCAAAGATCTTCCTATCAATCAATGAAGGAATTACCATATCTCAGCGTTCAAAACAGAGACTTTCAAGTTTTGAGTGATCAAATAAATTAATTTACATCAATTCGCCAAGAGATGCGAAGGAAGAAATGATCACACACACACACACACACACACACACACACACACACACACACACACACATATATATATATATCTATAGAAGAACATGTGTCGAACTCCATTGATAATATTAGGTATAGCGCTCGACGTTTTAAATATTTATAATAAAAAAATGTCTTCCTGTAAGCAAACTATTCACAAAGATTTTTCACATTTGAGAAGTAGAAGTCGATGCTTGACAATTGAGTGTAGCCGATAAATGAATTTCATTTCCAGTTCACCATGACGATGTGAGAGGCGAGATCTTGACAGAGTTGCTTCTAAACGATATGGGTCTAATTATAATATTATATCGAACTTTTTGCCGAGAATTGCAAGCGATGCAGCTGGAAAAAAGAAAACCAAGATGGCGGCGTGACATACCTTGTGAATAGTTTGTTTACAGGAAGATTATTTTTTTATCATGAATATTTAAAACGCCTGTTGCACCCACTACATATGTAAAAGCATTTTCTACCCAGAGTTCCGTGCGCTACTCTCACTATACCATCGTTAACGGCTGTTTACAGAAATCTTGTAAAACTGTTTGATATGCAGCATTTATGTTATTTAGTTATATTATGAAGCGCAATTGGTGCAGTTAAATAAAACTACTTTGAAATTCGCGTATGAAGGTAGGACATTTTCGTGGTGGAGATTTGATGTAAACATTGAATCGAAAATTTAAAAGGCTGTAAAAAATACGATAAAACTTGGAAAATAAGAGACAAACAGCTAAATCATGATCATATACTTATTAAGGTGCCAGTAACCTATGAAAACAGCCTGAGATACCTTCTGTTGCCTGAACTTTTAAAAGGAATGACGTTGATATCGTGACGTCACGTGATTCTAAGCTTTGTAAGGTGTAAGTCCTATGCATTTGTATAAACACAAATTTAAAATTAATTAAAGGGCTGGTACAAATACATTTTATGGAACTGAATGAATAATCTGTCAAACACAAATTTTCTTGTTCATTATTTTTTAAGACGAAATAACACAGAAAGGTTACATCGTTTGATGAGCAAATTAACATTAAATGCTAATAAATGTATATGTGAACTATTCATAATGGGGCTTGATAAAATTGCATTTTGTTTCGACCTTCCCATGTAACTATTGTACATATTAAATCTGATTTAGAATGCATGACACACTTTCCTTTAACTGACTCGACTATTCACATATCCCCTCGCAATTCGTTGCGAAATTGAATATAATAGAGGGACCGTCTGGTGGGCGTATATGTGTGAAAAACTGAGCTTGTAGACACTCTGAAGGCCACATTTTCTACCTGATAGATTTGATACTTCAAACTTAGTTTAGCTATCGGGAGAGAAAGAGCCAGATTGATTTTGGGGTCAAAAGGTCAAGGTCACTACAATGCTTACATTAGAGGGAATGTCCCGCTTTGGGGAGCTCACTGGATGAGAAATTCTCAGCACAGTGCTCTTCCTCCCAGTGTTCTGACGATGTGTTCTTCCTTACTTGCCAGTTTTTTCTTTTAAAAAATCCAGTTATATATATAAAAAAAATTATTTTCTGGTGTGCTGTGCACAAGGAAGTTCAGTTCATATCACTTGTTTATGTTTCTGACTAAACATAGAGTCATAGGGTATTTTTAAATCAATTTTGTTGTGGTAAAACAAAACTATGGAGTGCTTGGTAATCCAGATGAGCGAATTCCTTGGGCGGAGGCCAGAGCTGAATCGTGACATCTCTGTGTAGTGTTGTCAAGTATCAGAGACTGACTAAGTTTCTGTGTCCCTCTAGAACAGGTGTTAAGGTACTCAGTCGATATTATACCGCGAACAACCTCCAGAAGTCCAGGGGTCTGAATACATCGACCTCTGCGGAAATTGACACCTTTGTATGGGGTGCTATTAAACGAACAGCACATGACATTATAAATAATTCCTCAATAAAGGCTAAAACGTCTCATGGGTCGAATGTTGTGCATGGACCGAAATATCATGGCGCAGAATAGCAGCTAAATAGACGACTTTGGCCGGGAATTCACTTTCGCATTAATTGTAAGATTCGATATCTGCACAGATTTCCTCAAATCGGATATCAAACAGTCTGGTTCAGCTTAAAGAATAAAATGTCGTACCAAAGTCAATTACTTTGGTCAGGACAGACGTCTTATAGACCGAAACAGGCTAAAACTTCATTGATTCCCCATGGTGACGAAAAACAAATATTTTGGTGGTACATGTATTATGCCATATCTTGGTCTATCAATGAGGACAGAATAGAGGAACAGCATTAAGTTTGTAAATTAAATTCGCCCAAAGATCAAATTTGGGAATCGCATGTCGTCATTCTTTCTTCTAGCTATCTCTGTCTACTTTTACCCTGCGCCAACCAGTTCGTGGCCGAGATAGGAAAAAGAGTATCAATTCATTTCATAGACCTCAATACTAACATTTGGTCCTCTCACTAATTAACGAAATTAATTTTAGATAAATGATCGCCAAGATTTCAAAGTTCATTCCAAGTGCTAATAAAAAACAATAAAAAAAATATATAGGGTCCCGTTGCTTTTATAGGCCATATTTGTACTTTTTTACAACACATAGCAATCTGCAGTAAATTACACCTTTCATTTCAAACACACCCCTACCATGGCAATTTCCTCAGTCATTTCTCGATTTTGTCCCATATTGTTTCATCCCGACAATTAATTTAAACTCCTATATTATTTCTCTCAATTTCAAATAATTTCACTCTTGATATTAGCCAATCACGCTACACCTAAACATTTATACCTCCGCTCAATCTTGGGGTAAACTGAGTCCGGGTTACGCATCCGGGGGTTTGGTACTCTCATTCCGATATCGGTGTGCGAGAATGGCCGTCATGAATATGTTCTTCCAGTGGTTTTTGATCCAACAGCATTCTAGGCGTCATCGTCCTACAGTCCAGCGACGCATTTACACGTTTTCCAGAATCAAAACACGAAGGTTTGCGGAGAGGAGTGGATGTAGGGTATGCCTGAACACTTCTCCAAAGACAACACTGTGGCGGGAGGTCAGAGGTCAGGGGGCGCGTTTCGCAACTGGAAGGTCTTAAGTTTAATTCCTGATTCTGTTAGCCACCATCAAACCCAGGATGTTAAAACTGTTAGGAACTATTCCTTCGTCAGGCGACAGTGTGCTTGTGGACAGGGCTTCCGGTTCCTCTCCCCCCCCCCCCCCCCACTTTCAATTCTCTGGATATTTCGGCGTATTTTTATGGTATATGTATCTTCAGAGTTATGAAGCGCCAAATTAAAATAAACTCAAATAATCAAGATATCTTTAATTATTTGAAGATATCATCAATTCAATTATTGTTCTCATTAATTGAATTAATGCGCGATTTAATTCAATTATTGTTCTCATTAATTGAATTAATGCGCAAATCAACTGAATTGATGAGAACAATAATTGATTTAATGTACACATCAGTTCATTTGATGAAAGCATCAATGCTCGCAAAATTAGAGTTCGGAATAAATGATTTGATGATCTTTTTACTTCAATTGAAGATATCTTTAATTAAGTTACAATGCTTTTGTGCAAGGAATTAATGTGCGTATGAATTCTTTTAAAGAGAGCAACAATTCAATTAAAGAGATCATTAATGTTGAATTGAAAATATCTCTAATTATATAGTGGCTTTCTCTAAACGAATTATTGCACGCATCAAATGATATTATGGTATTAAAGGAGGAGAGTGTGTTGCAACTCCTGTAATTCCCTCTGGATCCGCCAATGCACAGTTATGTGTCATTCAGGAGTCCAGCTTGTGATATTTTACTCACAGCTGGTGACATCCATATATATGAGTGAAAACACCAAAGTAAAACCTAACAATTATCTTAAGTAATGTCAGTCGTTTTTACCAAACAGTGCCTCGCATGTTTGACTTTGACCTGAAGAAAATGAAATATGTACCTTGATGAATATGGAATTATAACTGCATCTCATTTAATTCTTATTTACAAAAAACTACAAAATAATGTTCCATTTACAAATTAATGGATGTAGCGGTGTGTTTTGAAATGTCAACCATTGTTACATAAGGGGTTATCTGTCAGATTATCCAGCACGCCTGTGAATTATCATCCTATTCTGTCATAATTACTTGTTTGGTGGTTGTTTACATGCTATACGGCAAAAACGTTGGTTACATCAACTCTCTCTCTTTCTTTCTCTCTATCATTTATTTATACGATACACAATCCATGACAAAAAATTGCGTAAACTATTATCAAATATCCATAAAGTCTTGTCACCCATTCAAAACTGAAACACCAAAATAGATATATGTTAAACGTACGCAGTATGCACAGAAATTGGTTCAAAGACTTGGTCGATGTAAACATTTTGCATCGACATTTATCTAGGGATCGGGAGAACAGATTCTATCATAATGTTTTGTTAAAATAGAATATCAAATATTTCAGATAGGTAATCATTGATTGACATTAAACGAACTGATCACACGATAAGAAAAAAAAAATTAATGTTATAACAGAAGAATAGAACTGCGTCTGATGGTGTGTACGGAGTCTTTAAGCATGTACTCGTTCTTCTTATCGTCGTCCACTTCATATACGGAAAGAGTACTGGAATCTGAAAACGAGGTGCTAGGGCGTAACTGATGAGGGAGGAGAGGTTATATGGGGATCCATGTCCTCATTTTCAAAAAATGTGGGCACAATTTATCAAACATTTTTCTTACGTAAACTTTATGTAATCGTACGAAAGCCCACTTGTGAGAAATCCCATGGAGCTCAATTTCCTACCTGAAATTTTTTGGCGTTATAACGCGCTGTATGTACCCATATAGATTCACTGTAAACTTAATGATTTCAAAGACAATAGGTTAGTTTACAGTTTTGTTTGTTTGTTTTTTGTTGTTTTTTTCTGGGTTTTTTTGTTTTTTTTGTTTTATAAGTTGAATCTTGTCGTCAGGTCCCGTGGGAACCGGGATTAGAATAGATCCTCAGTACCCTGTGTCACAGCAGATTTGGCACAATAAAGATCCCTCCCTGCTCAAAGGCCATAAGCGCCGAGCATAGGCCTAAATTTTGCAGCCCTTCACCGGCAATGGTGACATTTCCATATGAGGGAGAAATTCTTAAGTGGGACGTTAAATAGTATATAATCATCAATCAATGTAAGTTATGCTCATTTCACTAGAAATACCTTACCATAGGATTCTTTAAAATGTTGAAAAGCTGAAATAAGACATTGTTGGGCCAGTCTAATTAAAATTAGATCCTTTGACACAAGTGTAGCGATTTACGTGAGCGGATCAAAGGATCTAATTTTAATTAGATTGTTGTTCGACTGTTTTGTATCGATAAATGTCAAATTATTGAAGATAATTATTTTTATCAAGTCGTATCGCTATTCACTATGCAAACCATAAGAAAAGTTGAAGACTGTAATGTTCGTTACAGCCAAATAAGGAAAATATTTGCATCCACTGCATTTCACAAAACCCTCTGTGAATTGAATCCTAGAATAAAGCCACAGCCTTCAGAGATGTTTAGAAGATTTCTTATTATCAATAGTGAAAATTGAAAAAAATTGATAATCTTTAATTAATTATGTACTCCAGGTAACGAATATTTCTTGAAATTGCTTGCTATGAATCGAGTACAGCTTTTAGTATGTTTCTACTCAGGTTCACGTGATGTATTTTAAATTGCTGTTTAAACGGTTTTGATAAAATAAAGAGGTTTCATGTGAAAGTTTAAATTCAATGCATCTCGTAATGTGCATTTCCCACAGGTAAAGAAAATGACGGTATCAATTTCCATAACATTACTAACGATGCGTCGGTGTTTTGGGGGTGAATTAATCCAAAATATTCTGTATATTTGAAAACACACATCCAAAGAAATTTTAATATGTACGTTTTTAAAATTTTTGTATAGGATGTACATAAATCTAAATAAATCTCTTACTATCAAAAATAGTTAACAATATATATAGTATCAAGTATTAACGAGCTGAAAGTTAATTATGTAAAATATGTTCATAATCTTGAGATAAAAGTTGTTCAATTATGAAATGATCGTTGGATGGTATTGTAAGAGATTCATCAATATGGTTTACAGTGTTTCGTTCACATGGTGGATTTCTTTTTGGCGTTGTGTAAATAAATAAAATTTGGGCAAAATTCAGCTTTAGTCTTTGTCTATTAAAAATAACATGTCTCATAGGAGTATGTGAGTATTAGTCGTCTAAGGACGACCGATTGATTGATTGATTGCTTGATGGTCATATCAGCTGAAGTTTGATTTCCTGAACGTATGCTCCGACTGTTTATTTTAACTGTCAGTAGAAATGAAATAATCTGAAGTATCGGTAACAGTCCTGCTCTGGGGTGCAGCCAATCTATATAACTCATCATATAAAGTGGAATACATTGCATGGATTAAGCACAGTTCCTATATATGGCTCTTTGTAGCATTTTAGAGTCACAGGTAGACTGGTAACGGATATTTCATAGCCCTCTGGCCACAGAAACATAATTAGTGTTTGAAATGAGCTCACAGAAATACGCTTTCTTTGATGTTAAAGAAAATTGAGAACAATAAACCTCACATATTAATCTTCCAAATAATAAAATTCCACGAGTCCTGACGTTGTTTCAATTTTTTATTTCCCTTATATTTGTACCTAATTACTTAGTTTGGGTGGTAGCAATTTTCTGATATTCGTGCTAATACAGCGAGTCCTTATGCAGGGTAAGTTAGTGTTAATTCTACAATCACATGGAATGGACTAAAGACTCGGTAAAACCCACAGATCCCCCCCCCCCCCCATTAAGACTCGGTAAAACCCACATATCCCCCCCCCCCCTCCATTAATTAATTTATCGTGTTAGGAATTTTAAAAACTAGATTATACTGTTATTTTAACATAGAGTTTTCTCTCCATTCACTAAACGATGTTTTGTATTACTTGCACCTAAGATGGCCGTATACAGCATTTTTATGCATGCTGTTAATTTTTTTTTTCGGCCGGGAGAGAGTTGGTCAAACAGTATTTAGTAGGTAATTTCCCGTGATATTTTATGAATTGTTAATTAGCTACATGAAATGTTGCCAAGATGCATACGTTTACAATCGCTATAGTTTTTAACTCTGCACGAAAAGAGAAAGAGAATTCGTTCTCGAGTAACATACTGGACAAAATCGTACTTATTTCAATAATTAAGTCGAAAGAGGGTGGTGGGGGTGAGTGGGTGGGGTGAGGTGGAGGTATTCCACCATGACTATCGAAACATTCACTAGCAACTTCCCAGGGCAGTCCTCGTCTTACTGACTGTAAACGTCCTTGTATTAGCGGCTAACATCCTGTTATCTAAGCTGATTTATGTCATCAATTCTGACACACTAACATTGTACTGAGAGACGATCAATGAACGGCATATAAAAATTGATTAGATGGATTTATGAATGTCTTTAAAAATCCGTTTGAAGTTAGAAATAGATACGCCGTCTATGTCCGTCAGGCTTAAAAATTTCATGGGAGAGTGTTCAATTGTTTTATCAACTGTAAATCAAAAAGAAAAAAAATTCTAAAATTAAAATCTGAAGTAGAACATTGAGCTGTGCGTGTTCTTTGGAGTTGATCATAAATTAAAAAATGCGTCATACCATAGAAAATGTGTTTGTTTCGAAATAGGGAATTTAGTCTATGTGAGACATCATCAATTGTTCGCAAGCTGAATGAGGAAATGAATTCTTGTGATAAAGTTTATATATATATTTTCACAATTTTGTTGTGAAAATGAATCTTTGTTAATGTTGACTATACATTGTAATAAAAATCTTACAAATTTTCACCATGATCTCAATTTTAATCAAAAGTCAATATTACTTCCTCCTCACAACAGGGTCATAACTCATCTACATTAAAATTCTATATTTTCAAGATTCCAAAATAAAAGGCAATGTTTTCATCATAAGTTGTTTCCCCTTTATACCGGCCGGTAGGTGTCGTACATGGATCTTAACCCCTTATCATTGTGATCTCGTCCTGGCGTGAGGAAATGGTGTTCGAAGAAACTTGAATCCTCATTTAAGAGGTTGTGCAGGCCTTGATTTTCCTGATCCAGTGGATCTAGAGAAGATTCTTAAACACCCTACCCTGTGTTCTCCATTTTTAAATTATCTCCCATCTGAAGGGAACATGACCCTTCCTTTGAACAAATATGAATTTCCTTTCTACAAGGATAGGTTGTGACCAGCATGGTAGAAATTGGCCTAGTGGTTCTTGAGAGAAAGAATGTATACACTGGCCATAGAGCCAAACAAACAAACAAACACCCAAAGGACAAAAATGTCAGAAATAATGCATCAGCTTTAAAAATAGGACATAATGTATTTCATAATGCAAAAAAGGACTTTTAACCACATAATCTGTAATTCTATGACGCAACTAGTCAGTATGCATATTCTGTCCTTATTACATACAAAAGATGATTATTATTCAATTTGCAGGCATCTTTCTTCATCAGGCTTTCACGTACAAATCCATGTTGACATCTCAAGACTGTATCCCTTTAAATTTTCAATCTGTTTTTAGTTCAGTTCGAAATAGGAGACCGAAAATTCGTGGCAAAAATCATTATAAAAACCCAGACCACACATGAATATATGATTCACGATACTTCCGATTTGTGAATTTGGAGATTTTCGTCCGGTTTTCAGCTCATTAAGGTATTGAAGGTGTTTTAGTGTCAAGTTACAATTGTCACATCCACACCCATCTGTGTTTTTAAACTTGACTGGTTTTTCTAACCTATTCAAAAAGAATTTGAAGGCGTGAACAAGGAAACAGAGACAAAATGCACCAAGAGAGATAACTCATATATAATTATGAACTTTATGCCGTGTGCGCTTGGGTGATGAAAGATTGATTGATTATATATTGTTTAACGTCCTGCTCGAGAATTTTTCACTCATATGGAGACGTCACCAATGCCGGTGAAGGGCTGCAAAATTTAGGTCTATGTTCCGCTTATGGCCTTTGAGCAGGGAGGGATCTTTAACGTGCCACACCTGCTGTGACACGGGGCCTCGGTTTTTACGGTCTCATCCGAAGCACCGCCCCATTTAGCCGCCTCTTACGACAAGCAAGGAGTACTGGGGATCTATTCTAACAACCTGGATCCCCACGGGGCGGGTGATGAAAGAGCTGCCCAGTAATGAGGGAATCAACAGTTGCAATGTAGTGCAAGGTCAGTGCGTTTTCCCTGTGCCCCGTTAAGCTTTGGTTTACGATTTTATCTTGTTTAGAAATGTAGCTCTCTGGAATAATTGCGACAGACCAGAGAGCTACTCCTTCACCCTCACACGATCGAAATCCTATATTGATATAGTCTCAATATAAATATATATATATATATATATATATATATATATATATATATATATATCTAACTCCATCACATTTTCCCATTATACACGCGTTCAGTACCCTCAAATATTCATTAAATCTTCATGCGACTACTGTTGTGAACTTTTCACATTTTAGCAGCTAAACTTCAACTCAACTAAGCGCAAAGCATTCTGGGGTGAGGGATTGCATGCGTGTTCAAATCAAAATTCTTGCGATGCACATAGAAGGGAGGGGGTGTAAGATAATTGAAAAATATGATGGAGTGTTTGAACAATATTCTCTCCTCGACGCCATTTCACTATCATATCTAAAACTGGCATGTAGTTTTCCTTGTATAGTAAAGATTAAAGTTTGTTAAAACAACGAATAGGAATATATACACAAAAATAATAATAATAAATAACAAAAAGCCACACCTACATATATGACATGCTGTCATTGGACAAGTTTTGTCTACATGCCTCCCTTCTATGTGCATTTGAATTCAATCGTGTAGAACATGTTGTTGCAAATGGACGATAATATTTCATGGTTCGAATGAGTTCTTAAACAAGTTCCGAGTCTTAGGGTGAATTAATCGCAAATAAAGAAGTTTAATTTCAGTCTGTCTGATTACTGAACCATATTTAGTTCTAAACCTGATTTATATTATCATGCAGATACATACGACTTATAAAAAAAACAAAACAAAAAACCCCCCCAAAAAACCTACAAAATGACACTCGAAGGAAGGATTTGACATTATTTTAACTGGTAATTTTCAAGACGAATGTGTTCGCAAAAACATATCACATAACTGGAACCGAAGTAGCTGGCAGCATTAAAAAAAAGAATTAAATGTCATATTCGGGAAGACTCTATTACACACTAGCTGCAGTTATGTAGCCCTTTCCGATTTTTTTATCTGACGTTTTTCTGGAGAGGGCTATAATTCCATAAAATCTCTGTAATGGTAGAAAAGTAATTGATTTCCTTCAGATAAAATGACTTTTTTATTCATGATGAACAAATTAACCCTTTATAAATCAGCACCAGATAAAACACACCAGCATGTTTACCTATCGTCTTTTTCAGCAGCCATGACAGGTCTCGCGTGATTTTAAGGGACTTGCACTTGGAGGTTAGATTGGGTTAACAAAGTAAATATCAGTATACATAAGCGGACTTACCTCTTTTTATCACTAAACGTCATTAAAGAAAATCGTTTATGATGTATATTTTATATTTACCACATTATTTATGTTTAAAATAGGGAAGTTCTTCTATTCAGTTTAAGACCCGCTTCTGTATTCTCACTGGCTGTCTCAAAATGAAATCGATCAAGGCCAGTAAACATGGCGGACAAATTCAAGTTTTGATGTTGACAGACATAAAAAAAAATAACCGACATATGGACTGTTCTTGAGATTTTTGGATTAATTTAGGTCCTGCACAACTACATTTTTTGAGTTTAGGTAAGAAATGCAAATGTTATTGTCATTTATGATTTAAGCCAAAGTCGTAGCGGGAGTGAATCACTCCCACACTGCACCATTATGGAAATCCTTTGGAAAAAGGAGAGGGCTACATTATTGCATCTAATTACACACCGATTAATTTGGATTTTCAACTTTATTGCAAAGCTTTCCATTCGTCTCTCTCAACTCTTCAAGTCTGTTAATAAGAATGAATTGTGGTGAGCAATAAGGGGCGAGATCAAAAGATCGATGTCGGATAAAAATTCAAATAGTTAGGGGGAGGGTAAAAATTCCCGTAAGTTTCTGTCATCCGACATCGATATATAATGCGACTGAGAAAACACAAACAGGAACAGCAGCACTTTGTTGGCAAGAGAAAAAACACAAGTGACTAAACATTTATTAATATATACATTGCAATTTTTAAATGATACATTCAAAGGACTGTTGTTAATAGTTATTATAATGAGTGAATAAAATGTAAAACATACAGAGTTATTTTTATGCATATGTTTTTATTTGTTAATCGATTGGTTTCAACATTCATCATATTTAGTTTTAAGGGGTGGGTGGGGGTGGGGTCATGGTAAAAACTACATGAATTTAGTTTTTTGTCAGACATTGAACTTTTGATCTCGCCCCTAAGTGATCAAGACACGGGGACAAAATGGAAGGTGATTAGTTGTCAAGACACGGGGACTAAATGGAAGGTGATTAGTAGTCAAGACACTGGGACCAAATATAAATCAACTGAAATCCTTGTCATCATGGTCACACACTTATAATATACTTTTACAAACATTTCTGTGTTAAACTTTGAACAGCCTCTCCCCCAAAAGAAGTTTTATTTTATAGACAGGGGAAGGGGTCTCTCATGTTAAAATCCTGACTTGAGACAGTGACAAAGTAAATCTGGAAGTTAAAAAAAAAAAAACAAACCAAAAAATAAAAAAAATAAAAAAAAACCAAAACCTCGCATATTTAGAGTTATCTTTAAATTATGATTATAGTGTCCGAATCAAAAGCTTACTGAGGAGAGTTTTTTTTTTATAGGGGTAACCTATTTAACCGAGGGAAAGGTCATTGTGTACTTGTACTGCACTGAATACATTATAATAAATACTAGTAATGCATGATTTGATATGAAATAAACACAAATTGAATTAGTTTTTAAAAAATTCAGCTTACCTTAAAAAAACCCAACAACGGCTAACGTTGTTACACACTGAAGTACTTAACCCCTGTACCAAAACGGTGAATGAGCACGTAATGGATAGCGTATAGGGTGATTTTTCAATTAGCCTAATTTCATTACAGAAATCGAAATCCTATTTTGAAAGTGCATGTCACAAAATAGATACTTGAACGCTTTCCAGACAAACCTTAGATTATTTTTAAAATACAAGCTAAAGTGTAATATTTAACTTTTTCCCAGCTTGCTCACAGCAGCTATACAAATGAATCTTATTTTCACATGAACACTTTCATTTTTCGTCCAATAAAACATTCTAATTAAAAAAATGAAACTTCAATCCTTTGTTATTTAGCTTTGGTTGTTGAAGAAAATGATAGTAGCGGTAAATCCACAAAGAAATATTGATTGGGCTTATAATGGTGAATATTGGCGCGTGCACCATACATGTGTGTACATATACTACAGCTCGGACACAAGTGTATGGTGCACGCGCCAATATTCACCATTATAACCTATAGACGTGTGTACATATACTACAGCTTGGAAGATACGTCTTCCTCTCTCTCTCTCTCTCTCTCTCATGAAAAATTATGAATAGAGATTTTCGCTCCCTGTGGCGAAAAAAAAGCTTGTATCCTCAATGAATTATTGCCAATTTTTTGTTTGTTGAGATTATTCTTGGAAGAGGTGCTGATCAATTTTAACACTAACATTGAACAAGAGCTGTTTAGTTCTTATCACATGAAAGCAGCAGTTTTCTGGGTGATACAACAAAATACAAATTTCCTTTGGTGCAAACCTCAACCATTCTTGGAGTGTTTTTGGACCTCTTTTAAGATTATCACCAAATGGGTGTCTGGCGGACCCTCTCCAAGTTTTGTATTCCCCAGAACAATGTTTTCAGGTATCATACGAGGTTCATTTCAGGAATACTTGTTCAGCTAGCTCTGATGATAAAAATTCATCACTTCTTCTATGTTCTTCAATAAAAGTTCATGTACAATACCCAGGTGTTTTCCAGGATTAATGTGTACCGAAATCAATTCTAGGTTTAACATGGAAACAATTTGTGAAACATTTAGTATCAACACTTTACCATGCAAAGTGTTTCCGGGATTTTTGAATCTTACAGAACTGGTAGGAAACCACATCATTGTCGGAGTTCAAAGCCCTGACATTCCAGAAGCTTACCAAAACTATTATAAAGAGAACTGCATTTACTTCCTACAGCAAGTATGGAACACAAAAGAATCAAAAGGACAAAGCCTTCTGCCATATGCTGGCGTGGGTTGGTAGCTTTGGTCACATAAAGGAGATGGTGTATGCTGCCATATACTTTTATACTACCTCAAGATATATATATATATATATTGTATATATATATATATATATATATATATATATATATATATATACGGCAAGTTATCTCCAGCCATTCATAGTCGACTATGGTAAGGTTTTGTTTGTTTGTTTGTTGTTTTTCGCCACACTCAGCAATTTTTCAGTTATCTGGTGGCGTCCAGATTTTGTTGGTGGAGGAGAGAACCCATATACAATGTACCCGGGAAGAGACCACCGACCTTCCGAAAGTAAACAGGCAAACTTTCTCGCATATATCGGCACCAGCGAGAATCGAACCCGCGCCGAATAGAGGTGAGATGCCTTGTGATTTTCCGAAAGTAAACAGGCAAACTTTCTCGCATATATCGGCACCAGCGAGAATCGAACCCGCGCCGACTAGAGGTGAGATGCCTTGTGAGTTTGAGCGCAATGCTCTAACCACTCGGCCACGGAGGCCCCTTGGATTCAGTATGTAATTAACAGCTAATGTTAATCACTTTATATATTTTTTATTATTATTCCAAACTTGAAAGAATAAATGACAGAAAGTTATGAAGGCAAAAGAGTGAAGTTACATCCCTGAATTTTGGTAATTTAATCTGTTATATAAGCTGGCTCCTTGTGGAACTTTCATAAACAAGTAGTAATACACTTTCGAACAATGAAATTAATTCAATTCCAGCATTAAAAATTATATGATTTCAAAACTGTCAGTTTTCCACACAAGAAAGGATACATTAAATTGCTTTCTGATCCGTCATATTTCTACATTGATTTTATGATACATTTTGGTTTAAGTACAAATGTACTAGCACTTTTGAAGTGGTTTGGGGTTCTAGGAAGGTCGGTGGTCTCTTCCCGGGTACATTGTATCTGGGTTCTCTCCTCCACCAATAAAAACTGGACGCCACCAGATAACTGAAAAATTGTTGAGTGTGTCAGAAAACAATAAACAATCAATACGTCCAGAGGTTGTTATAGTAATCTGGGAAGAAGAAAACAATCCCTATTGTATCGGACTTGTCTGTATGTCTGTATGTAAATGAGCCTTGCACTGAAATACCAAGACCTTCACTGAAATACTATACGCAATACGACACATTTATAGTGCGTTAGTGTAAATGCTAAGGACCAGACAGAATAAAATATCATTTAAGAGGTTATGAGATAATTTAGTACAGTGGAATTTTTGTGGCGAGTTCCATGTTTTAAGCTATCCCTATTTGCCCTCAAGTACAAAAAAGGCATTTGTAACGAATTTTTTTTAATATTGTTTTCGTAGTAATTCATGTACATTTGACATCACTTACAATGTTCCTTTGTCCGAGTTCTTTTATTGATTTGTTCACATTAAGCGCTTTAACATGATTTCAGTATTATATTTAGGGCAATATAAATATTTGTATATAATGATAATCTAAAAATAATGATAACTACTAATTGTGACAAAGACAATAAATGTATGTAGTCGCTATCGTAGGAAGCTGTAAAATTGATCCTTTAAAAAAAAAAAGAAACTTCTAAATGCACTAAAATATAACTTCTGGTGTTTTATATATATATATATATATATATATATATATATATATATATATATATATATATATATATATACTCGATATGTATGATTTCCGAAATAGTAATATTACTATATTTTGTATATCGGCCTGGATCGCTTAGTGGTTAGATGGTTCGATCATCAATACAAGGGTCTCGGGTTCGATATATAATTGATGCAATTATTTTCTCCCTTTGCGACAATAATTGGTAATGCATAAGAATTACGTTTACAGTTTGAATTGCCACAATCCAGGAATCATCACCATATGTCAACTCTAAAACCGACCTGGTACAAACAATATAGGCTGCAAGTGGACCTGAAATGTCACGAAAAAATATATATCATTGAGAAATGTTATATGTGTCCTTAAGTGAAATGGTTAGCATTTGAAGTTATTCTTATTTTTTCTCTGGACGAAATATTGTTTTTAAAATACATACAGAAAAGGTCGAACAGTGGGGGCGAAGGTGCATGTACAGTACACAAGAATCTTTATCAAGGCCCCCTGTGGGGAGCCGGGTTGTTAGAATAGATCCTCAGTACTCCTTGCTTGTCTTAAGAGGCGACTAAATAGGGCGGTTCTTTGGATGAAACTGCAAAAGCCGAGGCCCCGTGTCACAGCAGGTGTGGCACGATAAAGATCCCTCCCTGCTCAAAGGCCATAAGCGCCGAGCATAGGCTTAAATTTTGCAGCCCTTCACCGGCGATGGTGTCGTCTCCATATGAGTGAAATATTCTCGAGAAGGACGTTAACAATATTTGATTTATCAAGGTCTTTTTTTTCTCGTAGATGAGAGCAACTGCAATTCGCCCTATTCATTCTTTACTAACATAGGTACTGATTAGGCCCAGTAAATGGAAGACATGACGATCGTTGATTGGTATGGAAGCTAATTATAAAATAGGAATCTTCAGATGAACCGATCCCATACTTTGTCGGACACAAGAAACATTATAGTATACGAAAATCAGCCATGATTGAAATCGTATAGGAAGATATAAAATGTTGGCAGCGCAATAAAATACAGGCCACTTAGAAAGAGCGTCAGGTGAGTGATATCCAAACCAAGGTTCCGTACTCAAACTAGTACTAAATAAACCTTGATTTAAAGGTCAAGTAAAGAGGTGCAGTAAAGCTACTGGACGGTTGGTGAAGAGATAGTTGGCTGAAAGGTTGGTTGTTTAACGTCCCACTCGAGAATTTAAACTCATATTGACGATGAAGGCCTTTGCACGGCGCTTGCAACCTTTGAGCGGGGGGGGGGGGGGGTGATCTTTCTCGTGCTGCGACACAGGGCCTCTGTTTTTTAGCGGTCTCATCCAAAGGACTGCCGCATTAAGTTACTTCTTACGATAAGCAAGGGCTACTAAGAACCTATTCTAACTCGGATCCCCACGGGATATTTACATGTATATATGAAATATCACTTATCATTGATACTTGTACGTGGTAGATGAAGAGGTGAAACAAGAGTAGATGGTGTTCAAGTTATCAAATCATACCCACTCTTCTGTACGTTACGTGATTCAATCATACCTAGTCCCCTGTACGTTACAATGATTCAATCATACCCAGTCTTCTGTACGCTACGTGATTCAATCATACCCACTCTTCTGTACGTTACGTGATTCAATCATACCTAGTCCCCTGTACGTTACAATGATTCAATCATACCCAGTCTTCTGTACGCTACGTGATTCAATCATACCTAGTCCCCTGTACGTTACAATGATTCAATCATACCCACTCTTCTGTACGTTACGATGATTCAATCATTCCTACTCCTTTTACGTTACGTGATGTAATTTTGCCTAGTCCTCTGTAAGTTACGGTGATGTAATCACGCCTGCTTCTCAACATTACGATGATTCAATCATACCTCGTCCTCTGTACGTTACGATGATACATACCTACTCCTTGTACGTTACGTGATGCAATCATATCTACTCCCTTGTACGTTACAGCTGGTGGAACAGCGGTCATAGTGGAAGACCAATCTCTACAGTACTAGCAGAATACAGAAGACTGGATGAAAATATGTTCTTCCATTTTCTCAGAACAGAACAGAAGTTTTGTTGACAAAAACAAAATACAAGAATCTGCTCCTGGAACCAAAAAAATCTTGAGCAACAGCAAGAAGAACAGATTTAGCACCTGATATACTACTCAAAAAAAGTAGGGGATACTGTATTTTGTGATCAAAATGTTCACATATACAAAGGGATACGAAACCATGTTGTATAGTTTTTTAACGAGGAAGCATTTCCAAAGAAATGCATCATCCAAACACATCAATCACACTCTCACGATCTGCATGGGATGTTACTGATGATCAAGGGTGTTGTGCCATAAATTTGCTTGCCTCTGAATTGGAAGGGTAGAGTCACTCTAAAGGAAGATTTTGAAGAGAGAGCATCAGATTATCAGAGACCATGCGCCGTCTAACACAGGATGAGAGGTTACGTGCCCTTGGCATGCTACAGGTTGGCACAAGACAGGTCGCTGTGGCAAGGGCAATGACTCTGTTTCACAATGGTGGTAAATTTGCTGTGTGACCCTGTGTTGGTGTCTGGAGAATGTCCACCTCTGACTGTACACAGGGGTTCAATTAAATTGACAAATGTTTCCTTAATGTTTTTCTGTCATTTGTTTCCTACTGACCTTATGACCTACGTGTCATTGTCCTTGTAAATCCAATATCCCCTACTTTCCTACTTTTTAAAATTATATATATATATATTATTATATATATGTGGATTATTTGTGCTCTTTTAAAACAAATTTGATTTGTCATAATACTACCGTTTCCCTTTGTAAATAAGCTGTTATGTCCAGTTCGGGCTGTATGTTATGTCCAGTACGGGCTGTAACATTCCTGAAACTAGGGCGAACTAAAAGCATGCACGGAAATTATCGCCCAGCCTTTGTGTGTATTCCAGGACAAATTTCCTATATACTGATAAAACGCGCACTCGAGTACAGCAGTAGTAGCTTAATTAGGTGATAAGGTTTCAGTGGCGGATTTATAGGGGAGTACAGGGGTTGCAATATCTCCTTGACTGGACATTTCTTACAAGAATGATCTTTTTTACCATTTTGGGTTCTTCATCCCTCTCCTTTTTTTTTTGAGGGGGGGGGGCAGTAAAGGTACAAAGTTTGATCAAAACCTCCACCCCCCCTTTAAAAATTATATAGATCCGTCCCTAGGGTGTCATCTCAACCGCTAATGTTGACAGAGGACAAAATTTGATATCAAGTGGTGAAGAATTTTGGCATCCGTAAAGCCGTTTTGATCTCTTGCAAAAGATCTAAATATGCAGATATGTGTAATAGAATTTGGACAAACTTGAAAATTAGTCAGTGCTTTCGGTGCTTTTAAGTGAGTTGCCACTCTTCGAACCTTGCAACTTGATGAAATGGAGAGCGGTATGCGGTAGAGACAAAGTTTTAATGGTGCCGACAACTTTCTCTGAAGTAACTTTTTAAAATAACCTTCGCCATTTGCTGACTAGCATCGTTACCAAAATCTTGAGCCTATGACGATCATCGACTGAAACTTTAACGTGTAAAACATGGTTCAATATGTGTGTCCCTGCATGGACTTGCCATTTTATTTTGGTTTGCTAATTTCACATGAAATAATAATAAAATGGAGGGGGGGGGGGGGAGGCATCTTTTTCGTAATCTGATTTTGAATATGCAATTTTGAAGCGTTAAATGGTAATCAAAACTAATTTGGTTGTTTTGTGTATATATAACAGTATAAACTGTTCAAATAAATTCTCACGATTTAGACCTATATTCCCGACTTTAATCAATAGTGCCCTAGCACTTGAATTTGTAATTCTGATGATTTTTTCCTAGGTACATTGGTACTTGAGAAACGTGCACTTTCAATAATTAATGTACAAGGTCTATACAATTCTGTGACTTCGCGGAAGTCAGTTTTTAGAACGTAAGCTGAAAAAGATGCGCATGAATGCGCCAACTTCTGTTATAAATCGCGATCAATGTCAACATGTACATTTAAATGTTTACACCATCGGCTTGAGTGAAGGAGCGTAAATAGAAAACCTCAACGGAACGCAGTATTACATGTTGTAAAATCTTGCTTTGCTCTGGCATAGCTGTAAACTGACTTGTGTCTAAATCAAGACAAGCCCGTGATAACTTCCTTGTTCAGAGAGAGAGAGAGAGCAATGTCGTGGTCGCTTATTGCCTTGGTTAGTTATTCTGTAGCACGGCTGGTGGAGCCACTGGAATGGTCTCCGATAACCTCTGGAGCCACCACCCCGTCGGCGCGGAGGGACATGGCTTTAGGGTACTTTCAGACCCAAAATAAACTGGTAGTTTTTGGAGGGAGAGGTGGACCCATTACAGACGATACCTGGGAGTTCGATATCGGAACAGGTAGGCATCGATCACACCGCGTCAATTCGAGTTCGAGACATAAATCCAGCCTATTACTGACCAGTGCATCCTCCCTGTAGAATATTTTGATATCTTTTAACAGAAATTACGTTTTCGGCTTACCATATCTATACATACAATGTAAAATTCATCTCAGGGGTTCTTGAAATTATATTATTGAAAACTCATCATAATTCATGTTTATTTTGCGGAATGTTATTATATTGACATATTATAAAATAAAATAGTCAAGAGCGAGGCGAGACCGAACGTGCAATTTCCGACGATGGCCACCAACTACTTCCTTAATAAACCATTCACGTATGTTATTAAAACCCCAGCTATGTTATTAAAAACCCAAGCTATGTTATTAAAAACCCAAGCAGAGGGTACAAGTATTCTCTCGAGAGAAGTGGAAAGGTATGTAGGATAGGTCTGTCCACTTCTCTAAAGAGAATGCAGGTATGGGGAACTATACTCAGCTTTCTATAACATAATTATTATATAAATGGTTAATTAAGGAAATAGTTTATTATTTTTTATTCAAGTGCCTATAATGATGACATGAAGAGGGGAAAAAAAATCTGTTCCCTTTCTCTGAAGGAGGATTTCAACTTGACGCTTGGCCTCCACAAAGAGGATTTGTGATATATCTGTATATTTGTTTGTCTTGATATACAGGGACTTGGTCAGATGTGAGCGCGGGAACCAGACCAGGTGCCCGCTTCAGCATGGTCTATGGGGTGGTGGGGAACTTCCTGTACATCACCACTGGGGAGGGACCAAACAAGGTCTTCTACAATGATGTGTGGAGATTCGACATCACGTAAGTATCTACCTCCTCAGGACCAGTGATCCGGTGTAATGATGCAACCACTGAGTATTCCTTCCTGTAAAAGATTAAAGTTTCCGGGAATGTGTGAGGAGAGGAAAAGGGACCTCCTTAAACCTTGGGAGTTCTGTAAGATTGTAGATTTATGACAAATCAATCCTTCTTTAATCATGACGGAGGTTGTAGTATTTACAGAAAGTGGTATAGAAATATGCAGACAGATTAGTGTAGTTTTAATAGGAGGAAAACAAGACATAATTCAAAAGCCATGAATTCACCTCTTATATGTTTAAAGTTGTCACTATATTCGTACAATTCACTATTTCCAAAGGAAGAATGAAAATAGAATTGGATACGAGTTGTTTTCTGAATATATGTATACATATATGACATTTTAAATGTCTTTGGTATTTAGAATTAAGTTAATGCATTTCAGTTCATCTACCTGGAGTCAAGTTTCAACAACAGGGTAAGACAACGACAAACAATTCTAAAAGTAGAATTTAAATAACAATTAAATACGAATCAGACATTCAATGCACACACAAGACCAGCCTTGTCATGTAATTTACTTTCCAGATCCCCACCAAGCACACGGTACGGGGCGGCAGGGGGGGTGTTACCGGGATCCCATCTCCTGTACGTCAGTTTGGGGTTTGCTGGAGAACGTTTCTTTGATACCTTCATATTGGATACTTCAACTAACACATGGTCCACTAGTAAGTATATTTATATAGAGATGACCTCAGTATATAGGTCTATGAGTGAGAGTACTTAGAGATGGTGGTCTGTGAGTGAGTATACTTATAGAAATGATCTCAGTATATAGGTCTATGAGTGAGTATACTTACAGAGATGATCTCAGTATATAAGTCTGTGAGTGAGTATACTTATAAAGAGGATCTCGGGATATAGGTCTTTGAGTGAGTATACGTATAGATGCTGGTCTGTGAGTAAGTATACGTATAGAAATGATCTCAGTATATAGGTCTGTGATTGAGTGTACTTAAAGATGCTGGTATGTGAGTGAGTATACTTATGGAGATGATCTCAGTATATAGGTCTGTGAGTGAGTGTACTTAAAGATGCTGGTATGTGAGTGAGTATACTTATGGAGATGATCTCAGTATATAGGTCTGTGAATGAGTGTACTTAAAGATGCTGGTATGTGAGTGAGTATACTTATAGAGATGATCTCAGTATATAGGTCTGTGAGTATACTTATAGATGCTGGTCTGTGAGTGAGTATAGTTATAGATGTTGGTTTGTGAGTGAGTAAACTTATAAAGATGATCCCAGTATGAAGAGTGTTCCAAAAATAATGTTATTTCACCTTCTTTGTGTGAAAATCATGTAAATATCTTACTGAGACCACATTGACACATAAGATTGATCACTGAACCGTAGCGGAAAAAAATTTCATGTTCATAATTTCACTGACTTAGCTACAGTGTACATTACTTTATAGCGTATTCATTACACTATACTCAAAATGACTGGAAAGAGAGCAAACAATGCACTTGAAATTAGGGCCTATATAAAAGGTAGGTCCTTACTTGGCATTAAACCCGTAGATATTCATCGTGAGGTTTGTGATATCTATGGGAATGGTCAAATGCCTCATAGGTCTCTTTGTAGGTGGGTTGCTAAATTTAAAACAGGTTACGAACACCTCAAAGATGCTGTTCGCCAAGGTTGCCCTACAATAGTTACAACCAATAATAACATCGTTAAAAATACACCAAATCTTACAGAAAGACACAAGATATACTGTAAGGCATTTTGCTCAGATGACAAACTTGTTGTTAGCACGTGTTCATGGTATTTTGAAAAAAAAATCTAAAGCTTAGAAAGAAAAAACACTAGGTGGATACTTCATTTGCACAGCAATGGACAAAAGAGACTCCATGTTTATTAAAATTGTATCCAAAATATACCAAAAAGACTTTTATTATTTAGTTACTGGTGATGAGGCCTGGGTATACTATTTTGAGCCAAAACAGAAGAATTCTAACAGAATCTGGGCATCAGAAAATGCAAAACGTCCTAGTATTGCTAAAAGATTACGAACAGAGAAGAAGGATTTATATTTATATGTTATTTTCTTTGACAATAAAGGCCCTGTCATGCAAATTCCTGTGCCAAAGGGCAAAACCGTCACAGGTAACTTCTATAAAAATGTTGTTCATAAAAAACTGACAATATATTACAAAAGTCGTCGCCCCAAAACGGGTATGAAGTATCTCAAACTTTTGCTCTACAATGTGCCTGCACACAAAGCACGCATTGTGACGGAGTATTTGGAGGCGGAAAAGGTTACTGTCCTTCCACACACCCTGTTTTCTTCAGATTTAGCCCCGTGCGACTTCTTTCTGTTCCCCAAACTTAAATTCCACCTATCTGGAAAAAGATACAAATCATGAAATGCCTTTGGGTCTGCAATTTATTGGTACATGATCAGTGTCCCTATTGAGGAGCATGGAAAATGTTTCCAGGAGTGGATTGATCATCAAAAAAAGTGTATCCAGGCCAAGGGTGAGTACTTTGAAGGACAGGGATGAATAGGATTCTATGATATCTTGTCATTGGTATGAGGGAGCAGTCATTATTGATATCTTGTCTAGGATTCTATGATATCTTGTCTTTGATATGAGGGAGCAGTCATTATTGGTATCTTGTTGTCTAGGATTCTGTGATGGGTTTTGTCATGAATACTCTCCAAACTATCCTCATGGACGATGCCTTCACAGCGGGGCAGTAATTGATTCCAACAGGCTGGTCATCTATGGTGGATGTTTGAGGTATGTACAAAAGAACTACCATCAAATGTACCCATTTATATATCAACATGAGTATGAGAGTTTTACTCAAAATGAATTTCAGTGGTGGTCAAACTGGTGGAGCTTGTCCATCTGGAGATTCCTGGATTTTCAAAAACTCTGACCAAGAGTGGACAGAACTACCGAGCTGTGCAAGCCCAAGGTATGAAGACTGGAAAGACATTAGATTACTTCTGTTACAGCATTGATAAAAGTACTTAATGAATTTCCATCCTACAGATTGTTTCATTTATCATTACATTGAAGGACATACAGCAGTATGGCTTTGCTACCAGAAATCAGTGGGCAGAAGCGAGTTGTTTTGTATGGAGGGATTGAGAAAACCAGACAAGTTATTCAGGTAGATGTATAATGCAGATGAAATTATAAAGCACACCAGTTCCTACAACTGGGAGTTACATTTTCTATAATCGTATGCTTGCAGACGACAGAAGCCCCTGCAGACACGGTGGTGGTCCTGGACCCGGACTCCATGACGTGGACGCCTCGGAAAACCTCAGCAGTAAGATTACTTTTGTACATTCATCAACCGAAATCTCGAAAATGTGAAATATGTATCCAAATATTTTTTTCTCGCACAGAGCAGTTCATTTCCTGCCAAGAGAGCATCAGCTGCCATGGCTTCCGCCGCAACAGGAGTGTACTTATTTGGAGGACTTAACACTGAAACGTAATACTTCATTATTTAATAAAAAGCTATCGATAATTATAGAAACAACATTTATAAAAAGACTTTGTAGAAATCCAATTTTCTTGCATTTAATCATGTGAAGAAATCCAAGATATTTTCTATTCACAGTTCACAATTCTGAGAAAGCATTTTGTGTAAATAATGCAGATTTTGATTACATTTCATCCATGTTTTGGTGAACCTGCTTATTTTTCCAGAGAACAAGTGTTAGATCCATGTATGAGGGGGAGGGGGTAAAAGGGAGGAGGAAAGGGTTGGGAGAGGGTGAAGGGGGAGAAAAAAGGGTAGAAAAGGAGAGAGAAAAAAAGGGACAGGAGGTGGGAGAAGGGGGAGAGACAGGTCCCCACGTACTACTTTTAGAAATGTTTGTGTCTTAAATGACGACTCATACCTCTTTACCAACATTCTTTTTCTTAAAGGAGTGCTTTGCTGAATGACATTTGGTTTTTGGCGGGAAACTCCACCTCAGCAGACCAAGCAGAGAAAAGTGAATGCGTGTCCATATTTACCAACTTCCTGATGGTGCATGGAATTCTGATGTTCCTAGGGTGGGGTGTTTGTCTGGTATGGGGGACATTCATTGCCAGATACTTCAGCTCCTCGGGAACCACATGGTTTCTACTTCATAGAATTTTACAGGTCATATAAAACAAGTTTTTGTCAAATGTTTTCAAAATGTACTCTTGAACAGGCCTTTCTGTAATTGTATTGTACTGGTAACAGTGTTTACATTTTGTCTGACAATATTTCTAATTTATGTAAATGTACCAAATATGGTCAACAGATATAGGCATAAAATGAAAGGTTTTTGAACTCCACTGTAGGTATCTGGTTTGGTCATCAGCATCATTGGTCTTGTCATGGGGATAGTTTCTGTCCAGTTTGACCACTTCAAATTTGCTCATGGTGCCATAGGAATCGTTATAATTCTGCTAGGCATCAGTCAACCTTTCAATGCTCTAATGTAAGTATACAATACTGAGCAATGCAATACAAGGACATTCAAGATTTCGTTCCGTGTTATGCCAACAGTTTTTAAAAGTTTCTTAATTTCATCTACAGTCGTCCACACAGACCAGCAGAAGGGGAGAAAACTCCACTAAAACGGCGGATTTGGGAGGTGTTTCATCGTAACATTGGCCGTGTTGCTGTGATCTTGGGACTAATCAACATTTCGCTTGGGGTCTTCCTCGCCCTCTCCCACACAGCAATCTTGGTACTGTGGTTTATTTACCTCTTCATCATCGTACTTGTGTTTGTGTTTTTTGAAATTCTTAAAATTCAAGGTATTCGTGAAAAACTTTCATGCATCTTGCCACTGGAGAAACAGGTTGAGCCGGCATTAGAACAGAAGATGGAAAAGCTTGACAATTTAGATGATGGAAAGAATGGAGGAATTTAATGTATATGTGGTAGTTTAAAATATTTACTCAGCAGCATTTTTTTGTATATAAAATTCATTTGCACCTATTGTAGATGCTGGCATCACTTTTTATATGTGAAAATATCGATGTACATTTATAATTTATCATTATACACTTTATATGACATGGAACATAACTGTTTATGTTGACCGATGCTGGACATCAGTGAAAGCCATCCATCCATCTCCTGCTGTAACTTCAGTGCTGAATGTGGACAATGACCTTGAACAATGCCCTTGAGCTTTCATTTCAAAACAACAACTGTGCACAATGTGATATTTTATTTCAAACAATAAATAATGATAACAAGCTTAATCTGGTTCTTAATTGGAATGTTGATCACCAAAAAAAAAAAAATCACAAAACAAAAAAAAATAAATAAGGAGAGCATTAAAATAAGAGAGAAAATGACAGGCGCAACAAATAATACTCCTGAAGTATGTGTATGGACGGATGTACGTTACAAATAAATAAGAGAACATGAAATGATGCACAATACAGCCATTGCAAGCTTTTTTTAAGCCATGAGTTGTAGAAGTTTACTTTGAAGGTAGCATCAGCCATTGCCAGACTGTAACAGAATGTCTTTGCATTGTATGAATAAGAAAAGCTTAGAAACTGTAACAGGAGATAAATAAATAAACCAATAAAAAACAAACCAATAAACAAACCAAGAGCTCTGTGTGTAAAGTATCTCCCCAATATTGACAAAGTTCTACAATCTGTAATATTCTTCAAACATCAAAGAAAATCAGAAAATTATTGGGAATCAAACTTCTTGCACTATGCACATCTTCATGGCTTTAGCTTGAAAACTGAGAGGAGTTAATTGGACAAACCATATACCAATTTTGTAATATTTCCTCAAAATTAACTGTTCAACAACCCATGATTTTCTCAAAAATTGAAGAAAATGAAAATCCTTGCCACATGCACATCTTCAATACCCATACAAACACTCTGTAGAATAAAAAGGAGTTTTCACTTGAAACTGGGGAGTGTTCGATACACAAATCATGTACCCTCCTTCAAATAAAGGGGCAAAACTCTTGCAAGAGAGATTGAAATGGATCAAAATTGCAACATGATTTAGAGTGACCCACAAAGCTACGCAGCATGTTTCACCTTGGTGTGTGACAGAAGTGAAATAGAAATGGAAAGGGCAGAAGGATGGATGGACTGGGAGATATCGCTGTACCATAATATTGTGTAGAATAATTACAGAATATCAAACAATTTGTTCATAGCATGTCAAGATCCTTGGAAGCATTAAAACACAAGAACTATCAAAAGAATGATTTAGCCCACTGCAAAAATGAAAAATTGAATTCATTCAATCTGTTCTGATGGATAATGGCTATTAAGTGTTATATTTTAATTTTCGTCCTAAAGTGGTCTTTTAAAACATTTTCTGTATATGCATGTATCATTCAAGATTATTGTGAGCATTCAAACTTCCATGTACAAAAACACTGACACATAATCCTTTATACTGACTGTATAAGTAAACTGAAGTTCACGTAGATTTCACATTGAAAGCAGTTCAGTGGTACCACAATTTCAATAAAAATACACAGTACAAAAGTTAAGCATCTAGCCTTAATATTCTCGCACTGCAGATATTAAAACTGACGTCAAACACTTGAATTTCCTCAAACAGTGTCTACACTCATTAGCGTCATTCAAACCAGTTTGCCCCTTTTCTTGCCCCCTCCCCATCCAATACCCCTGTTGACCTCATTGTCTCTGAATGAAATTCTTTCCCTCTTCTTTGCTGACCCGGCCGAGTTGGATTTGATGGGAGGGAATCTGGCTCCATTGGAGGCTGTAATTGAGAATGCCACAAACTTAACATGTAGTTCGATATCATGACTTGCTTACCAAAATCTATTCTGAAGCAAAATGTGAAACACAAATGTCTGTTTACAGTTTATGTGTAAAATATATATAATATATATGCTGTATACAGCCTTAAATTCTTGTTAGCATCCATGCTCACAGTTTTTCTGCCCATTCTATTTATACATTATGGCTAAGTTACACACTGAAGTTTTGAATTTTTGGCTGTGGTCTATAATGAAATCAGCAAAAATAAGACTGCAGCAAAAATAAGACTGTAAACAGTAGTGACATTCTATTGAGTGAGTGTGATTATCATAATATACAATATCTTATCATACAGTAACTTATGAATGATGGAAAGAAGAGTAAACTGATGGAGACACTATTGTTAGAGAGAGGAACTGTCAACTGATCATTTTTTTCTTCCTAAAAACAAAAATTCAAATCGACATCTTGTAGTATTAAATAAAAAGCACAATTCCTAGTCATCAGAAATGATCTGTGTTACTGTGACTACCTTCTGATCCCACCGAGAATCGCCGTGGGGGCTGCACCATTTCTCCTTGGACACTGACACTGTCCACAGACTGCAGGTCAAGAGCAGGACTCCCCTGTTAACAGACGTCAAGCAATTCGAGCCTTTAGTAATCATGTGAAAAATTCAATGAGGCAAAGAGTGAGATTGTGCTGTGAGATGGGCTTGAGAAGCAGAAGACTCACTAAAAAAGTGTGAGATATCAAATGTATGCTTATTAGACTTTAGTGATTTTTGAACTGAAGGGGAAATAGATTTTAACAGGATACTTGTCCAATATGTATATGAAAAATACTGTGTGTAAATTTGACCAATGATGTCGTATATTTCCATTAAAACAGTTCTTGTTGTTTCTTGACTAAACAAAGAGTGCTTTAAAATACCTCCTTCACTACAGCTAGGATCATCAGTTGTACTATAAGCATTTTGAAATTTTGCAAAGTCTTTCACTGGAGTGACTGAAGCTCTAGAGAAAGCCTAGATCTGTAAAATAACTCTATCAGGACTTACCACGAGTCGGAGAGGCCTGTTCCCAACCATCTGGGGATCTATCCTAGGAAGGTTGTTGTCTATGGCATGCACCTGTCTGGCAGGCTTCCTGCAGGATACAGATTACTGACTCTATCAAATCTCTCGCTTCTTTAAAAATACTAATGCTCATATGGCTATCATTATTAAATAGACAACCATTCATAATCATTCAATGAATTTCATACATCATTGTATAAAGGCTTGTTTTCTCGTGCTGAAATTCTAATATTTACTATGTTAACATTTCCATTATTTTTGCTTTTCATATCTTTAGAAATTTTAATGATAGCTAATTCCTCATGACTGTGATGCAGTAGTAAACAAAGTATGACCAGTTGTATAAATCTTGATAAAATTATCATGTTTATTTCAATGGCTGGGAATTCTGCCAGAATAAAGGTAGAATGTCAATATGAAAAATAAATTTCATTTTTGAAAAAACATGAAAGTACAAATGTACTTCATGCTGGCATACTTTTCAGTACTGTAGATGTGAGGCATTGCAGTTCATACTGTCATTTATTTTCAACAAGACTTGTCAGAAGACAACATGCCGGGAAACATGACTCTACTTAACCTATCCCATTTAGTTCAAAAGGTTAAAGTTTAGAAAAGTAGTTCACAGTCTAAGGTCATTAGGTCAAAAGTTTTGAGACCATATGAAAGACCTGGTCATGAGAAATCTAAACATGAAATATCAAATCCCTATCCTCCTTGGTTCAAAAGATATAGCCAAGGTTAAAGTTTTTGAAAAGTAGGTCAAAGTCCAAGGTCACTAAATCTGATACCAAATGAAATGCCTTGTAATGTGGCATTTATATGGGAAATAGTGAAATACCAAAGCTGAATCACCTATATTGAAAAGATATAGCCAAATTTAAAGTTTATGAAAATAGGTGAAAGTTCAAGGCCAAGTTCATTAAGCCAAATGTCTTGGTACCTAAACATAGGTCTTTCCATGAGGCATCTATATGTGAAATATCAAAGCCCTATCCCATTTGGTTCAAAATATATAACCCAGCTTAAAGTTTTTGAAAAGTGGTTCAAAATTCAAGATCAAGGTGGTAACAAGGTCAAAAGTCTTTGTATCAAAATAAAGGTCTTTTCATTAAACATCTCAAATCATACCATATCAAAGCCCTATCCCCCATGTTCAAAAGAAAAGGCTAAAATATTTTGAAAAGTAGGTTAAGTCCAAAGGAAAGGTTGCTAGGTCCAAAAGTCTTGGTATCAAAAGAAAGGTCTCTTTGTGAGGCATCTTTCTGGTTGAAAAGATAGAGCCCAGGTTAAAGTTTTCAAAAAGTAGGTCAAAGTCCATAGTAAAGGTCAATGAGTCAAAAATGGTTACACAGGGGTCATGACAATAGCTCTCTAGACAGTCATCCTGGCAAGCTAAAACTGCAATGAAAACTCATCCACAAAATATATTACACCACCTGATCCAATATCAATTTGTTCTTTCTGATCTCAGACGTAGGAATGAAGGAAAATTTAAGAAAATCTAACAAAATCAGTATCAATAGCTTACACAGGATTAGAAGCTGGCTCGGATTCCTCGAAGCTGCCCACATGGTTGTGGAGCCATTCAAATGTCCGACTGTTCCGGAGATTGGTCATCACCCTTTTCTCCAGCTCCTGCTTGTTGATTTCCTCCTGCCGAGCTGCAAAAAACATGTACAATGTAATTGATAATTTGCAAGTTATATGTGAAATTTTGTTTTTTTGGGTTCTCAATCACTTGATGATTTTCTTGTTAGTATAATAGCACTGTAAATACATAGATAATATCTAAATTGATTTTCTTGTCATTGAGAGGATTTTAAAAAAAAATATCAATAGAATTTCAGGTATATGGAACACTTGGTTTGATGAATTCATTTTTCTAAATAATTGATGAATTCGAATAATCAATGACCTTGAAAGTACTCTTTCCTTGGAAGTGTCTGCCTTGAAGGTTGAGCCATTGGTTTTCTGGACATGTTGGTTTCCTCCAGTCGCCTGAACAAGGCCAGCCTCTGCTTGGGATCTGAAATCAGGAATCAAAACACACATGTACTGGAATGAACAATCGGAAGCACAAAAGCGGAGATTAAAACCTGTGCTTTGAGCAACAGTTACCCAGTTTGCCCAATTTCTTTCTGCGCTCCGCATTGTATTTTAATTTTTTGGCTCGTTGCATCATCAGGTGTGCAGTGTTAGAATCTTTGAAACCCCTACAAAGAGAATTATTAAAATCATTTAAATGTACAGTACAAATCAAGAGCATTCTGAGATCACCCCTAATGAGGGCTTTCTCTAAATTTGGATTTCTCTAAAAAATGAATCATGTGTTACCAATCACAAGACTAAGCTTTAATAAATATTTTTGAAGACAAAAATACATCTAAGATTAATTTAAAACCAAATCCTTCTAACAGACAGACAACAAAATAAATCTAACAAAATGCATGATATTCTTTTCAGGGGTATACTTTTCAATCATTCATTTGATCAAATCAGTAAGACAAAATACTTTGTGTAATTCAAGAAAACAGGATTAAGTACTATTTACCACATGATACGTAAATCATGACTCAATACATTTTAAAAATTGTCTTTTATTTGTGTGTGAGAAAAATCAATGAGATTTAAAGGCACCAAATTCTTGCCCATATTTATTGCCAAGCACCAGTTTGACTATTTAGAATGTTATTCCTCGAGAACATGCATTTCTGATCCGTGATTTGACAATAAAAAAAAAGTCACCAATAAAAAAGTTTATAAATTCTCCACTTACCATTCTTCTGACAGTTGTTCCTCTTTCTTTGACATGGCCGTTCGGTGTGTGTCTGTCTCGCTGACGATGGACGGTGGGCGGGGAACATGACCATTCTGTTGAATATCTGAAAGTGGTGAGTCCAGACCCCTCCAGGCACGGCGGGGATTCACTAGAGGCTGGGGCTTGTCTGTGAGATTCAGAAGAGGAATCTTTCCTGGGGGGCTGGGCTGCTTACCACTGGGGGGTTTGCCAAGAACAGGGTGGCTACAGATTGAAAATAAACAATAATTATAAAAATATAATTCAGTTTTACAAATAATTTCTTACAGTGGGTATGAAATACAAAATAATTAGCCATTTACAAATACAATTTAACATTACTCAGTATGCATTATTTTATCCATCTCTCTTGTCATGATGGAGATTTAATACTTACTACTGGCAATACTGAGGAAATGTAATACATTCTACTAGTAATACAGAGGAAATGTAATACATTCTACTGGTAATACAGAGGAGATGTAATACATTCTACTGGTAATACAGAGGAGATGTAATACATTCTACTGGCAATACAGAGGAGATGTAATACATTCTACTGGTAATACAGAGGAGATGTAATACATTCTACTGGCAATACAGAGGAGATGTAATACATTCTACAAGTAATACAGAGGAGATGTAATACATTCTACAGGTAATACAGAGGAGATGTAATACATTCTACAGGTAATACAGAGGAGACGTAATACATTCTACAGGTAATACAGAGGAGATGTAGTACATTCTACTGGTAATACAGAGGAGATGTAATACATTCTACAGGTAATACAGAGGAGACGTAATACATTCTACAGGTAATACAGGTGTACTTACTTGGCAGGAAGCTGAGGTGTTGGTGGGGGTTTCCAATCATCTAGCATCTCCTAAAATAATTAGGTGAAATAAACAAGAGTCTCATGAGTCCATACAGCACCACACAATGAAAATTGAACGTGTTGCATGGTGACACTGCAGTGAGAAACACTATTGTCCATACTACGAAGTTTCACATGAAATTCATTCCTTCAGACTTAAATTTTTTCTCATAACAAAATTATGCCATGGAAAGTAACTTTCTAATTATCAATACCCTTGATTTTCATCAAATACCCAGAGGCTCTATAGACATCAGAATCTCTTTACAGACCTCTAGGCTCTATAAACATCAGAATCTCTTGACAGACCTCTAGGCTCTATAAACATCAGAATCTCTTTACAGACCTCTAGGCTCTATAAACATCAGAATCTCATTAGAGACCTCTAGGCTCTATAAACATCAGAATCTCTTTAGAGACCTCTAGGCTCTATAAACATCAGAATCTCTTTACAGACCTCTAGGCTCTATAAACATCAGAATCTCTTTACAGACCTCTAGGCTCTATAAACATCAGAATCTCATTAGAGACCTCTAGGCTCTATAAACATCAGAATCTCTTTACAGACCTCTAGGCTCTATAAACATCAGAATCTCTTTACAGACCTCTAGGCTCTATAAACATCAGAATCTCTTTAGAGACCTCTAGGCTCTATAAACATCAGAATCTCTTTACAGACCTCTAGGCTCTATAAACATCAGAATCTCTTTAGAGACCTCTACGCTCTTATAACTATTTATCCATTTTATTTGTTAGATGTTCAGTAACAGAAAAGGATTTTAAGGAGGAATAACACAATGTCTTAATGACTGATCTTTTTTTGAAATATGGATGAAACTGCAGATAAATTTGTATCAGTCATACTTGCACATTTCTTTAAATTTAGTTGACTTACTGAGTAGATCAGTATGTTAGCATGTCCACAGTTTACCTGGAGATTGTAGGTTCAAACCTAGCAGATGGTTTGATTTCTTCTTCTTCTTCTTTTTTTTTTTTTTTTTTTAGATTACTTTCTACTAAAAGTGCATTTTTTTTTAACTAAACAAATTTGAAAGTTTACAGTTTCAAAATATTATTGTACACATCGTCCACTTTCCATCCACATCAAAATTCTCTGATGCGTTACTCCTCCTTAAAGATTTATCCCTTTTCACTGCATGATCTATATAATCACACTGTAAGGCCTGGCCACATGACCATGGGTATTTGAATTTCACAATTTTGGTTGAACCAGCCATGCTCAATATAACTATACACCCAGTGTATGTACTAAATGTAAAGACGGCATATGACTGTTTCATGTATTTTTTACTATATAAATCATGGAGCTGCACCCTAACACCAAATCCCCTGACCAAGCAGTCATGCATGTCAAATTTCTGATAGAAGGCTCCATGCTCATTAGCATTGCATGCATTCACTGGTTGTTTATGATGTCCTTGACGCACAGCGATGGATAAAACAGATTGCAATACGTCACCTGAGTGATATTTTGAACTACCTGTACATTGAAAACTCTGAAAATTTCACCCTACTTTTCTAGAAGACGAAGATGGAAATAGAAAATAATATCAGTCATTCACTAAATGCTACTTCTTTATAAAACATTTATGTGCACCTCATCAAAGTTGAAGTCCTTAAGATCCACCTCTTGGAAATCAAATTCATCCTCATCCTCAAGCCTGGCAAACTCCAGAGCCTGCTCCAATCTTACCCTCAGGATGTAGCCTCGCCATACAGCCTGTAGAGGACAAATCAAAAAAGATACGAGTACTGTTTTAATCAATATTTATACTTAACTGCAGTATTCTGAGGTCTTGTTAGGTTCACTAGATTTATAGTAAAATTACATTAAGTGATGTTAAAATGAAATCTGTTACAGTGATGTTTGCATCAAATTTACAAAAATTAAGTCAGCATGAAAAACATTGGTTTCACAGTTCTTTGTAATAGCTCTACATTTGAAGTTGTTCTCCTCCTCTGAGGCAATAGCTCAAATAACACCAACAACACTGCAGTGTGATTTAATAGCTGTTACATCTAGTAAAATCAAGACCATTACCTGTATTTTAGTAGCTGCTTGGTGAAGCTCCAGTAGGATTTCATGGTCTGCTTCATTCAGTTCCTGACCCCCATCTGGACCCCCCATGCCCCAGATCTGCCTCCTGACTCTGTGACCCCTCCACAAGGCCTGGATCTTAGTGGCTGCTACTCTCTGTAGAGAACTGTCAGGCAAAGATACAGTGTGAGAAAAAAAATGATAAATAATGGAAAATGTAAACTTCATTTTTTGTGTGGTGTGATGAAAAATTTCATTTGGAGTAAGTCATAAATATTTATTTAAAGTACAAAATATAAAATATGAAATATATATAAAGCTGTCACATTGTAGAGAAAAAAAAAAATTTCCGAATCTATAAATCATGATATTTTAATTTTTTCATTTGTAAAAGTATATATTTAGTTGGTTTGTTCATGTATACCTAAGTTTGCTGTTTTGGTCAATATCAAAACCTCTGTTAATATCTTCATCCACCAGAGCTTTGACAGTTTTTGCTGATATACCAGGCAACTTCTTTTCATCATGAACTGTATGTATCCTTCCATCCACAGAACCAGTAGGGGGTTCCCCATTCCTTGCTAGTTTTCCATCCTTGTCCCCCTTTTCTGAGGACTTGATGGCGCGCTCAAACATTTCCTTTGGGTTTAGGAGCTGACTTTCCCTCTGCGCTTGGCGGACGGACTTTGACGATGCAGGACGCTGACTAGACTTTGGCGTAGATGGTGCTGTTGGGATTGGAATTGTGACTTCTCCATATTCATGCGCGTATCTGTGTTCCTCTGCTAGCTTCTGTGTTGTGTCACAATATTTGAAATACAAATCACTCAAGCTTCCTAAATCCCAAGGGGTCTTATTCTTCTGCACACTGAAAAAATATAGATTATAAAACCATAATGTATATTGTAGATCTGATTTTATATTCTATCTGCAATATTTTAATATTTTTAGTAATCTCACAATATTAAATGCAAGAAAATATTTTATGATTTTTTAGGATGTTTTCTGTTGCTTTATGTCTTTATTTTTTATTTTTTTATTTTTTTTTTTTTAGTACAAAACCAATCCTTTTAAAAATTTCTTCTTGTGCACAAATGCCAATGTCATAAAAATAGATTCTTGTAAATTTTTCTGAATTTACACTAATATATATTTAATAAGATGATCAAAAAGAAGATTAAATTTCACAAATTCAGAAAGTGCTGTAGATACCTGACATCCTGAAGTATATTATTGGCCAGTTCTTTGTACAGTCGACCTTGACTTAGACACATGGCCTCAAAACTGGTCCTAGGTTTCACCTCTGACCCAGTCTCTAGCACTTTGTCATCAATTTTCTTTAAACTTGGCAAAACCAAACTGAAATCAAATGAGAGGGTAAATAAAAATATGGCAACTATAGAAATACTCCAGTATACAATTCTTAATGAAATGATTTTTAATATAAAATTGGAATATAATATACTACACATATTACTTCATTATTTTTTGGACGGACTTGGAATTTGTGGGTGTGTATAAGTATTTGGGAACCAGAAAATTTATATCATTTATAGTGTGGAGATTGGTTTTAAAAAAATCATACTCAATATTTTTCAGTTCTGTGGCTGGATTCAAAACATACTCAATATTACTCAATTCAAAACATACTCAGTATTATTCAGTTCTATGGTCACATTCAAACCATACTCAATATTTTTCAGTTCTGTGGCTGGATTCAAAACATACTCAATATTACTCAATTCAAAACATACTCAGTATTATTCAGTTCTATGGTCACATTCAAACCATACTCAATATTACTCAATTCAAAACATACTCAGTATTATTCAGTTCTATGGCTGGATTCAAAACATACTCAGTATTATTCAGTTCTGTGACAGGATTTCCTGCTATGCACAAACTTGCTAGATGAACACATTTTTCAACACTAGATGACACAGAGTCAATTTCTGGAAAAAAAGAAGAAGAATTCAGAAAAATTTAATTTTCATATCATTTATCCATTTAAATCTAAAATATCGAACACAAATATACAATAATCTAGCAGCTTACCTAGAACTTGATTGTGACTTATGTCAAAATGTCTTAGAATCAGCAGATTATTTAATGGCACCAATTCTTCAATACTGAAAGAAAGAAAAAAAATAAAAGTCTCCAAAGTGAGAAGTCTTAGCACAATGCATCATATGCACAACACATGTGCTCTATTTGATAAACAGAAAAACCCTTATGAATTCATGTTATACTGGTGATCTATTTTGCAACACTTGAGAACCTCTAAGAGAAATGGACAATCACAATGCCCCCCCCCCCCCTTTCTGTGATCACATTTATTTGACTTGCTTAGTGATAGATGAGGACCCATACTAATGATGGGTAATACCTATTTTGTGACAGATTGAGAACCTCTAAAAGAGGTAGCCAATCATGTTCCAGCTCCTGGAGGTCTGTAATACTGTTATCCTCCAAACAAAGCACTCTCATCAACACATGGTTTCTCAGACACGGGAACTGTAAAACAAACACTGGGAGATATAGCCTGGTGTCATTCCCTATACAGAGTTCATACAGCCAGTGGCGTAGCTGCCATTAGGCACTTAAGGCATGTGCCTACACATAATTTTTACAACAAATATTTTGTGTATTACATGTGCCTAGAATTTGTTCCCAAGTGATCTCAAAAACATAGAAATCTGTTTTCCCCTGAACCCCCCACCAGGGTACTGCCCTAGACCTGCTTAGGAGGTCCCCACATCCCTCGCATTAATTGGTGCCTAAACTTCCTCAAGGTCCTAGCTACGCCACTGACAACATACCTTATAAAAAAACACAGTACAGTAAAACACGGTTACAGTGAATACGCATATAATGAATTCACACTTACAGTAAAACATGATTACATTGAATACGCATATAATGAATTCACACTCACAGTAAAACACGGTTACAGTGAACACATTTATAATTAATTCATGCTTATAGCAAAGTGATTTTCATTCCCTGTAATTTTGATATATTACTGTGTAAGCAGAATTTTTAGAGGATTATTAATGAGAGTGACGAGATTGCTAAATTGAATATCACTAACAATATATTCCGTATCAGAGGCAACAGTTATCTTTCCTGGGATTACAAAGTTGTTAAAATTAACTCCTGCTATATACCCATTTTTATTGAAAACTCACTAAATTTGTGTCTTGCTAAAAATTTTACCTACACAGTATTAATTCATAGGATATAACAGATTACATATATAACAAATCAAAATTGTTTCTTTCCAGCACTTTGCTGTAAATGTGCTTTACTGTATTGTGAAATTCTGAATTTTACTAGTATGAAATCAAAGTGCTACATTGAAAATCATATCATATAATTCAAGCATAGTTATCTCATTTCAACTGGCCTATAATGAACCACTCCTATGAATGTAGACATACACACAGAAACTGAAAGAAAGGTCATTAAGCAACCGTCCAGACAACACTGACTTGTTGTAGGTTGTTGGAGGAAACCATCAGAGTCTGCAGTAAACACAGCTTGCTGATGTCCTCAACAGTTTGAAGGTGGTTGTTGGAAATGTCAATCATTTGTAGAGTGGGTGTGTCATTCAATGCAGCTGTACTGATCAGTTGATTATGGGAAATCTTCAAAGTGTGTAGTCTTCTTAATGATTCCATACCACCTAAAGACGGAGAAATTTTCTAAACAAGATTTTCTCATTACATAATGAAAATAATATATACTGTATGAAGATATTTAATGGATGAATTTGTAGTGTGTAAGTTGAGAAATCGTGACATACCTATTCTAGTGATCTTATTATTACACAGGTCTAGCCATCGTAAATTGGAACATCCTGATAATCCATGAATGGAACTCAAGGAATTGTGGGATAGGTCAAGAAAGGTCAAGTTACTCAGATCCTTAAGGTCAACATATTGAATAAAGTTTTTCTATAATAAATATAAAAAAAAAATTGAATAACAATTATCATGTACATGAACATTTAGCAATGAAATGATTTCAGATGTCTTGCAAAATTGAGGTAAAATGAGTGATTCAGTTAGGGTTAGTCAATCTGTACATACATATTAATTTCATTTCTAAAAGAACTACTTTGTATGTATACTCCAGATGAGCCCAAAATTGCTGGTTTTTCCCATTTTCCTATGTGTGGACTTCTCGTTGTGACGTAAAATGTAATCACAACACCTGAGAAGTACATTCCTTTGTGAATTACCTGTAAGTCTAGGAACTGTAGCTGTTTGCATTGCTGTAAGCCCTCCACCACAGTCAAGTTACAGTTGGACATCTTAAGTGATTTCAATCCCCAACACTGTCCAAGTGTAGATATGTTACAACCAGGCAGGTCCTGTAGCTCAACTGTACTCACCTATGAATACAGGTTACTATACAAGTAATTTACTCTCAGATAATTGCATAGTAGTCCTTACAAAGTATGAAAATTTAAATCATCTTGAATTGTAAATAACTACAATTTGAATATATATATATATATATATATATATATATATATATATATATATATATATATATTTTTTTTTTTTTTTTTCCCTGAAATTTATTATTTTCATTAGTCTTCTGTTCATCTTGTTATGTTACACCTACATAGTAGCTGGTTTAGTTTTAACTTAATGGCTGAATACTTATTGCTAAGAACTTTTAAAAAGAAGAATTAAACAGATCAGCAACGCATTGTGAGAATATATTAATAACCTATTGTTAATTTCAGGATATGAATGTTACATTCATTTCTTTTACACAATATTTATTCTTGAAATAAATAATTGAATAGGATTAGGCAACAATCAAAGCCCATAAATACCCTCTCCTTAAAGTTACATTCATTGAAAATAGATATAGTGGACTATTACAAGAACAGGTAGTTTATTAGGACAGATACGGTAAATGAACATAAAATAATACTTGTCTGAGAGTGGAGACCCTGGCTGTCATAAGAATTGCATCCTCACTCAGGGGTTGCAGCTTTTTAGCTGATGTTGGTCGGCGGACGCTTTTGGAAGTCACAGACTTCAATTTCCAGGGCTCATTACTTATTTTACTGAAAAGAAAATTAAACTTGGTGTTTTTGGTGTCATAACAGGGGATATAATGGCTGCCAGCACTGAAGGAAATTAACTGAATGTTTTTTATAGAAGTGTGCAACATGAACACCTCCTAGTGTGACAATAAAAGCATACTTCAAAGTTTGTATTTACACAAAACCTGAAAGAACTTTAATCGTAAAACACTTTTTTAATTCTGTCACAAATTAATTTATATATATATATTACATTAAATATGGAAACTAAATTGAGCACTGACACTAACAGTCACATGACTTTGTGAAGTGACAGAAAAGGCTGAGTTCTGTTTTGCTTTTGCTTTCCCAAAGATGAACTAAAAAATTAACTAAAGATAAAAGTTAATGTACAGTTATCCAATAGTTACAATCAAGCCGCTAGAAAGAAAATCTGACAATGGCTGGATCAGCTGTTCCATCATGTGGCAGTTGTAGAAAGTACAGCCATGTTGCCTGAGCACAAATACATAGCTAGCAAACAAAGCCACAGCGTATTTTCTTTAAAAAGGATTTACGAAGAAAATGTAACTATATGAAATATGTATGGTTCAATGTGCTATAAACCAAATAAAAGTCTTACAACATGAATCCCTGAATCCTTTCTTAAAAGTTCATGACTGTTTTGAAACAATAAAATGGGTTTCTTCTTTAGACTCAGTCCTAATAATTTTTATCATTTCAATGCTACAGGGTTAACAAAGGAAACCTCCGAGTTTGAATCAATTCTAAGGATTACAGTGAATGCCCGTACTTAACGAACTCTTCTGATGTATAAAACACTGACTGATTTGAGTACAGCTGACTTTAACCTAGATAATATAAATCATTCTCTATTTTTAAGAACTTTACTTTCATGTGAGATCATGAGGTGTGCCCTTGATGCGTACATAAGGCTCTCATGAAATAATGTTGTGCAAACATGAAGTGCTGAACACCAAACACTGCAAAATAAATTTTGTCTCGCTGATAAATCCATCGAGGCAAGACTGCAGAAATAGTCTCATGAAAAATTTTAACTTGCAATCATCTCATATAACAAATATAAAAGAGCTACAAAGCTGACATAACTGTGAGAGTTTTTCGTACCTCCAAGGACTGCACTCTTTAATCCACCGTAACCTTAGTTTTTCCAAACTTTCTGGCAGGCCTTGTAGCAGAAGTGATGACGTTTGTCTGAAGAATACAAACAAAATTAATTATTCTATATATGTAAATTGATCCTTTACATTTGTTGATGTCAAGTCTACAACATCACCTGCATAAATGCAGTGTGATAAGGAATGTTTACCTGTGACATGTCTGAAATTAGAATTGAATCATGCTGAGCTTAAAGTCATTTTCCATGCATATAAAATGCATGAATAACAGTTTAAAACATAAAGGTAAGTAATACAACTGTTTAGTTTTGGGCTGTATGAGGATGACATATACTTTGGAGTAAATGATAATTCTTGCATATTAAAATTCTTAAATATCAAAAGGTTTTTACCCTTCTAAAAATCTCTATCCTTAAAACTAACCAGTTACTTCTTTAAAAATTCATCGATTTAATAATGTATGAATAAGTTATCTAACAATATATGGACACTTTTGATATTGCGTACACCGAAAGATACCACATATTGGGTAAATATGACACACTTCATATTTTTTGCGAATAAAGAAAAGTTGGCAAAAATGAAAGGAAAAAAAAATCCATTCATATGAACCCTTTACAAAAAAAACCTGCAAAATATTTCTGACACTAACATTTCCTGATATTTAAAGAGATAATACAACTTATTTTGCACAAAAATCATAAACTGGCAATTTTTTCAGAGCTTTGTCAAATTTTGTTGCATAGTTGAATGCATGAACTTTGTGAAAATAACACATTTCTAAAGTTAAAATTATTGTGTAAACACAAAAATTAATACATGTTGACAGTCATCTAAAAAAAAAATTTAAGTCTCCTCCTTTTTATCTTCAAATGCATGCACACAGACGGTAAACAGTGCAGCATGTCGTCTATTGAGAGAAAGCACATGGTGGGAAGACCCAGAATTAAACTTTACGTGGGGGTCAGAATGACTGTTTATAAACCAAGAACCAGGAGACACACATGCAGAGCTTTAAAAGTGAGTGCTATTTTTTATCTGAACATGTCACATGTTAGTTTAAAAACATTGACTGATCAATAGAGACATGGAAGGGTTTCCATTAGAATAATTATTTATAAGTACTTAATTGAATAATCTCATATTTGAAAAGCTAGTATGGACCCTTTAAGGGGTATTTAAAAAAGTTTCTATACAACACATTTGCTGTCATTCTAATTCATGTGAAGAAAAATGGAATTTAAATGAAAGAGTCAGCATGAAAAAACCTTTGAATTCCAGATGATCTTCAAAGTGCGGTTGAAAGCAAATTGATGCATTCAAATTGTTCAAATTTGTCAGTATTGATATAATTTTTATCATTCTATTGATACTTGTTTTAAAAAACCCCACTTAATTAAAATGTGGAGAATGAGCTGTAGTGTCTCTTTTATAATCAATAAATGCATCAGAAAGTATCAAGATACAGTGAACATACAATTAAAAGAAAATGAACTTACAGCTTCTTGGAGTCATCCATTTCAAAGATATCTAAATCTTCACTGTGCTTCCCTGCTGATCTGGGTCTTGATCTTGCAGACCTTGGAGTCCGTGTTGGTTCTGTACAACTGTTTACTCTTGCTTTCTCAAATTCTATGGAAAAATGAAGGTATAATTCAATATAAGATTAGAATATTCAAATGTTAGAGTCATACATACACATACATACATACATACATACAACATACATACATACACACACATACATACATACAAACATACATACATACATATATACATACATACACACACATACATACATACATACACATACATACATATATACATACATACAATTACATGTAATACTAAGGTGTTTAGTAGTTTCTCACCTTGTTTTTTCGCGGCTTCTTTAGTGGCAAGCACTTCAGCCTCCTCTGCTTTTTCCCTTGCAGCTCGCTCCTCTCTTTTTCTAACTTCCTCTTCTTCTGCTCTTTTCCTAGCTACCTCCTCTGCTTTTTTCTTTAACTCCTCCTCAGCTTTCTTCTTTGCATCTTCCTCTGCTTTATGCTTAGCTTCCTCCTCCCTCCTCCTTGCTTCTTCTTCAGCTCTCTTCTTCACTTCCTCTTCGGCTTTCCTCCTTGCTTCCTCTTCGGCTTTCCTCCTTGCTTCCTCTTCAGCTTTCCTCCTTGCTTCCTCTTCTGCTTTCTTCCTTGCTTCTTCTTCAGCCTTTTTCCTTGCTTCCTCTTCAGCTTTCCTCTTAACCTCTTCCTCAGCTTTCCTCTTAGCTTCTTCCTCAGCTCTTCTTTGTGCCTCCTCCTCAGCTTTTTTCTTAGCCTCTTCTTCAGCCTTTTCCCTCTCTTCCTCTTCCACCTTTTTCCTTTTTTCCTCTTCTACTGCTTTCTTTTCTGCCTCTTCCTTTTCCTTTTTCAGTCTATTTTAAAATTGAAGATAAGATAAATAATAGAAAACCTTTTTATTTGTTTTAAATTGCTTTTTCATTTCTTACAGACACAAATGTCTACTGAGGGACAAAAACTCTGTTTTGTAATGAGGAAGGTGAAGATATGATTGTACCTATAATTGGACTCAAGACAGAGGTTTAACTCAAATGAGCTACCCAAAGTACTTTCTCACAATGTGAAAGTTATTATAAGCACTACAAAGTGTACGATCAATTCAAGCAATATTAGTTGCCATTTGTGTGTAAAAATCAAGTGATAAATGATAGATCTAGTGAAAGTTTGATAGCTCTAGGCCTCACAGTGCTCAAGATTTGATTGGGACACAATTGAATATGATTAATCACAAATTCCAAAATGAGAACAGTGACCTACTTTTGGGTGTTGACACACCTCTCCCCCAAAATGCATCAACTAACCAAGTTTGATAGTCCCAGCTTCACAGTGTGCAAAATATGATTCTGATACAAATCAGTACTGTTCATTTTTAGAACCAAATATGCAAATACATGTACCAGATTTTTGCATTTCTTCTCCCGATAATCTGCATTGCCTCCTCTGGAGTATTATCGCAGATGATTTCTCAAGAACTTTCCGTCCCTTTTTACCATTTTACGTAAACTGCATCACAAACTGCACACACATTATGTTTATTCTTCCACGATTAAATAAAAAAAAAATAATGCTGGAAAACTTCATTGTTGTGAACTTTACTGGGAATAACAGTGTCGTTCAATACTGACATGATCTGTCAAAATGACACTACACTTCATTATAAATATAATTTTGTAATTTCTGGAGTTCTATTTACTGTACTGACTATTGATGCAGTTATTGCACAAATGATAAATTTAGAATATAACTCCTTATTATTTTTGAATACTTTTGAATTTTTGAATATCAAAACCTAATTCCTAATAAAAAAAGAAAAACATACAATGTAATTATTTTTTGTGTACACAGTTCTGTCAATGACACGGCTGATCATTTTCCACAATATGTGCATTGTTGCATCATCAGTTTCACAGAGCGATGACCTGCATTCATCTCCACTGTGTAGTAAAAGTTAAATCACACTGGGAATTTTACAGTATCAAAACACAGATGGTTGAAGGGTATATCATAAAAAGCAACACTGACTGAAGTAACTGAATACACATTATACTAAGACCCTCTACCTCTCCTCTTCCTTCTGTCTCTGTAGTTCCTCCTCCATCTCCCTCACCCTGTCTTCCTCCCATATCTTCATCCTCTCCTCCTTCAGTTTATGTAAGGTCTTTTTATACTGCTTTCTTACACTATGAAAAATCAACATGAATATGTTTTCAAACTCAAAATCTTACTTAAGAGTGGACTGTTTCTCAAGCAGACTTTTTTTTCACAACAGAATGACAAAGAATGTTTCAGGACAACCCCCCCCCCCCCCACCCCCTTCCATGTTCAAAACAAATTTCCCACTAACCAGGACAACTTGCCCTGTCAATGAAGATATTTCATTCTCGATCAATTACTATTATTCTTTCTTAGCATGATTAATTTTCTTAATTTTGTTTACAAATATGCATTCCATTATTCATGTTAAGCATGGTTGTAAATTGTCAAGTCAATAACTCTCCCCCTCCAATTAAGATAATTTGTTCTTGTTAAGTTAATGTGTTTTGCTTTTTATACATTGTATATACCAACAAATATGGAGAACATATTACTCATTATTCATATTCACATTCTTTCTGATTCAGCAAAAAAAAATATGCATGCATGGCTGATTTCATATTTTATGCATTCATGAAGATCAAACAAAGATACAACTGAACCTCATAAATAACAAATAGTCTCTCCATTAACATCCATTCTCTTCAAGCAATAAATTTTTTTTTTACAAGATAATGGGCTCCATGGAACAGAGAATTCCAAAACACTAACAGTAAAACAATTTTAAATAGAGCAGGTTATTCATTAAGGTGAATATAACAAACTGCAATAAATTTTAAAATTCCTACAAAAAAGTACAAAATTAAAAGAAGGGCAAACACAGACCACTGGATATACCAGATCAGGTGCCTAAGAGGAGTAAGCATCCCCTGTCAAGTGGTTACACTAGCTGTGGGCCTTATATCTTGAACAGGTAAATGGAATAATCCATTGTCAAAATCATTGTTTAAAGAACAGCCTAATTGATATGAAACACGTCAGACAGCATTGTACCTATGACAGGTTGTATAGGTAAATTAGATCACTATAACACACAGCATTGTACCCTATGACAGGTTGTATAGGTAAATTAGATCACTATAACACACAGCATTGTACCCTATGACAGGTTGTATAGGTAAATTAGATCACTATAACAACCATACAATTTGCCAAATGCTGACTGTTGAAACCCCTGTAACATCAACTTATTTGTTAGTAGTCTGCTTCTATTTGAAAAATGATCCTATGCAGAACATGCTCTTGCATATCAAATCAGTTGAGAGACATAAACAACATATGCATGTGAAAATAGAATATTGCTGTATTAACATGGGAAAACTGACAATGGAGAAGCTGACGTCTTGTTGAATTCAAAAAATGTTCAGGAATTTTGAAATTGCATAGAAAATGGAAAGCCAAAGGGAAAACCAAAATGAATGATTTAGTGTAATGAATGAACTGAAAAAATACAAATTAGTCCACAGTCAAATCTAGCTATTTGTCGATATAATCATATGCATGTATATGACACTGTTAAATGAACAGTGAACATTAATATACGAAATGCTCTGGACACAATCATGAAAATAGTGCTACATGTACCAGGCTAGCAAAAATATACAGAATGTTTTAACAGTATCAAATTCAAGTACAGCAACTAAGCCGAAAATCAAAGAATATATATTATATGTTGTGCTTTATAATTCGATTGAGAGATTATTGTGTATTCAGTATCATGGACGCACATTTGGAGGAGTGAAAAGGAAAACCAGAATGTAAATGTAAGTAATAAACAATGTTTTTCAGTGAACATGGCATTATGACTGGCAATTGCTACTCTGCTACAATATTTTCCATGATACGCTACCTAGCTAGTACCTATGCACCCTGTAGCTAGCCTGGACTAAAACAGTACTTATACACCCTGTAGCTAACCTGGACTAACACAGTACTTATACACTCTGTAGCTAACCTGGAATAGCACAGTACTTATGCACTTGTAGCTAGCCTGGACTAACACAGTACTTATGCACTCTGTAGCTTGCCTGGACTAAAACAGTATTTATACACTCTGTAGCTAGACTGACTAACACAGTACTTATGCACTCTGTAGCTAGCCTGACTAACACAGTACCTATATCCTCTGTAGCTAGCCTGGATTTTTGTGGCTGATTCCTGTCTCTTGGTTTCTTGTCTTTTTATTTCCTCACTTCTGCTCTGCTCTAACTGTTCCTGTTCCAGCTTTGTCTCTGTTTCCAGTTTCTTTATTTCCTCCTAAAACATCAAGTGAAATATGATATGTAGAGGCTTCCATATTCTACTGCAGCAAAATCCCTAAACAAACATAAGGTTACCAACCTCAAAGCATTTCAGCTCTTTCTCAATTTCAATATCTTTGTCCTTCAGTTCCACTTCAAGTTTTTCTTGCTGAATCTGTTTGTAAGAGATGGAATGCTTTATTCATAGACAGACTGCTAAATGTATTATGTACAGATTTGTATAATAATGTTGAAAAAAAAATAATTTCCATCGTTAAAGTTCGGTTGCAAATTGCCAATGAGGATTTTCTAATCCTGTACAATATCACAAGATTGGTTTAATGTACAATGAATATGTTACCTTCCTCTCTGCTACAAGCTGAGTTTCCTCCCTTTGAAGAGCAGCAAACTTCTCTATCCATTTTTTCTCCTTTTCTTCCAAGTCCTCCTGCTCTCGTATCCTATCCTCCAGAATTTCCTATACAAAAAGTGTAGGTGGCATATAACCATCATTATGCACAGGCATCTTAGTGTGTAGAACATTCACTATTTTTACTTTTCTGATGATACAAGATGCCCATGGGCAACAATGCTCACACACACACACAGCTTGGTTTATACTTTACCTGTTCAAGTTTTTCCTTTGAACTTTTTTGAGATTCCTCCATTCTCTTCATTGTCTCCTGAAACATTTTCTGGAATTCCAACTGCTTTTCATCCAAGTGGACAAGTGCCTTGCTATTGTCTGGAATACAGTTGGGCAATCAAAGCATATATTTTTTTTTCCCATGTGCTTATTATCAACAGTGAAATCATTCGAATTCAAAGGGGAAAAGGTTTGTAGTGTGGTAATGGTTTTTTTTTTTAAATTTCATATTGGAATGTAGGACAGTTGCAGTAAGTATATACAGGAATTGACAAATGTCACACATTAATTCACTTGTGATATCAGCTAAAGAAGAGGAAATATCCCAGAATTCAATGCAATTGAAACCTCCACAAATGTGATGATTTCAGAGTAGACTGCCCAATATACTGATAGTGTCACTGACCGAATAAGACTCAATCATCCTAGATAACACAGAAATCTTTTCTACAAGATAATTACCATTGGTTTCTGTTTGTTCATGTTCGTCATTAACTAGTAGCGATGAGAAGTCAGACACATCAAAATTTTCCTCCATTTCTAATACCTATAACATTCAAACAAAACACATCCACAGTATGTACTTACGTAATTCTGTATTTTCATAGAAATCTTACATGTTTTTTTTTGAAACATGATGCTATGAGTTTTCATCAAGAAGAAAAAATCTTGTCCGCTTATCAAAGTTTACACATATACTGGTAGTGATTTGTATCAGTGTTTGTTACACTTTTCTCGTATGTTTGATGTTTGTTACACTTTTCCCGTATGTTTGATGTTGATGCTTTCCCATTATGTTTGATGTTTGTTACACTTTTCCATTATGTTTGATATTTGTTACACTTTTCCCATATGTTTGATGTTTGTTGCACTTTTCCCATATGTTTAATGTTTGTTACACTTTCCCATATGTTTGATGTCCGTTACACTTTTTCTGTATGTTCAGTGTTTGTTACACTTTTCCTGTATGTTTGATGTTTGTTACACTTTTCCCATATGTTTGATGTTTGTTATACTTTCCCATATGTTTGATGTTTGTTACACTTTCCCATATGTTTGATACACTTTTTCTGTATGTTCAGTGTTTGTTACCCTTTTCCTATATGTTTCTGGGCTCTCTCCACTTTCTTTCGCCAGCTGCTCTAGAATACCAATATCTTCCTCATTCAGAAAAAAATTTGGTTCTGGAATAAAAAAATAATGAGATTTAATAATAAACTATCTAAATTTATCGTACAACCAAATTTGCTTTGAATAAATAAAAGTGACTCAAAATTAAACTCAGCATATCTCTCCCAATATAATGTTTTTAACTCTTACCCAAAAATCACTAGATTTCTAGAGGTCGATCTTGTCCAAAATATTAAGGGACAAATGGCTATTTCAAGGGACAAAAAAATTATGATTTTCCAAAAGTTTCTAATTTTCAGGAACAACAACAACAACAACAACAAAAACCAAAAATACAAAAAAAAAAAAAAAAAGAAAAAAGAAAACAACAACCAAAAAAACAACAACAACAAATAAATACCCCCCCCCCCCCCCAAAAAAAAACCCAAACAAACAAACAAACAAACAAACAAAATAAAAACAAAAAAACAATAAAAAATAAATAATAAACAAAAACAAAAAAAACCCAAACAAAACGTTGTTGTTTCAACAATGTTATTATGTGTTACACAAACTGTTTTTAACACTTGGAAAAAGTTATATTCTTCAATGCACATCAGTCCAAAAATTCATAAAATATTTGAAATAGCATACCTGTTATATTATGCTTTAGTAGTTCATCACATTCAGCCAGTTCCTTTTCAAAGTTTGAAGCTTGTCTCTGAATTTGACTAATGTAGTCTGACATACCATCAGGTATGGCCTAAATAGATATGTATGAATATTATAATGAATGTCAAAATGTAGAAGTGGCTTTATTACCTTATGTATAAACCTCAATGCATAATACACAAATGGTGAGGAGTTGGAGGGGGGGAACAATAATTAAAAAAAAAAATGCTTTCTTTTAAATTTACATAGATCTCATACCACTTCCTCTATGGGAACATCCAGGTCAACCTCCAAAAATTCTTCATCATTTTCTTCATACTGAAAATCATCTACATCCAAATTGATCTGTTCTAGTTGTTGGGCAATTTCTGCCTCGATCAAAGCTTCATCGTCCATCGTAACTCCAAACACTCCAGAAGGGGGCATGCTCTTCATCAGTCAGTGCACGTTTAATTTCGATGACATCATTTAAGTGTTAATTTTGATAGCCCATTTCATTGTATCAACCTTTAACCAAAAATAAATAAAATTTTGATTTAATTTTTGCCCTCATTGTCAGAGGTAATATTTAAGACTGGACAAAATAATTTTCTCTCTTATCTTCCTTTTAATACAATGTGTCAGGGTGAATTTAAAATGGACTGAAACTGTTTGCATCTAGGTAAAAGGGTGAAAATAACCGTGTATACTGTATCTATACTATAGTATCGTGGAAATTATGTGATCCATAATGGGGTTTTTATCACATCAATGTCTTGCACATTTTAAGCTGTACTTAAAAACCAACTTCTGATGAAGAAAGATTTTTTAAAATCATTTTCTCAGATTAATTACACCAAATTCAAATCTATTTTAATTCTTAACCCTTAAACATCTATAATAACTACAAGATTCAATAGTTTCAATTAAGAAAGTTATTGCTTCATGAAAAGTATGCCAGCATGAAGCATTGCAGTTCATCATACCCACAGGTATGCGATAGCAGCATGCAACCAGCATGCTAGACAATCTAATGTATATATATGTGTATGTGTGTGTGTGTGTGTATATATATATATATATATATATATATATATATATATATATAATTCTTTACCCTTTTCTTTTACAGTAAATAAAACACATAAAAATGTATTATTTAATTGTATTGTACAGATCTGAAAGTGATATTCAGTTGTTTTAATAGAAGGGGGACATTTTTTTCTCTCTTATTTTCCGCACTTGATTTTATGAGATTAAAGACTTTTAAAAAACATACTTTGTATATGAATACACTTTATAATGAACGATTAATTCGATAACAAAGCCTCAGATTAACCATTAACATCAATTTACATCGACAGTTTGTGTACAGTTCGAATTTTCTCTATATAAAGCGTCTCGGGGCAACGAAATAATATTGTTAAACCTCGCCCATATTATTGTTAATAAACATCAGTAACTAAGACACTAATCAAGACTTGCTGTCCCTACGTTTTATATTACTGGAAAGTCCACCACATATCTCTAATGATGAATTTCATTCGACATTAACTTTATTCTTCACCAAGCCAGCATTCGTTGGTATGCCAAATCTTCGTCAATAAAGAGGTTTTTTTAAACATACAAGAAGAAAACCCATAGTGGGGAGATTTTAAATCCGAATTTGTTTTTATTATTATTTTTTTTTTTTATGTGAAGTTATACTGGTAGATTTATACAAAAATATGTGTAGTAAACCAGTAGTATATTATCCATGAACCTTGGACTTACGCCCCCGTAGTCAATTAATCATAACTTTCATTTGAGTCCAACATTTGACCCTTGTTGGGAGGGATTCTGTCAATGACACATTAAGCTGGATCATTACATTGAAACTTTATATAATGGCTCGTTTAAGCACCTTGTATGAAGCATGAATTAACCATCGAAAAAGTGATACATGCTCTCCATTATTTTATATGATTTTTTAACAACAAATTTCCGAAATAATAAAAATACTGCTTCAAGTTTATATTTAACATGCGCAATTTTTGTAAGAAGACGTTTCTAATGATACCAGATTTGTTGACCTTGTGACCTTGACCATTGACCTAGTTTTTGGAAATCACTCCCCCCCCCCCCCCCCCAAACAAACAAAGAAACAAAAAACAACACAAAAACGGAAGAAAAATAAGTAAATAAATAAATGAACATTACCCCCCCCCCCCCCAATTACACACACACACACACACACACACACAACTTTAAGCTTGTCATATCTTTTAGACATAAGGGGTAGACCTTTCACTTTCATATTTGGTATGTGTATTCCTTGTAGCAAGACCTTTTCATTGATAAATAATTGACCTGGTCAGATGCTGTGATGAAATTAAAAAATTCATTTGAAAATTAGGGATTATCTCCCTCATGCATAGCTCTGATCCTTTGCCGGATTTGGCTCCACTATTTGGTATTTTTGGTTCTTTCAGCTCTTCCAAGTTTCTTCTTATTTCGGATTTCCAATATTTTTGACAAGAGCATCACTGAAAAGCCAGTATTTATCGAAATTCGCATCTGGTGCATCAAAATTTGTACCGTTTATGTTTTATAATACATGTAAGCTTTACAAATCTTTCAGTTCCACTTTGTTGTTTTCTGGGGGCATCCGTGTTTCACAACACACATCTACGCTCGTATTTACCAATGTTATATGAAATTTTATTGTTGGCCGATAAATGCACAAAATCTATTTATAACAGTATCGATACAAACAATGTTGAACCTGACTGCCAGAGGTGGAGTTAAAGGATATATGTAAAGTATCTATCAACTCTTCCATCCAGTGTGTTGTAAAGTATCTATCATCTCTTCCATCCAGTGTGTTTTAAATTATCTACTAACTCTTCCATCCAGTGGTTATAGTATAGAATTTTACATAGAATAGTACCTGTTAAATATTATCTCGAAAAAGAAAATGAAAATAATAGATGATGATATCTGCACCCTGTGTAATAAGGAATGTGAAACTAATTTGCATGTATTCTTCATGTGCGGAAATGCACTGCATATTTGGAATGAACTAAGTTTACATATTTACAGCACTACAGCAGTACGTATAGGTTTTAACGCCCTAATGGTAATATTTGGAGAGGGACCCTTTGTTCACAATAATTTTGTTGTATCCTTTATAATACTGTGTGCCAACCAGCATATTTTTAGCTGTTTGAAAGGTGAAAAAATGCTAAATTTACTAAGATTGATAAACTTTTTAAAAATGAACTATAACGTTGATATATATATATATATATATATATATATATATATATATATATATCTGTTAAAAATTTAACTGTTGATAAATTTGATTCTCTTTGGGAACAGTGGAAAGCTATAATGGAAATATAATAGCATTGTGTGTATAGCATAGACTCAGAATCAAGGATCATATTTATGTTACTTTCCCATAGCATGTAAATTTAGGACAAGTTTTTGAATATATGTGCATGTATGTGTGAGCTAAATGTGCAAGATGGCATGTGAGAGCATTTCTGTGCATAAGTATATACAATCTAATGTTTATATAGTATAATGTAATATTTGATATGTAGCACAGAAATAAAGCATTATAAAAAAAACCCACCACCACCACCAACAACAACAACAACAAAAAACAAAACAAAAAAAAAACAAAAAAAACAAAAACAAAAAACAAAAAAACCCCCCAAAACAAACAAAAAAACACAAACAAAAAACAAAAAACAAAAACAAAAAACAAAAAACCCCCAAAAAACACACAAAACAAAACAAACAAAAACAAAAACAAACAAAAAACCCCCAAAAAACAAAACACACATCTTGTTATCCTTTTAACAATTTTGTTTCTGTTTCTGACTTCGAAAATATATATTTAGCAATTTTATTTTAACATTTTTGCTTATGTTATTAATTTTGATTAACAGATTAATTCATTATGTTTCTTTTCTCCAGAAGGTCTAAAGATTCCATATTTTTTTTATAGTTCGTAATTTAGTTTGAAATGAATTTACAAATCCATCTTCATATTAAGAAATCAAATACTATTGTATAAAAATAGAAATAAATGCGAATAGTTACAAAATGTCATATTATGGGTAACCCGGATGAAAATTAACACCACTGTTCAAGTAGATCGAGGTTTTCTGATGTATGCTCCGGGCTGTATCACTCTGAGTTTGATTTTATTCATATAGAATTGTAAATCTGTATTCATATTTATTTTCAATTTAGTGGCGAGGCCAGGTATTTGGTTTCACTTTTACTTTACGACTACCGACCTTTAGTTATATGTCTGGGAAATGGATATTGTGATTGCGCGATGACATGACAAGGCACCACCTTTATACAGCTTAAAGAAAAGTCTTCTCACGAGGAAAGTGAAAGCCCTACCAATCTCCATTAAAAGTTATGAGCTACGTTTAACTTTAAGTTTTGGACACACAGACAAACGGGTGGACAGACAGATAGATAGGACAAAAACAATGTATCCCCGATCTTCGATACGGGGACTTAAAACGGATAAAGGGCTATTAAAAAGCAAACATAAAGCAAATAAATAACAATAATGAAAAACACAAACAAACAAACAAAAAACAATACAAAACAAAAAAGCACACACACACACACACACACACACACACACACACACACATGCGCGCGCGCGAAAACAAAAAGAAAAGAGTGGGTGACTTAACAATACTAACGAAAAATTTCCTAGGCATGAAAAATACTTTCAAAAACCTAATGTTTTGGTCTAGATACCGACGATGGAGATGGTGAATTTACAGGGCTATCATCTGCCATCAAAGAATCTAAGAATGACTAAATATTAGTTTTCAAGGGAAAACAAAAACAAACAAACAAACAAACAAACAAAAAAAACCCCAACCAAACAAACAGAAACAAAAAAAAAAAAAAACCAAAAAAAACCACCAAAACAACAACAACACGTATGATGGTTCAAAATAGTTATGTTTTAATAGTTCAAAATAGCTATATAAATTTATTTTTTAGGCTTATAGAAGTTGATTAAAGAGACACTATAGCTCATTTTGTTCAAAAACCGTAAAATGACAATTTTTCCAGAGCTTTCTCTAATATTGTTGCATAGTTGATTGTATAAACTTTGCAAAAATAACACATTTATAAAGTTGAAAATTTTCGTTTAATTGCAAAACTTTATTGTTTTTAAAGGCCCTTTTCTAAAAACATTGAGACTTCCTCTTTCGGTCTTCCGACGCATGTGAAACGGTGCGCAGAGCTATGCATGCGGGAGATAATCCTTGATTTTGAAATGATTTTTTTAATTTTATCACAGCAAATTTTTATCCGTAATCCATGCTAGTACCGAAGTACTTAGCAAATGGGTTCGGTACTTAGCAACTGCAATGGTGAAACCCCCCGGGGACTAATAGTCCACCAGCAGAAGCATCGACCCAGTAATTGTAATAAAAACCATAAAAGATACCAATTTTAATGCACCAGGTACGCATTTCATTTGCAACACATGTCCCATCATACCGAAAGGTGGAAAAACATCAAATTTATCATTTTTCCATGAGATAGAAAACACATCAATACAGATCTCTTCAGGGTCAGGGAGACAGGAGATGACAAATAAATCAATACTACAGGGAAACAGGAGATGATGCAAATAAATCAATACTGCAGGGAAACAGGAGATGATGCAAATAAATCAATACTGCAGGGAAACAGGAGATGATGCAAATAAATCAATACTACAGGGAAACAGGAGATGATGCAAATAAATCAATACTACAGGGAAACAGGAGATGATGCAAATAAATCAATACTACAGGGAAACAGGAGATGATGCAAATAAATCAATACTACAGGGAAACAGGAGATGATGCAAATAAATCAATACTATTGCTCAGATTGAACAGGGTTAGGGTTATTTTCTTTAAAAAAGTGTATCTTCTAATCTCCATTCTAGGTCATCATTGATATTGCGTGAGAGTTTCTCTGCTTCAGAGTTTTCTACACTTGGGATATGACAAGCACTTAACCACATCTTCTTGGCTAACTGATTCAAATTTAAAATTCTACCTTCCATCTTATCGATGTAGTGCATTGCCACCATGATTTGTTACGTGGATTCGCTGCAGTGCTGCAAAAGATTTTCAAAGTAAGAAATTAATTATAAGTTCCAAATAGATGATGTGATGAATCTTCTCAGCATATGACCATTCCCCCCACCTTCATTTTCTGTTTTGAACCTACAAAACATCCTCCCCATCCAGTTTCAGAACTATCTGTTTCCAATACAAAGTCTACTGTTCGTTCACCTTTGTCTTTGCAACAATTTAATAATTTCACATCATCATGTAATTTCTTTAATGGCTTTTACTGTCAACAAAATGATCGTAATTTTCCCAGGACTGTTTAAGCATATCATCCTTAAACAATTTTAGTTCTGTATATCGCAGTGGTGCGTGCTGAACAGTCGGATCTGAAGGCATCATTTTTCCCGATAAGCTGTGCTAATTCTCGGATAGTGATTTCACGTTTGTTAATAACCTTTGTTCCCAAACTTCGAATTTCTTTAGCTTTGTCAGGTGTAAGTGACACAGTCATTTTTTGTTGAATTTATCTGAAAACCCAAAAACCTCATCTGTTGCACAGGACTCAAAACTGAATTTGTGGGATGAAGAGTATATCCTAAGTTATCACACCATGTAGCAATAGAAACCACGCTAGTTATTTGACTGTCATAACTGTCACCCAGAAGTAAAACGTAATCAGTGTGTGTTGGGTACACTTTCAAATCCCCGTTTTCTTAGTGTACTAAAACCTGGTTTTCAGATTGATTGAATATGTATTGCTTTCCGCCACACTCAACAATTTTTCAGTTATCTGGTGGCGTCCAGTTTTTGTTGGTGGAGGAGAGAACCCAGATACAATGTACCTGGGAAGAGACCACCGACCTTCCGTAAGTAAACTGGCAAACTTGTTCACATAACGCCGCGGCCGACCTGGTTTTAAGAGTGTTGTAAAAATACTTGGTGCAGAAGATGGTCCATTCGGAAGGCAGGTATATTGAAAACACTGTCCTTTCCATGTTAACGTTAGATATTGTCACAGAGTAATGCGCATCATTAAGGTCTTCTGAAGCGAAGCAACAATCACTCTCACTGAATACGAAGTACTTCGCATTGTTTCCATTTTAAATGATGGTACTCAGTGTCATTGTTTAAGTGTTGTAAATTGAGAATAACTCTGTATGTACCTCCTTGTTTCTTCCTTGTGAATATGTTGGAAATATAATCATCATCGTCATCCCTTTCAACAATTTCAATTACACATTTCTCAAGGAGTGAATGAATTTCATTGATAATGGCAACTTTCTCATCTTTAGAAATTCTTATTTAATGTGGATTTTTTTTCTTGCATAGGAGATTACCGAAATTCTAACTTGCATTCTAACACAGTTTGCAAAACGTTTTGATCAGAAGTCAAATATTGCCAAATTGGAAACCGTTCACTAATTTTTCCTGCTCGATAAGTTTCAGGGAAATTGAAAAATTGTATGTATTGAAATAAGTCAGATGTCTAAGTATGCCATTAACTTACACTGCATCATGCTGTAAGCAAAACGACACAACTTCAGGCGTTTTTCTTGTGTTGGGCTGGAAGTGGAAGACTCCATTTGTCTGCTCTCGTCTGTTGGAATTACCAAATGAACCATGGATCCGGGTGGTTAGAATAGATCCTCAGTACCCCCTTTGCTTGTTGTCAGAGGCGACTAAATGGGGCGGTCCTTCGGATGAGACCGCAATAAACCGAGGTCCCGTGGCACAGCAGGTGTGGGACGAAAAAGATCCCTCCTTGCTCAAAGGCCATAAGTGCCGAGCATAAGCCTAAATTTTGCAGCCCTTCACCGACAATGGTGACGTCTCCATATGAGTGAAAAAGTCTCGAGCGGGATATTAAACAATATATAATCAATCAATCAATCTTGTTTCCAGGTTTGTAAATATGTACAACAATGACTACCAACCAGGAAAATTCTATTTTTAAAGTTAGTAGAACGAATGAAGAATTTACCTATATCTTAAAACAAGTATTGCATTTATACTCGTACTTATCAAATAACAGATTACACACTGGCAACTTAAAAATTTCGAATACGCATTTTTGTCTAAACATTGAACGGATAATGCATTACGTAATATTTACACTCATTCACTGGAGTGACATTGCACTAATATAATACGTGCAATTTTAAATGTAACAGCTCTACTTTTACAGTGAACTGGTACAATACGTAGTTACACGTAACACAGTTACAGGGATAGAATTTTAAACCCGTTGGCCATTTAGTTCCCTTGTTGGGTGAGTATGTGGATGTTTCATTTCCTTGTAATTTCCTGCCATCTTCTTTGAAGCATCCATCTTCTTGATTTTGTCATCAACATTTTCTTTAAAAAAATACCTGTAAATTTTGTTAGTAAATGTCAATTGAAAAATTTCACTGCATTTTGAGCTAAAATAAGACATTTGTCTGTTTCTTTGATTGGCATGACTTCTGCAGATTTCCGCACATCTAGCAATTTGTCTAACAATCCACATGTTGGAATGAAAGCGTTAAGTGGAACAGATTGACTTATTTGGAGTTTAAAAGTAATGGACTGAGCTTTCATTAGCCAGAGAAGGTCACACTTCCTCATTAATTTTGGGGACCATCATATTACTACAATTATCTGGCTGATGGCAGAGAGTTCTGACGGCCTTTGATGAGTACCATTACTAGATCAGCAAACAGCCCCAGTCCCGTTCTGTCCTCTGCGAGCGTGAAATCTTTCAGTGATCCGAGGAAATCATCATTCTTAATTTGTTCAGTTCCGTTTTCCTTTGTTTGCGATGGAATCTTCAATTGCTGCGTTTTCGTGGAACGAATCCTTATCACTCAAAGGCTCAGCCATTTTCTGTCATTTTTCACAAGGCGTTGGAGAAGGCATCTTGTTCATAAAGGAATTAATTCTTCACGCACACACAGATATATGATTGATTGATTGATTATTTCTTGCTTATAGCCGCTTGAGCACTTTTTCAGCTATCCTGCGGCTGGACACAGATATATATATATATATATATATATATATATATATATATATATATAATCTGGATATAACATATCGCATTACATGCATAAATATAATTAGCAAATTTCATGCAGGGATACAGACTTGCTATTATGTGTTATTATTTTTTGTTTTGTTTCTTTTCTTTTTCTTTTTGAGAGAGAGAAAGAGAAGAGAAGAGAGAGAGAGAGAGGCAGAGAGAGAGAGAGAGAGAGAGAGAGAGAGAGAGAGAGAGAGAGAGAGAGAGAGAGAGGCTATGGGAAGATTAGATTCCATCTGTACCACTGGGCATCAAATTTCTCGTTATTACCATTTTTGTAAAATATGAACTTTTGTGTTTCATAAAAAGGTTTTAAATAGGATATTGCAAAACGAACACTCAATGATTTCTCAGGATATCTTGCAGTATAAATATAGCACTTCAACCAAAGGATAAGATCATTTTTGTATACAAAACTTTTTATCATGAATACCTAAGATAAAGGATTTTTGGTTATTGAAAAATAAAATAAAAGGTTTTTGGTAAAACCCAACTGACAGCTTGTTTTATCGGGAGGTCGTGAGTTCGAGCCCCGCTCGTGCCATGGCCGCGTCAAACCTAAGGCGAAAAATAGGTAGTGATTGCTCCTTCGCCAAACGCTCGGCATTTAGAGATGAGAATCACGGGTCTTTCAGATATGACCTTAAAATCGGAGGTCCCATGTCACGGTAGGCGTTGGCACGTCAAAGAACCTTCACTGCTTGTTTTATCGGGAGGTCGTGAGTTCGAGCCCCGCTCGTGCCATGGCCGCGTCAAACCTAAGGCGAAAAATAGGTAGTGATTGCTCCTTCGTCAAACGCTCGGCATTTAGAGATAAGAATCACGGGTCTTTCAGATATGACCTTAAAATCGGAGGTCCCATGTCACGGTAGGCGTTGGCACGTTAAAGAACCCTCACTGCTACGGCCCTGAGCACTAAGCACAGGTCTTAATTTGTGGTACTTCACCTACAGCTGGTGACGTCTCAATATGAGTGAAAAATTCTCGACGGGACGTAAAACAAACAAACAATCAATCAATCAACATAAAATTCAAACTCCTCTAGCAATTATTGCACATGATCACATTTCCATAGAACACGTTCTATTGTTATCTCCTCTCTGGGACAAAAAGTACATATTTTAAAATTTTAAGAATTTCTTGCTAAAATTCTGTTAATCATAAAGGAATTCATTATCTGTTGGTTTTGAAAAAAAAATATTGTTTCCAGTATAGACGATCGTTGTCCACATTGACAGCAGCCATGTTGTTTGTTTTCCCGAAGAATTCTGGAAATCACTGACGGGCGGCTGTTTGTTTTCCCTGAGGAATCCCTGAGATTGCAGCCGTCATTCACGACTTGTGGGGGAAACTGGGAGACGAAGCTCCGCCTACATTAGGGGAATGGACAAAACTATGTACCATTTCCTCTCTAACTGCATCCAGAAAGTCGACAGGAAAAAATTTGAAAGCCTCTGTCTTTGATGGCCTGTACTTCAGTGACCAAAATGTCGATCTGGTGTACTGGTCATGTCGGCCTAACGTCAAGACAAGGTCAAAGAGTTTGACCTCTACAAAAATACACTTAACAAGAAGAAGAAGAAGAAGAAGAAGAAAAACACAAACGATAAATTAGATATAAAGCTTGATCAGTATATCTAAAAAAACACAAATATTGGGTCGGAAAACTCGTTCGAATTATTGGAAATTCATGACAAAAATATTCGTTGCACTGATGGAAGCATGTTACACAAGTACTGATTGGTTAATGGAATCACGTGACCGAAGTAATCTCATATAATTCCTCAGTGCGTTTGATTTGATAAAGTTATAGAATACATCGCTATGCAAAGATTATAGAGCAAACGTCCTTGCTGTTTTCTTGACATCTATATATAGCCGTCACCTTAATCCCGAGCATCAGTAACTAATCACTGCATGTTATTATTGATTTTCCTTTAAAACAAAAATATTTTTAATGGTTTACACGAATGACCTGCTAAACAGCACTTTATTACAGACGAATAACCTGCTTATTGTATCTCACTTTTACCCAGAAGTCCAATTTCACGCAAGCGTACTTGAAGTTCAACCCACTTTAATTAGTCAGCCCGCGGTCTGATTAAGAACGCCCTTCTCCGGACATATTGCTGCCAGGTAAGTGGGGAACCAGGGTACAATACGCACAACGTGTAATTCCGCAAAATGTCCGCATTTCAATAGATCTACGCTGTTTATATTCTACAACATTTCAACAAATGCAGGATACGCCGAAATTTTTTTTTTTTTTTTTTTTTTTTTTTTTTTTTTTTTTTTTTTTACAAATAAAAGGTTATATCAGTTTTATTTATAGTAGGAATCAAAATAAAATAAATGAAAGCGCCACATTTGTTATCTACTATGAAAGTAGAGGTTATAAAAATGTATAATTAATCATATAATTTACATCATGGTAATTTAAGTTATTTGAATTTATACATTTTTAAAAGACCTTTATTTCTGCAAGTAATATCTTGTAACTTTATTGGTTGCGTGGCATTGCAATGCACCACAGAAAGATAAAAATATTCACAATCTAATTTGAATTAAATCATTTGATCCGTTCACGTTTCAAAGTATCTACCTTTTAATCAAATTGTAACATTCAATAAAAAAATCATGACTTGATGAGAAGAAAGCACAAACAGGAACGTAGACATAATAAACCACTCTTTGTGCATTGAGGAAAAGATGGATAAAAGATTCATCAACATCGATGTTACCAATGTCGTCGTTATATAAGATACAAAAATAATGATTGGTATGCTGCAGTATCAGTAGTGAACATACCTCATACGTGAACAAGCTCTCAAACACTTTTACAACGCTGTGAATTGTAGGAAAATATTAAATCCATCGTCAGAACAATGTGAACACCATTAAATGATAATGAAGTATTATACAAATTTAAAAGTTTTTCGATAAAACCAAGTAGAAAGAGGAGTGTTCGCAAGCTATTTTACACCCTTCACCCCTCTTAGATCCACGGTAACTTTTAGAAATGTTCACAAGATTTTGTGACAGACAGACAGACAGAAAGTACAAAACAACATGTCTCCCTTTGGGAAAAGTGAGACATAATAAATTCAATGTAGTTCACCTTATATCATTTAGTATTGCGTAGTAAGAGTGTACGTACCATACATGTTATATTTGGTTGCCCCCCCCCCCCCCCCCCCCCTCTTTTTTTCCGACAAAACTCACATCCTTATCATTTGATATGAGAATATATTTATACCAACCTAGTGATATCTTACCACTATTACCGATTTGAACTCTTAATTAAATATACAAGAATACTAATAAAACACTAACGGCGTAATTTTGACATTCTAATCTAATAGAAAAAAAAATAAAACAATTCGTTTCTACGATTTAAAAATTCGTTTTTTATAATTATAAAAATCGTTTTCTACGATTTAGTAAAGTGTATATAACGATTTTAACAAGAGGCCCACAGGCCTTATCAGTCACCCGAGTATTAGTTAACAGCATCACTAGCCCCAAGGGCTTTTGAATCTATAATAACAATTTTCCTGTTTTTGCACATCTAAGCTAAATTCTGATATCCAGGAGCGGTATAAAACAAAACGTAGTTTGCGAAATTCACAATTGTCTTTTACATCCATTTTTGCTTTTCCTAAATATACATTTAGTTTTTATACAGTATCAGCAAAATTCAAGTATTTCAAATGATAATTAAAGACAATCATTACAATAATTTTGGCCCCACCCTTTAACCAAAACGATATCCTGGGATCATGAAATTTACAATTTTGGTAAAGGGTCACCTGCTTCTTCTAAATACATTAATGACCCGCCATTATTAGATTCATTACATAGTACATAAAATATATGTCAGAGTAAAGTGTGCTAGCCTGTATTTTTATTGATATACAGATTTCTATAGAATTGTATATACAATTTTCAAAACACTATATTCATAAACATTAAAATTTCGATCATTCACAGGTATAAATCATTTCAAGATGTGCTCCAAATGTCCACTAATTTTACTTAACACCAGTTTTAATCTCTCTGAGAAGGTCCTGTTCACATTTGTGCAGGTTTCTAGAAATATCTGTCTAATTTTTTTCTTTACTGTCAACTTCAGGTCATTCAAGAGGTCGTGGATAAATATTAAATTTCAAATAACCCACAAAAAATAGTCTTAAGGGTTAAGATCTGAGGAAAGGGGCAGCCATTCACTGTCAGAGCGCAGGGATATGAACTTTCCCTAAAACTTCCCGACAACCATTCAAACACTATTTTTTTCAGTGTGTGGAGAGGCGCCATATGAAGCCACACATCATTACTCTCTAAAGCTGGAGAACTGTAGCTCTCCAAAACATTATGTTGACAGACCATACCTGTCAACATATCCCCCCCCCCCGGGGGTGATACAGTCTTGCAGTTACACACACTATCCCTCTTCTGTTTAATTCTGGTACAGATTTTCTTCATAGTTCATAGTAATGATAAGTAACGTTCAGCTGTAACTTTTGTTGTTTCATCATCCTCCTCATTGAAAAAAAGGACCAATGACCCCAGCGCCGCTTATCGCTGCCCAGGCTGTTACCTTTTTGGCTGTGCAGTGGCCCTTTTTCTTGTCATCCATCTTGATAAACCTGGTTATCCCATTTATCTGATGCTGTCATCAGACATCAAATAAATGTGACGTCATACCTTTTTGTACTCACATTACAGTCAGTTCTGACGAGTTGAACTTCTTGTTTTAATATTATCTTATGTGTGTACAAAGCTACGACCATTCAAAGTCGGGCCATGTTTTTTTGAAACACCTTGTACTATCCATTCAGTTTTTCAATTTAATATCAATAACGTTGAAATTAGACGTAATTGACATGTTTCACAAATAAACACGATTTGCCATTTTTGGTCCCGCCATGGGGTCAGAACATCTACTCCGGGGATCATGAAATATACAGTTTTGGTAAAGGCCTTCCTGTTGCACATGACTAATTAAGTTCGTTTTTCTTAAAGATGTACAATGATAGAGAAGATTTTTGAAATTGGCTAATTTTTGGCAATTTTTAGCAAATTTGAAAGAAATGAAAGAGTATCAAGAATAATATTGATAACGCACGACGGACGCTGACCAGGTGACCCAAACGCACGACAGACGCAGACCAGGTGACCTAAACGCACGACGGACGAAGACCTGGTGACCTAAACGCACAACGGACGCAGAACAAGTGACCTAAAAATCGTTTCTAGGATTTAGTAAATTGTATAAACGACTTTTAAAGATTTACTAAATCGTACAAACGATTACTTCAAATCGTACGAACATATTCAATCGTGCAAACTATTTACCTGATACTAAACTTTATAAACATTTTCTAAATCGTACAAACAATTTACTAAATCGTACAAATGATTTTTTAAAATTGTACATTCGATTTTTTATATCGTACAAACGATTTTTTAAATCGGACAAATGACTTTCTAAATCGTTTCTTCGATTAGTTAAATATTTTCTGCTAGGTTAAAATGGCACGAATACGCTGTTGTAAAATTGGTAGAGTATTGAAGAGACAATTTCACGATTTAAGAAAATCGGGCTTTGTAAAGTGTTTACTTTACAAAGCCCGATTTTCTTAAATCTTGTATTTTAATATCCACTCACCCTATTAAAAATCAATGTGAACATGTAGTTTTTAACGTTTGGATATAAAAAGAAAAAAACCCACC
>JAMZEH010000044.1:3492500-3625000 GCA_024699665.1 Ostrea denselamellosa | reverse complement strand
ATTCCTGATATTGTCGTTTTCGATGATACGGGAACCTATATAATTCATAACGTCTTTGTTACTATTTACGTAGAACGTCTTAGGTTTGACCGACGCCGGGATCGAGAAACGATTGATTGACTGACTGACTGATTGATTGTTTGTTTGTTTTACGTCCCGTCAAGAGTTTTTCACTTATTTTAAGACGTCACCAGCTGTAGGGGAAGTACACAAATTTAGACCTATGCTTATCGCTCAGTGTCGTAGCGGTGAGGGTTCTTTAACATGCCAACGCCTACCGTGACACGGGACCTCCGTTTTTAAGGTCACATCCGAAAGACCCGTGATTCTCACTTCTAAATGCCGAGCGTTTGGCGAAGGAGCCATCACTACCTATTATTCGTGTAAGGTTTGACGCGGCCATGGCACGAGCGGGGCTCAAACTCACGACCTCCCGTTACGAAGCGAAAGCTCTAACCACTGAACTACCGAGAATCGAAATCGGGCCGCCTCCCAGTTGCGAACCCTTATCACTCCGATACCGCGACTTGTCCAGCGTGAAACGTTAAAATCTAATCTGATCGAACTGATTGATTATAACTCTTACTAAGCGCCAAGTGTGCTTGAAATTCCTTTACGTGTTTTTTTTTTGTATGTTGACGCGAAGCACATATTTATTGTTTAACTAGTATATACTTCAAACACATGGGATACTGCAGCTGGTCTGTTTATACTGTTACCCGAATACTAGACATTGTGACAGCTTTATAATATTTACTATTAGTCTTTATGAAATATGAACAGGCATATCATGTTATACAATTAGTTCGTATGAACATTCTCAATCTATCAGATTAGGCGATCATATTCCTACTCTGTTGAAGAAAAATCCATTACTTCCTTTATCTGTAAAATAATAGAGAATATAATATATAATTATTGACATTGTCTCGGTTAATACGGTGCTTTAGCTACCCGAAAAGTACAATATTCGCCTCGCCATCTGGGTTCTTCTAAGGTAGCTAAAGCATCGTATTGACCGAGATAATGTCGAGAACTGGTTCATTCTATGATTGAATGAAATACGAAAAGATACCCAGTTAGGATCACTATTTACAACTAAAAAACCAAGACTAGTCGCAAGTGGTCAGAGAATCAGTGAATAGCAATTTAATGCTATGAACACCAAATTAATGAAATATTTATATAACAGTATTGTACAGCTATTTTTCTCTTTAAATTTCTTTATAGTGCCGGACTGAAAATAACATATTTAATGATTACATTTGTCAGCTGCAATGCTGCGTGCATTCGCAAAAAAAAAAAAAAAAAAAAAAAAAAAAAAAAAAATAAAATGGCGACATCAAAGGTAGTTCGCCTTTAAATCACTGAATTTTACTTGATATTATCAAAGTAACTTCCTACAAAATAAAACAATGGAATTCCATCGGGAGGTATTTCATGATTAATCAAATGTATGTATGCACATGAAATAAAAAAGATTCAATTTTCAACAAAGTATTTTTATGACATATACCAGTAAAGAGGCGGCCATGACTCACATTGGGAAAGTCTTTTCAAAGTGCCAAGCTGTGGTGATTCATTACGATCAATTGAAAATATTAACACTCAGGATAAATAAAATGTACATAATAATAATAATAATAATAATAATAAAATTATAATCTTTTCTTTAACTTGTAATTTTTATTTCTTTAGAAAATGTTGCTTATGTCACATTTATTGACTGAACATTGAGGGAAAATATGACATTGGTAATTTATAAATCTTCATTTTACAACTTAAATTATGAAATTATTTGACTATGGTTCATCTAATTGAAAGGTTTAAATATAATCTATATATATTACATTGAGACCAATGTTTGGTTCGCTTTATTAAAAATCACAAAACTTCCATTTTTTTGACAGTGTTAATATCAATTCATTGTTTGACGAAACAACATCTCGTGGGACTTCGCATGCTACGTGGATTGATTGATTGATTATATATTGTTTAACGTCCCGCTCGAGAATATTTCACTCATATGGAAACGTCACCATTGCCGGCGAAGGGCTGCAAAATTTAGGCCTATGCTTGGCGCTTATGGCTTTTGAGCAGGGAGGGATCTTTAACGTGCCACACCTGCTGTGACACGGGGTCTCGGTGTTTGCGGTCTCGTTCGAAGGACCGCCCCATTTAGTCGCCTCTTACGAGAAGCAAGGGGTACTGGGGATCTATTCTAACCCGGGTCCCCACGCGGCTGCTATTTGGAACTTCGCATGCGACGTAGATCATGATAGACTATACCCACAATTAGTGTTTATTGCTATAAATAATAGTCTTTAAAGTCATAAATTGGTGGTTTGACGTACGTGTGAATACGGGTGGGGTGGGGTGTTGTCATTTTATGCGAATTTGGTGGAATTTTACACAAAACATAACGACAATAATTACGTCTCCCAGTTCGTAAGATTGGATTTTACTCATTATTATATCAACAAATAATTAAATCATTAAATAATCAAACAAACTAGTATATGCTATCTAAAATTATTTTACTATACAAATATTTCTCATTTTCTTCTTAAATTATCAAGATGCGTGATTGATCACCGCAAAATGACGATTTTACAAGACTCTTTAAGTGATCGTTCATCCTCACCAGGGATGAAACGAAGAATTGTCAGTTTTCTGATAAAATTTGTGTCCCGGGCGACGAGGTATTTTCTGATTTGTGTATACAATTACTATGAAAACTCCATAAATAGCTTCATGCACTGGATCAGTTTTCCCTGCATGGTCGAATTTGTTATTGTGTCATGGTTTTTAATAATTAGATACAAATCCTTTTATTATGTGGAAAACTGAGAAATTCCAATATTTCATTTATCTTGTATTTGCAAAAAGTTGTACAATACAGTCAGATATATTGAAATATGAAAAAATTGTCAAAATACACAGCTCGTTGAGTGTATTGTTTCATCGGACTCCGCGTGGCTGATAGCAATATCCGGAGTCAGTAAAAGCCAATTTATTTACTTCCTGTCTTGTCAAGGACAGAACATCCATTCTTCTGTCTCATCTCAACTCCAATTGGCCGTGTTACTTACTGTTCGACAATCGGTTTGATCTCAGATAGTGACAATTTCAAGAATTCAAGGGATCCTAGACTGCAAGGCATTACGAGACTGTCTAGTTTATCAGGAAACCCCTTTTCCCGAATATCGTCAGAAATTGGAAAATAAAACCTCTCGTGGACACCGTTTTGGACTGTTGATTTGCTTAAATATTACCGATAAAGTATACTATGGTACACGATCTTTTGTGATTAAATTGAAGATGAAAAAAGGCAAATATTGTCTTGAAGTGCTTTCTTTTATCGTTATTGTGTGTTTTTTTGTTTAGAAAACCAGAGACGACAAAATGAGTCGTAAGAGTGTTTCATTAAATCTTCAGAAACCAAAGCATGAGATCGACGATCTCTCGACAATTGTGTCGACGTATAAATGAAAGGTATTTGTTTGTGTAAGTTGGAACTGTGACAGGTCAATCAAAGGCTTGTCTTAGTGCAAGTTGTTACTGTGATTGGTTAATCAGTGGGTTCTGTTAGTGTGAGTTGTTACTGTGATAGGTTAATAAGTGGGTTCTGTTAGTGTGAGTTGTTACTGTGATAGGTTAATCAGTGGGTTCTGTTAGTGTGAGTTGTTACTGTGATAGGTTAATCAGTGGGTTCTGTTAGTGTGAGTTGTTACTGTGATAGGTTAATCAGTGGGTTCTGTTAGTGTGAGTTGTTACTGTGATAGGCGAATCAGTGGGTTTCGTTAGTGTGAGTTGTTACTGTGATAGGTCAATCAATGGGTTCCGTTAGTGTGAGTTGTTACTGTGATAGGTCAATCAATGGGTTCTGTTAGTGTGAGTTGTTACTATAATGGGTTAATCAGTGGGTTCTGTTAGTGTGAGTTGTTACTATAATGGGTTAATCAGTGGGTTCTGTTAGTGTGAGTTGTTACTGTGATAGGTCAATCAGTGGGTTCTGTTAGTGTGAGTTGTTACTATAATGGGTTAATCAGTGGGTTCTGTTAGTGTGAGTTGTTACTGTGATAGGTTAATCAGTGGGTTTTGTTAGTGTGAGTTGTTACTGTGATAGGTTAATCAGTGGGTTCTGTTAGTGTGAGTTGTTACTGTGATAGGTTAATCAGTGGGTTCTATTAGTGTGAGTTGTTACTGTGATAGGTTAGTCAGTGGGTTCTGTTAGTGTGAGTTGTTACTGTGATAGGTTAATCAGTGGGTTCTGTTAGTGTGAGTTGTTATTGTAATGGGTTAGTCAGTGGGTTCTGTTAGTGTGAGTTGTTACTGTGATAGGTTAGTCAGTGGGTTCTGTTAGTGTGAGTTGTTACTGTGATAGGTCAATCAATGGGTTCTGTTAGTGTGAGTTGTTACTGTAATGTGTTAATCAGTGGGTTCTGTTAGTGTGAGTTGTTACTGTGATAGGTTAATCAGTGGGTTCTGTTAGTGTGAGTTGTTACTGTAATGGGTTAATCAGTGGGTTTTGTTAGTGTGAGTTGTTACTGTGATGTGTTAATCAGTGGGTTCTGTTAGTGTGAGTTGTTACTGTGATAGGTCAATCAGTGGGTTCTGTTAGTGTGAGTTGTTACTGTAATGTGTTAATCAGTGGGTTCTGTTAGTGTGAGTTGTTACTGTGATAGGTTAGTCAGTGGGTTCTGTTAGTGTGAGTTGTTACTGTGATAGGTTAGTCAGTGGGTTCTGTTAGTGTGAGTTGTTACTGTAATGTGTTAATCAGTGGGTTCTATTAGTGTGAGTTGTTACTGTGATAGGTTAGTCAGTGGGTTCTGTTAGTGTGAGTTGTTACTGTGATAGGTTAATCAATGGGTTCTATTAGTGTGAGTTGTTACTGTGATAGGTTAATCAGTGGGTTCTGTTAGTGTGAGTTGTTACTGTAATGTGTTAATCAGTGGGTTCTGTTAGTGTGAGTTGTTACTGTAATGGGTTAATCAGTGGGTTCTGTTAGTGTGAGTTGTTACTGTAATGTGTTAATCAGTGGGTTCTGTTAGTGTGAGTTGTTACTGTAATGTGTTAATCAGTGGGTTCTGTTAGTGTGAGTTGTTACTGTAATGGGTTAATCAGTGGGTTCTGTTAGTGTGAGTTGTTACTGTAATGTGTTAATCAGTGGGTTCTGTTAGTGTGAGTTGTTACTGTGATAGGTTAATCAGTGGGTTTTGTTAGTGTGAGTTGTTACTGTGATAGGTTAATCAATGGGTTCTGTTAGTGTGAGTTGTTACTGTGATAGGTTAATCAATGGGTTCTGTTAGTGTGAGTTGTTACTGTAATGTGTTAATCAGTGGGTTCTGTTAGTGTGAGTTGTTACTGTGATAGGTTAATCAATGGGTTCTGTTAGTGTGAGTTGTTACTGTGATAGGTTAATCAATGGGTTCTGTTAGTGTGAGTTGTTACTGTAATGTGTTAATCAGTGGGTTCTGTTAGTGTGAGTTGTTACTGTGATAGGTTAATCAATGGGTTCTGTTAGTGTGAGTTGTTACTGTGATAGGTTAATCAGTGGGTTCTGTTAGTGTGAGTTGTTACTGTAATGGGTTAATCAGTGGGTTCTGTTAGTGTGAGTTGTTACTGTGATAGGTTAATCAGTGGGTTCTGTTAGTGTGAGTTGTTACTGTGATAGGTTAATCAGTGGGTTCTGTTAGTGTGAGTTGTTACTGTGATTGGTTAATCAGTGGGTTCTGTTAGTGTGAGTTGTTACTGTGATAGGTTAATCAGTGGGTTTTGTTAGTGTGAGTTGTTACTGTGATAGGTTAATCAATGGGTTCTGTTAGTGTGAGTTGTTACTGTGATAAGTCAATCAGCGGGTTCTGTTAGTGTGAGTTGTTACTGTAATGGGTTAATCAGTGGGTTCTGTTAGTGTGAGTTGTTACTGTGATAGGTCAATCAATGGGTTCTGTTAGTGTGAGTTGTTACTGTGATAGGTTAATCAGTGGGTTCTGTTAGTGTGAGTTGTTACTGTGATAGGTTAATCAGTGGGTTCTATTAGTGTGAGTTGTTACTGTGATAGGTTAGTCAGTGGGTTCTGTTAGTGTGAGTTGTTACTGTGATAGGTTAATCAGTGGGTTCTGTTAGTGTGAGTTGTTATTGTAATGGGTTAGTCAGTGGGTTCTGTTAGTGTGAGTTGTTACTGTGATAGGTTAGTCAGTGGGTTCTGTTAGTGTGAGTTGTTACTGTGATAGGTCAATCAATGGGTTCTGTTAGTGTGAGTTGTTACTGTAATGTGTTAATCAGTGGGTTCTGTTAGTGTGAGTTGTTACTGTGATAGGTTAATCAGTGGGTTCTGTTAGTGTGAGTTGTTACTGTAATGGGTTAATCAGTGGGTTTTGTTAGTGTGAGTTGTTACTGTGATGTGTTAATCAGTGGGTTCTGTTAGTGTGAGTTGTTACTGTGATAGGTCAATCAGTGGGTTCTGTTAGTGTGAGTTGTTACTGTAATGTGTTAATCAGTGGGTTCTGTTAGTGTGAGTTGTTACTGTGATAGGTTAGTCAGTGGGTTCTGTTAGTGTGAGTTGTTACTGTGATAGGTTAGTCAGTGGGTTCTGTTAGTGTGAGTTGTTACTGTAATGTGTTAATCAGTGGGTTCTATTAGTGTGAGTTGTTACTGTGATAGGTTAGTCAGTGGGTTCTGTTAGTGTGAGTTGTTACTGTGATAGGTTAATCAATGGGTTCTATTAGTGTGAGTTGTTACTGTGATAGGTTAATCAGTGGGTTCTGTTAGTGTGAGTTGTTACTGTAATGTGTTAATCAGTGGGTTCTGTTAGTGTGAGTTGTTACTGTAATGGGTTAATCAGTGGGTTCTATTAGTGTGAGTTGTTACTGTGATAGGTTAGTCAGTGGGTTCTGTTAGTGTGAGTTGTTACTGTGATAGGTTAATCAGTGGGTTCTATTAGTGTGAGTTGTTACTGTGATAGGTTAGTCAGTGGGTTCTGTTAGTGTGAGTTGTTACTGTGATAGGTTAATCAGTGGGTTCTGTTAGTGTGAGTTGTTATTGTAATGGGTTAGTCAGTGGGTTCTGTTAGTGTGAGTTGTTACTGTGATAGGTTAGTCAGTGGGTTCTGTTAGTGTGAGTTGTTACTGTGATAGGTCAATCAATGGGTTCTGTTAGTGTGAGTTGTTACTGTAATGTGTTAATCAGTGGGTTCTGTTAGTGTGAGTTGTTACTGTGATAGGTTAATCAGTGGGTTCTGTTAGTGTGAGTTGTTACTGTAATGGGTTAATCAGTGGGTTTTGTTAGTGTGAGTTGTTACTGTGATGTGTTAATCAGTGGGTTCTGTTAGTGTGAGTTGTTACTGTGATAGGTCAATCAGTGGGTTCTGTTAGTGTGAGTTGTTACTGTAATGTGTTAATCAGTGGGTTCTGTTAGTGTGAGTTGTTACTGTGATAGGTTAGTCAGTGGGTTCTGTTAGTGTGAGTTGTTACTGTGATAGGTTAGTCAGTGGGTTCTGTTAGTGTGAGTTGTTACTGTAATGTGTTAATCAGTGGGTTCTATTAGTGTGAGTTGTTACTGTGATAGGTTAGTCAGTGGGTTCTGTTAGTGTGAGTTGTTACTGTGATAGGTTAATCAATGGGTTCTATTAGTGTGAGTTGTTACTGTGATAGGTTAATCAGTGGGTTCTGTTAGTGTGAGTTGTTACTGTAATGTGTTAATCAGTGGGTTCTGTTAGTGTGAGTTGTTACTGTAATGGGTTAATCAGTGGGTTCTGTTAGTGTGAGTTGTTACTGTAATGTGTTAATCAGTGGGTTCTGTTAGTGTGAGTTGTTACTGTAATGTGTTAATCAGTGGGTTCTGTTAGTGTGAGTTGTTACTGTAATGGGTTAATCAGTGGGTTCTGTTAGTGTGAGTTGTTACTGTAATGTGTTAATCAGTGGGTTCTGTTAGTGTGAGTTGTTACTGTGATAGGTTAATCAGTGGGTTTTGTTAGTGTGAGTTGTTACTGTGATAGGTTAATCAATGGGTTCTGTTAGTGTGAGTTGTTACTGTGATAGGTTAATCAATGGGTTCTGTTAGTGTGAGTTGTTACTGTAATGTGTTAATCAGTGGGTTCTGTTAGTGTGAGTTGTTACTGTGATAGGTTAATCAATGGGTTCTGTTAGTGTGAGTTGTTACTGTGATAGGTTAATCAGTGGGTTCTGTTAGTGTGAGTTGTTACTGTAATGGGTTAATCAGTGGGTTCTGTTAGTGTGAGTTGTTACTGTGATAGGTTAATCAGTGGGTTCTGTTAGTGTGAGTTGTTACTGTGATAGGTTAATCAGTGGGTTCTGTTAGTGTGAGTTGTTACTGTGATTGGTTAATCAGTGGGTTCTGTTAGTGTGAGTTGTTACTGTGATAGGTTAATCAGTGGGTTTTGTTAGTGTGAGTTGTTACTGTGATAGGTTAATCAATGGGTTCTGTTAGTGTGAGTTGTTACTGTGATAAGTCAATCAGCGGGTTCTGTTAGTGTGAGTTGTTACTGTAATGGGTTAATCAGTGGGTTCTGTTAGTGTGAGTTGTTACTGTGATAGGTCAATCAATGGGTTCTGTTAGTGTGAGTTGTTACTGTAATGTGTTAATCAGTGGGTTTTGTTAGTGTGAGTTGTTACTGTGATAGGTTAATCAGTGGGTTCTGTTAGTGTGAGTTGTTACTGTGATAGGTTAATCAGTGGGTTCTGTTAGTGTGAGTTGTTACTGTGATAGGTTAATCAGTGGGTTCTGTTAGTGTGAGTTGTTACTGTGATAGGTCAATCAATGGGTTCTGTTAGTGTGAGTTGTTACTGTGATAGGTTAATCAGTGGGTTCTGTTAGTGTGAGTTGTTACTGTAATGGGTTAATCAGTGGGTTCTGTTAGTGTGAGTTGTTACTGTGATAGGTCAATCAATGGGTTCTGTTAGTGTGAGTTGTTACTGTGATAGGTCAATCAGTGGGTTCTGTTAGTGTGAGTTGTTACTGTAATGGGTTAATCAGTGGGTTCCGTTAGTGTGAGTTGTTACTGTAATGGGTCAATCAGTGGGTTCTGTTAGTGTGAGTTGTTACTGTGATAGGTTAATCAGTGGGTTCTGTTAGTGTGAGTTGTTACTGTGATAGGTTAATCAGTGGGTTCTGTTAGTGTGAGTTGTTACTGTAATGTGTTAATCAGTGGGTTCTGTTAGTGTGAGTTGTTACTGTGATAGGTTAATCAGTGGGTTCTGTTAGTGTGAGTTGTTACTGTGATAGGTCAATCAATGGGTTCTGTTAGTGTGAGTTGTTACTGTAATGTGTTAATCAGTGGGTTCTGTTAGTGTGAGTTGTTACTTTGATAGGTCAATCAGTGGGTTCTGTTAGTGTGAGTTGTTACTGTGATAGGTTAATCAGTGGGTTCTGTTAGTGTGAGTTGTTACTGTGATAGGTCAATCAGTGGGTTCTGTTAGTGTGAGTTGTTACTGTAATGGGTTAATCAGTGGGTTCTGTTAGTGTGAGTTGTTACTGTAATGGGTTAATCAGTGGGTTCTGTTGGTGTGAGTTGTTACTGTGATAGGTTAATCAGTGGGTTCTGTTAGTGTGAGTTGTTACTGTGATAGGTCAATCAATGGGTTCTGTTAGTGTGAGTTGTTACTGTAATGGGTTAATCAGTGGGTTCTGTTAGTGTGAGTTGTTACTGTGATAGGTTAATCAGTGGGTTCTGTTAGTGTGAGTTGTTACTGTGATAGGTCAATCAGTGGGTTCTGTTAGTGTGAGTTGTTACTGTAATGGGTTAATCAGTGGGTTTTGTTAGTGTGAGTTGTTACTGTGATAAGTCAATCAGTGGGTTCTGTTAGTGTGAGTTGTTACTGTAATGGGTTAGTCAGTGGGTTCTGTTAGTGTGAGTTGTTACTGTGATAGGTCAATCAATGGGTTCTGTTAGTGTGAGTTGTTACTGTGATAGGTCAATCAATGGGTTCCGTTAGTGTGAGTTGTTACTGTGATAGGTCAATCAATGGGTTCTGTTAGTGTGAGTTGTTACTGTGATAGGTTAATCAGTGGGTTCTGTTAGTGTGAGTTGTTACTGTGATAAGTCAATCAATGGGTTCTGTTAGTGTGAGTTGTTACTGTGATAGGTTAATCAGTGGGTTCTGTTAGTGTGAGTTGTTACTGTGATAGGTTAATCAGTGGGTTCTGTTAGTGTGAGTTGTTACTGTGATAGGTTAATCAGTGGGTTCTGTTAGTGTGAGTTGTTACTGTGATAGGTTAATCAGTGGGTTCTGTTAGTGTGAGTTGTTACTGTGATAGGTCAATCAATGGGTTCTGTTAGTGTGAGTTGTTACTGTGATAGGTTAATCAGTGGGTTCTGTTAGTGTGAGTTGTTACTGTGATAGGTCAATCAATGGGTTCTGTTAGTGTGAGTTGTTACTGTAATAGGTTAATCAGTGGGTTCTGTTAGTGTGAGTTGTTACTGTGATAGGTTAGTCAGTGGGTTCTGTTAGTGTGAGTTGTTACTGTGATAGGTTAATCAGTGGGTTCTGTTAGTGTGAGTTGTTACTGTGATAGGTTAATCAGTGGGTTCTGTTAGTGTGAGTTGTTACTGTGATAGGCGAATCAGTGGGTTCTGTTAGTGTGAGTTGTTATTGTGATAGGTTAATCAGTGGGTTCTGTTAGTGTGAGTTGTTATTGTGATAGGTTAATCAGTGGGTTCTGTTAGTGTGAGTTGTTACTGTGATAGGTTAATCAGTGGGTTCTGTTAGTGTGAGTTGTTACTGTGATAGGTTAATCAGTGGGTTCTGTTAGTGTGAGTTGTTACTGTGATAGGTTAATCAGTGGGTTCTGTTAGTGTGAGTTGTTACTGTAATGTGTTAATCAGTGGGTTCTGTTAGTGTGAGTTGTTACTGTGATAGGTTAATCAGTGGGTTCTATTAGTGTGAGTTGTTACTGTGATAGGTTAATCAGTGGGTTCTGTTAGTGTGAGTTGTTACTGTGATAGGTTAATCAGTGGGTTCTTTTTGTGTGAGTTGTTATTGTGATAGGTTAATCAGTGAGTTCTTTTTGTGTGAGTTGTTATTGTGATAGGTTAATCAGTGAGTTCTTTTTGTGTGAGTTGTAACACTATAATGTGTTAATCAAAGGACTCTGTTAGTGTAATGTCTAACTGTAACGGCTGCTTCAGGAGATTCTGTTGGTTTATTAACGTTGTACCATTGACTTCCGATGTAGCTCCTGAATATTCAGATAGAGTTTTTTCTGTGTGTTTTGCACTCCGTTTCGATAATCAGCACAAATGAGGTCAACTGATCAAAGAAACCTTTTGTGACTGGGCTAATCTAGACACAGTTGTTAAACGACATGCCAAGGAAAAGTTAACATAAAGGATTGATTGATTGGGGTTTTACGCCGACTTGGCAATATTTCAGCCATTTTACGGCGGTTGACATAAAGGAGAATAAAGCCTAGTAATATTCTCATGAATAATTATGGAGGGTTGAAACCCTTTACAAGTAAGCTAAGTCAAAGTTATGATGAAAAGATCCATAGAAACAGAAGAGTCACTGACAACATCAATAAAGTCATCGTTTTTTATGGAAGACAAATTATACCAATAATGTAACGAACACCAGAACACAGCAATGTGGGGCGCTGGGATTCACAACAGGTAAACTTGTGCATCGAAAAAGATAGATGTATAATCACAGACTGGCCAAGATGGAAAGGGCCAGAGAGTGTCACCTTAGCTAATGCCAATGTGCTGTTCTACGACAAAGGTAAAACATCAGAGTAGCTGAGAGAGCAATGCAAGGCTCTAAACGAGGTACAAGAAAATCACAGTGCTTTACATCTCTGCAACAAATCATGGAGCTGTGTCCTGGAATAAACACAAACTTCTCAATATACCATCCACTATAGACAGCAAGTGGGGCAAAAATGATATCACGATGTGATACACTCGTTTTCCAACACAGACATACACAGGACCAATCCAACTAGGTATCTCGTGATGGAAGGCCAAACATAATCTGTCCATATGATTACAAGGAGAAAAAAAAAGAATAAGGGAGAAACACAAGACTACATTGCGGTGCTGACGCTTCCAACATTGGTCGAAATGAAAGTAAAAATTAAGAAGCAGAGTTTCATACAGAATAAGTAGTTCATGTTTGAGACAGTAGTGGTAGAAGATGATGTAAATAATGACTACAACCGCACCGAGGAGGTGCTTATAGAAACAGCTCGCCAGCAGGCAACCGCACCGAGGAGGTGCTTATAGAAACAGCGCGCCAGCAGACAAACTGTTGAGGAGAAGGAGGAATCAAAAGTGGTTGAAAGAAAATACGCTGAAGGCAATCAGAGAGTGTAACAAGACATGTCATCATGAATGATACTGACAGCTTAGTATCTCATGAATAATACTGACAGCTTAGTATCTCATGAATGATACTGACAGCTTAGTATCTCATGAATGATACTGACAGCTTAGTATCTCATGAATGATACTGACAGCTTAGGATCTCATGAATGATACTGACAGCTTAGGATCTCATGAATGATACTGACAGCTCAGGATCTGAACAATCTCCCATCCAATTACAATAGAAGAAATGAAGAGTTTAAAGAATTTAAATCAGCCCACATTGGTGCAATAAATTTCACAATTTTTGTAAAGGGCTTCATTGGACACAATAATCATGCATTTGGTTTTTCTCCCAGCTGTGTGGGAATATAGAAGATTTTAACTTTTACTTTTTTTGCAATTTTGGTCACAACCATGAGGCCCTAGCTATGATCATAAATTTCACAATATACATTCCTCTTATCCTAACAGATTTTGCCCTGCCCCAGGGAATTAGGAACCCTGAAATTTACAATTTATGTCCACCATGTCCCAAAGATGCTTCATACAAAAATTTGAAGGTATTGGAATGGTAGATATCAAGAAGTTAGAAAGGTTCAATTGTTAACACATTTAGTCACTGATCATTTTGGCCCCATCCTCATATCAAAATTTATACTCCTGGGATCACGAAATTTACAATTTTGACAAAGGGCTACCTGCTCATTCTAAATATCTGTTTAGTTTCAATTTGGTATCAATAACAATAAAGAAGATGCTTTTTAAAGATGTTAATCACTTGAAAACTATATACCAAGTTTGGCCTTTTCCTAGAACCTCAACCCCGGGGATCATTAAATTATAATTTTGATAAGGCCTTCCTGCTCTACATTACTATGCATTTAGTTTTTCTTACAAATTTGCAGTTTTAAAGACGGAATTTCATTTTGAAAATTGGTAACTTTTTGGCAGTGTTGGCCCCGCCCCCAAGGCCCCAGGGGGACAGAAGTTCTGAAATTTATCATTTCTGTCTGTCTTGTCCAAAGACGCATCAAACAAAATTTCAGAGGAATTGGAATAATGGTGATTAAGAAGAAATTAAAAATGTTCAATTATTAACACATTTAATCACTTAACATATTGGCCCCACCCTCATATTAAAACTCCTACCCCTGAGATCATGAAATTTACAATTTTAGTAAAGGGGTACCTGTTCTATCTAAATATCCATTTAGTTTCATTTCGGTATCAATTACATAAAAGATTTTTAAAAAAATGTTTTACCCATGAATACCACCACATACCAAGTATGTCCCCGTCCTGGGGCCAGAACCTCTACCCCGGGGACCATGAAATTTACAATTTTAGTAGAGACCTTCCTGCTCTACATTACTGTGCATTAGGTTTTCTTAACAATGTGCAGTTCTAGAGAAGAGTTTTGAAAATTGATCACTTTTTGGCAGTGTTGGTCCCGCCTTTATGGCCCCAGGGGGACAGGAGTCCTGCAATTTACAATATCTAACTGACTTGTCCCAAAGATGCTTCATACCAAATTTGAATAGAATTGGAATAGTAGTTATCAAAAAGTTTTAAAAATGTTCAATTTTTAACGCACGACGGACGAGGCACGACGACGGACGCAAACCTACATGTACGTAGTAAGACCTATGTAATGTGTCGAAGTAGAAGCATGTGTCACAACAACATGATATAACAGGCCTGGTCCTCAAATGGGTAAATCCTATACAATATATACAAATAAACACTATATACAACGCACACGTGAAAAGAGAAGAGTGATTTTAGATGAATACAGTGAATTATAAAGGACAGACTTGGCCATCTATTCTAGATATGAAACTACATAACTGGAATCAGCAGTTGACAATAATTCAGAAAATTTTTTAAAGTTTGGTTTGTAACAATATTTCTAATACAGATATTTTTTCCGCCTTGACACTCGAGGATATAATGGTATTCCTCAGCTATATGACCCATGTTACAGATATGGCCAATTCTCTCCTGTTTTGGAGTACCACGTCATCTTCCAGTTTCGACTGGGAGTTGGTGATTTGCAGTTCTAAATTTAATACATATTATTCTAGATTTTTTAGATAGTACATTTAGATGTTTTTTAAATCTAAATTCTCTTTTGAAAATACCGTATATTTGAATCTTAAATTACTCGTGGGTGTCACTTTGCTAATTCCGTATATGCTGATCTTTAAGACGTTGTTCAACAGTAAATTTTAACCAGCTGATATTCATAACGGTTTGGCCATTCTATACGTGTCCACAGAGATCAAAAATACTTTTAATACACGAGAGCCAAGAGCCACTTTTAATACAACCATCTTTTTTCAAGGAGAACAAAGTTACAAATCTTTAGCGGCTGACGTTGCTATGACTATAAGCGTTTATTGTCAAATCACATTTAATGGGTAATGCTGTCAACCAATCAGAGATACACCTAAATCGTATTGATGTTTTGCTTGTAAATTACACCAATGCTAGAAATATTCTTTTTGATCGACTTTTAATGCTTGATTTGGTCACAATAGATAAAAACCTGCTATTATGGGATAATGTGTCATTACAAAGCAATACCAGTATTTTTGCTGCTGTTTATAAATGAATCCTGTGAATTTGAGTACATGTAATTACTATGTACTACCTAACCCTGTTCCACTTGCATGGTTTGCAATTAATTGTTTTTTTTTCTATAATCCAACGTGCATGACAAATTGTAATATTTCAGGAGAGGAGCTATTAAGAGGAAAGAACTTGTTTTTCCAATCCGTTTGACTATTCAATAAAATAAGGCCGAAACACTACATGAGTAAAACATGTTGCTTCAAAAGGATGAGTGCATGCAATGTAAAACTGACAGACTGGTAGAGGACACTTGATTGTTTGTTTGGAGTTCACCTTCTAGAATTTTTAACTCCTATCTCTAACGTTATAAGTTTAAATGAAGTGACACAAGTTTTTTTTCTTCAAGTTTCTTTATTCCCCTTACCAAGAGTTTAAAGGTATTGAGAAAATACATAAATATACAATATAATATGTTCACAATATATACATATGTACAAACTGCAGCAATATAAACAGAGTCACTACAGAGGGGACAGAGTATGGCGAATAGCTATTAAGAATTTACGTAATTTTCTTAATGTGACAATATTATCAGAATTAAAAATAGATTTTGTTGTTAATACATTTGGTGGCGATTCTCCATTTAATGCGTTGATTTCAAAATGTAGCAAATCGGCTACACGGTATTCATCACTAATTTCCTTATCATTACATCGTGTACATTTTCTTTGGGATCTTTCTATGCCGTACCATCTGCCAACTTCGATAGGTAATCGATTATTACCTGTACGAAATCTACACAAAGCTACTCTGTCAGAAGGATCTAATATATCAAGGTATTTTTCAAAACAAAAATTTTCTTTTATTATAAGATACAAACATCCTTTTGATGACTTATATACATCACTGTACGATTTTTGTACAAACTGGTCACAGATTCGTTGCTTAATAGTATGTTTGAACCATTTGAAAGTAAAACCTCCTTTTGAATCCCACATGTAACCTAAACCTAGATCATTAAAAATTTTATTCACATAAAGCATCCACTTAGAAAAGCCAGGATCTTGTGTGAATTTGCATTTACAAAATATGTACATAATATTAAAAAATTTGTCATCTCCTGCGAACGCAACCTTGCACCAATAATTGTTAAGTTAAATCAGTATCAGGCGCTTAGGTCTGTTTAACAGCAAAGGTGACGAGGAACTGGTTTCTAGCCTCCGACGAAGAACCCGCGACTTTTACGTATAATCCTGAACACCAGGCGAAGGAACAATCGCCACCTACCTATTTCAATTACTCATATCTTGGATCGAACCCGGGGTCTCCCGCAAACGAGCGGTCTACCGACTGGCTCAATGGGACTGTTTAACAATGAGGAAGAAATGATTATTGATTGATTGATTATTTATTGCTTTCCGCCACACTCAACAATTTTTCAGTTATCTGGTGGCGTCCAGTTTTTGTTGGTGGAGGAGAGAACCCAGATACAATGTACCTGGGAAGAGACCACCGACCATCCGCAAGTAAACTGGCAAACTTGCTCACATAACGCCGCGGCCGAGATTCGAACACGCGCCGACAGAGGTGAGAGGCCTTGTGATTTTGAGCCCGATGCTCTAACCACTCGGCCACGAAGGCCCCAGGAAGAAATGATGACAAACACACAAACGAGAAGAGAGTCAAACTCGGGCAGGCAGATCAAGATGTGGATGTGTTCGTCTACCCTGAGGCGACAATCAAGGAGGACATAAAGCGCAAAGAGCAGTCTTCTTTCTGAAAAAAAACCCGGAGTACTAAAGGCACCCGACACAACACTAAGATCAAGCTGTTCATAACGCTAGTTTATAACACCAGTACTACTTGGATATGAAACCTGAAAAATGATCACAGCTGAAGAGATGGATGGCTACCAATTCACGTCTGAGAAAAATACTGCGAATATGACGGCTACTTCAAATGAAAAATGACAGGACAGAACAGATGGCTGGTTTGAACAAAGCAAAGACATCGGGAGATGCTATGAGAATTGAAGACGCAAAATTTCGAGGAGAGCATTACGTATATTAGTTTTTGCTTATATTCATTTCAAGATTTTTTCACTCATAGTGACGTCACCAGTCTTGGGCGAAGTGCCACAGATTTTGACCAATGCATGAGGGTAAGGGTCATAGAAACGGTGTTTTCTTTTTACCTTGTCGGTGTTTACCGTGATATGGGATCTCCGTTTTTAAGGTCGTATTTAAAGTCAGAGTGTAAAGGCTATATAGACGATTTTCGAAGCAACATCACTACCTATGTTAAACGCCTTAAGCGTGACACGGACGCTGGGATTGAGAATTGAACCCGCGAAATCCTGGTCCTTATTACTAGGCTACCTAAGGGAGGAGAGTGAACTTTATAGTGGCTGTAGGTCGGAGAAATGCACACGAGTGCGTCCAAAGACCACGGGGAGGGAAAAAAACGGAGTGGGAAAAAGGAAAAATAGATCATCTGTGGGATGCTACAATTATGGCAAAGTACAGAGAGGACTGAAGGACGAGTCTGGGTGTTCTCCTCCTCAGTGATTACACTTGGTGCTAAATACGTGTGTGCAAATGATTTTAATTAAATTCAGCGTACAACGCAACAAGGTAGCTTCTACTATTTACGAAGTAGTTCATTCGAATGCTTTACATTGGTAGCTGAAATGGTAGGAGGTTGCGCGTAGTTAGGAATCATTTTTTCTCAATTATGACGTCATCATGAAATGGTGTTGGTCTTATGACGCCAGAAAAAAACAATAACACTATATAACGTTTAGTTTTGGGAATTATAACATGCCATTCTGCATCTTTTGACAGGAAAAAAAAAAAAATTAAATTGTTTTTTTCGATTATTATTTAGCCCTTTTACAACTTCTAATTATCTCCTCATAAAAAAAGTAAATTCTTCAGTTGATCAAACCTGAATTAGAATTTCTTTATTCAAATAAGAGTTTAACAAGTCTAGTTAAAAAAGAACGAATGGCTCTTAAGCATGAGTAGAAAAAATATGAAAAGTTACGATAACTCAACAAGAATAACGACAGACGCCTGACTTACAGATGAGCAACATCTCGCGTCATTAGGAATTTGTTAAACGTAATCGATCAGTTTGGTGTTTTAACTTAGTCACAAAATGTCTGCAACTCAAGCAACATATTTGGAAACTATTTCTTTTAAACATGGTGTAAACGTGGCGAATATAACGCTTCACATATCATGTAAAGACGGATTAGTTTGAGAAATATAATTATTACCTTGAATTTATGAGGAATTGATGGCGAATGGTATTTTGTCATCAGAACATAAAATAGTAATAAAATGAGTGACAAACATAGGATAGAAAATGTTCTTCGTTTTCCTTTTGTAAAGTTATCTATTCTGTTTAATGTTTCATGACAACTCCTGTCAACTTTACGACAGTTTGAATTACCAATACTCAAACAATAACGATGACGGTCTAATTCACATTTTGATATTTCAGAAAACAATATGAATTGATTGAAATATACGATGTTTATTCCCATTTGCATTACAGAACCATTAAATTGTCTGGGGTGTTCTCAGTAGAAGTACGCGTACATCGAGTTGCAGATTTATGGAGCCTTGGAGAGAAAACACGACATGACAACCACGTGTGAAAACAGAGACAATGCTCTAATGCTGATGTATCAATTATGGTTAAATTAATGGAAAATCGAAACCACGTGCACCTCGTTCATGGACAGTTGTCATTATATTAGCATTCAATAACAGTGTTCAAAGAAATTTTGAATGAAAATGAAAATTCAAAAGGTTGTTATTACAAACAAGGTCGATATTGAAATAACAAAGTTCAAAGAATTCTTTCACGCATAAAGCGTTATGTCTACTCTGATCTTTATTTGTTAAAGAAGATTAAATGTACAACTCCCATGCCGCTGAAGCAGAATCCTTGCAATCAATCAAATTCATTTAAGATTTTGCTATACTATATTTTTGGATTTTGGTTTATTGTGATATGATTAAGTTGCACTTGAGAATTTTTCACTCAAATAGAGATGGCACAAGCTATGTACGTAGATGAAGTACCACAGATAGAGATGGTACAAGCTATGCACGTAGATGAAGTACCACAGATAGAGATGGCACATGCTATGCACGTAGATGAAGTACCACAGATAGAGATGGTACAAGCTATGCACGTAGATGAAGTGCCACAAATTTTGATCTATGGATGAACTCTAGGCCATAAAAGTGAAGGTTCTTTATTGGCCTTCTTTATTGTTTTAGGGTTTCGTCCTTCTTTACTACTGCATGGCATTGATCATCTATTTCTTACGAGTTGCGATAGTCGTGACCAGATCGTGAAATCCAGTCACTCGCTCGTACACTGGCCGGGTCAACTCAGCGTCCCGCTCGCACACTGGCCGGGTCAACTCAACGTCCCGCTCGCACACTGGCCGGGTCAAATCAACATCCCGCTCGCACACTGGCCGGGTCAAATCAACGTCCCGCTCGTACACTGGCCGAGTCAAATCAACGTCCCGCTCGTACACTGGCCGAGTCAAATCAACTAGGTAATGACTGTCCGTCGCCAAACATTCGGCATTTACAAATCAGAGAAGTGAGTATTTCGGATGAGAACGGAGGTCCCGCGTCGTGACAGGCGTCGGTTCGATTACGAAGCTACGGCCCTGAGCGCTAAGCATAGGTCTAAATTTGTGGTACTTCACCTACAACTGGTGACGTCTCAATATGAGTGAAAAATTATCGACGGGACGCAAAACACCACCACCACCGCACGTTTGCACGTACACACGCACGCATACCAATTCTTCATCAATGAAATATTTGGACTAATGAATGTACAACTGGAATCCATGGTATTAAGGAAAAAGAGATTGCAATATTTTATACATATATTATCTTAAGCCTGGATCCATGGACCAGAGTATTTTTTATATCGACTTTTAACCAGTACTAATGAAGAACAAAGTCTTGCTAGTTCATTAAATTGATGTCGATAAAGCATTGTACCATCAAATAAAATCACAGTTTCATTTATTTCACAAAAACTGTTTAGCCGGTACTGACTGAAAAGAAATAATAATTTCAAAAACAGACGAATGCATTTCATGTCGTATTCATAAATGGCTGTACTGAAAACACCATTGTATTATTTTCCAGCTCAGTAATCTGTCCCCGAACTCATCCCTTTTTTTTGTGACCATCCCTTACAATCTATGTACAGAATATCAAAATACCCGAATTATTGTTCTGCTACATTGGCTTGCTTTTAAATGAATATTAGTTACACCGAATAATCAACTGAAAAACTTCAAACATGGAGCAATGCCAAAGCTGTTTGTGAATTCGAGGAGAACTTTGAATACGAATCGATAGATATGGCGAGTGAAAGAACTGTCATATTTATAAAAATAAATCTCGTGTATGACCCCGATATTCAAATACATTCAGTAAGCTAAACTAGGAGAAACGAAATGTCTTGGAGAGCGCAAAACTCCACGAAGACAAGCAATAGTTACAAACGGGATACGGGAAGAAAATTACCAACTCTTGTCGGCGAATACAAAGATCTTTCTTGCATAATCACCCGTACAAAGTCTCGAGAGCGAGAATCGGGGGAACGCGAGACTAGTTATAACGCGAAACCTTCGCGAAATGTCATATAACGCGAAAATTACACGTTCTTAAATAAAGCGTAAATTTTGATAATAGACACGAAACTTTGGCATTTTATCAATTAAATGCGCCCAATTTACAATTTTCTGTTCATTACAATGAAGAAGAATAACGAACAGATTATTACAATGAAGAAGAATAACGATAGGCTTGTTCAGCTGTACTTTGCATTTTTGTATTTGCATATCTTATGATACAATTTGACTGCTTTATGTAAACAGATCATCCTGTTCATCTCTGGTTCCATCGTACTTAAATTTTGGAAATTATAATGAAAGCATATGAAATAATCAGGCACGAAGCATCGTTTTTAAAAAACCATTGGGGGGTATAGTTAACTTCAAATTCTTCACAATAAAAATAAAAGAAATCCAAACCTCTAATTCGTAAATCGTAGAAGAAAGCGACAAGATTTCACCTTTCAGTTATATTCATCGTTTAAATTTTACCTTTCCCCTACAATTCACTACTACTAATTTTAGAGAGAGAGAGAGAGAGAGAGAGAGAGAGAGAGAGAGAGAGAGAGAGAGAGAGAGAGAGAACAGCCTAGCCGGAGATCGAGCTGTGTACGTATAAATAACCATGTTTGCATGTAATGGTAAATGGGACAGACCCCCTCTTGCTAAGTGCCTGATAATTATTATTTTTGTGAGCAATTGCAAATGCAGGTCAAGCTGTGCAATGTATATTCAAGTTGATTTATAAAATTTAGTTTTCATAAGATTGAATCACACGCGAAAAAACATATTTCAATAATAATAATAATAATAATAATATATGCATTTATATAGCGCCCTATATAAAAATAAATTTACCCTAAGGCGCTGAACATGATAAAAATTATATCACATGACCACATTTACAAAAAGCCTGTGATACAGTAAACATGGTAAGAAAAATTACACTAAAGATACCGATATGACATAATTGACGGAAAAATTACACTAAAGATACCGATACGACATAATTAACGGAAAAATTACACTAAAGATCCCAATACGACATAATTAACGGAAAAATTACACTAAAGATCCCGATACGACATAATTAACGGAAAAATTACACTAAAGATACCGATACGACATAATTAACGGAAAAATTACACTAAAGATCCCGATACGACATAATTAATGGAAAAATTACACTAAAGATCCCGATACGACATAATTAACGGAAAAATTACACTAAAGATCCCGATACGACATAATTAACGGAAAAATTACACTAAAGATCCCGATACGACATAATTAACGGAAAAATTACACTAAAGATACCGATACGACATAATTAACGGAAAAATTACACTAAAGATCCCGATACGACATAATTAACGGAAAAATTACACTAAAGATCCCGATACGACATAATTAACGGAAAAATTACACTAAAGATACCGATACGACATAATTAACGTGCTCTGTTTATTGAAACTTAATGCATAATAGTCTTTAGTAACAGGTGTTTTTGTCCATAGTGTGAAGTGATAAGTAAATAATATATATGCGCTGGTTTGTACATATAATTTCAGGCATATCTAATTGTGTTTTGGTCATCGAAAATAATGATAAAATAGTTAGACAAATACACTGAGTCAAAAAAGAAACTTCACATTCTCTTGTCAAGGCACTTAAAACGAACAAGAGATAATAGGATGGTGCCAGTGATTTTATTTCAATGCTGAGATGTGTGTGATGTAATCAATACACTGACAGTGCCACAGATCTGTTCAGTTAGGCTACACGCCGTTCCAAAACATTTGTACACAGAATGTCAAGTCACAAGAATGAAACGTCGAAATGTCTCAGTTCAATATTGAGTATGGCCGCCTCGCGCATTCACCACAGCCATGCACCGTCTCCTCATCGACTGCCTGATGTTTGTGAACACATGGTTGGGGATTCGGCGCCATTGATCTTGCAAGGCAGCGCCAAGTCCCTGCAAATTCTGCGGTTGGTTCCTAAGTTCACGAAGCCCTCTCCCTAGTGCATCCCAAACGTGCTCGATGGGATTAAGGTCAGGGGACCTCGATGGCCAGTCCATGACGTTGATGCCAGCATTTTGAAAGAAATTTCGTGTCAACAACGCGGTGTGCGGCCGTGCATTATCATGCTGGAACTGTAGACCTGGACCATGAGCCGCCATGAAGGGAATGAGTTCAGGGGTGAGTACCTGATCGCGATAAGCAGCAGCTGTGAGGTTTCCATGGATGACCAGAAGTCTGGAACGGTTGTTCCCACAGAAAGCACCCCATGCCATGGAACTTCCGCTCCCGAATCTGTCCACTTCCTGCACACAACACTGGGTATACCGTTCATTAGGTCGTCTCCAGACTCTTAGCCTGCCGTCCGCAAATCTGAGGGTAAACCGCGATTCATCACTAAAGACGACTCGATTCCAGTCTCTCTGGGTCCATCGGAGGTGACGTTGGGCCCACAGCAGACGCTGACGTCGATGAAATGGCGTCAAAATTGGCCCATGAGACGGACGTCGAGCATGGAGATTGGCAGACCGCAACCGATTTCGGATGGTCTGTGCGGACAGCCGACTTTGAAACATCTCAGCTCTGGTTCGTGCAGCCGGCAGAAATCGGTTACGAAGGTGACGTAGGACGATGTTCCGGTCTTCAACTCGTGACGTTACACGTGGACGACCCGACCTTGGGCGATCAGCAGTGGTGCCAATTTGTTGTAGACATGTCGCAAGTCACACACAGTACGACGGTTGCATCCCATTGCTGTTGCGATGTCAATAACTGATCGCCCCGCTTGCAACATGCCAACGGCACGTTCACGTTGCACATTTGACAATCGCGGCATTTCAAGTACTGTTACAAATGTGGCTTAAAAGTGTTTTTTTAATGTTTGAGGCCATGGCAAACATGTGCAAATGAATCCAACTTCGCTGTGGAGTTCACAACATTGAATGCACGTGCAAAACCTGATTTGGCACGAAAGGTATTTACACAAGAAATGGATGGCTATGAGTGGGTTTGGCTAACGGTTTTCCAGAGTCGGCAGATAGGGATCCCATGTTGGCTACACAGGTGTATCATCAGGGGGAAAGTATTCAATATTTTACAAAATTAATTTTGTGAGGTTTTTTTTTGGACTCAGTGTATTAACAATGAAGAATTGCTGATATAGAATGGCATTCTGATCTAAATAAATCCAGGAATGATATTTACATACGTTACATTATGATGCCGTACAATGCTTGTAAAAATATCACACAAGGAACACGTGGCTAAAATGATTGTACAGTCAAACTAACTTTATTCTTAGAAAAAAAAAATCCTAAACTGGCAATTAATAGGATAAAAAATAATATTTTTTTATCTACTCCTTATATATATATATATATATATATATATATATATATATATATATATATATATACCACAATGTGCTCTGTGCCTCCTGCATCCAGGGGGAAATAACTCGCACTGCATTAAAAAAATGTATCCGAAGAATTTTCTCAAAGGCAGGCAAGGGACATAACCCTTGAAAAGTGTGTCATCTATTATCAGAAGACAATGACATAGGTCTCGAGGTGCTTTCTACGACATTCTGACGTGTTTTCCAGGTTATCAAATGAATCAAAATAAAATGTAGATTAAGCATTATTTACTCAATAGCATAAATTCACATAAATTCAGACAATCCAAGAGTTCTATAAAATTCTGTAACATTTAAAGGCTCGATTTCAATGGGCGAAATTTTATAACCCTGTATTAAACACTGTTGTTAATTAAACAACACTGGCATTAATAAATCACCAAAATGAACTGTACTTTGCATTCAATAAAACTTCAATAGCATATTTACCAAATATTTTGAAATATGTGTCTGTAAAATGTAGGTGTGTTAGTGTGTGTATATATAGTTCTTCACTTTAAAGTTACTTATCAATGCATAAACGTAAGTCTTTGTTCACTGTACTAATCATGGGTTCCTGTTTCAAATAACTATAATTATTTATACAGAATGTTTCGCGTTATAAGGCGGAAGTTACTCGTTTATTCACTAAAGTTTCGCGTTATAACGCAAAAGATATTTTTGTTCAGCTATGAAAATGAGCTCAATGGGTTCTCGTACGATTTAGGTGCATGGACGTTTAAAATTTGATATTTCTGATTTTTTTTTATAACCCCCCCCCCCCCCCCCCCAGCGAATCCACTACATAAAAGTGGTAAACAAAGACCCGTTATCAACCTCATAAATCTTTTTTACGCCCCATGACCATAGTCTGACTTGTGGGAATCCGGTTGTTAGAAGAGATCCTCAGTACCCCTTGCTTGTTGTAACAGGCGACTAAATGGGGCGGTCCTTCAGATTAGGCCGCAAAAACCGAGGCCCCGTGTCACAGCAGGTGTGGCACTAGAATGATCCCTCCCTGCCCAAAGGCCCTGAGCGCCGAACATAGACCTAAATGTTGCAACCCTTCACCGGCAGTGGTGAAAAAGTCGCCTATGCCCGGCGCTTAGGGCTTTGTGCAGGGTGGAATCTTTATCGTGCCACACCTGCAGTGTGCGGTCTCATCCGTAGGACTGCCCCATTTACGAAAAATTAAGCCTCTTACGACAAACAAGGGGTTCTAAGGACCTATTCTCACCTAGGCCCTCACAATCCCGTGGGGCACACTGAAATTGGGCATTATACGGTGTCCATGTAAACTGTATATCCCCTTGCCCAGATAAATAAATGCTGTAATATGTAGTTACGGGGAAACTGTGGTGTAACTTACCTTGCAATGAAAACAAGGCTTTCTTACGTACAATATTCCTCTGTTCCGATTGTGGGTGGTAAAAATGCACCACATGCACAAGGCCGTCTACATATGCGATGGCAAACATCAAAAAGGAGTCCTGCTTTGTAGCATTATTTTAAAGAGATTTGAGCTTAATCTCTAACCCATTGCTATAAATTCATGTACACATGTTCAGTTCAATCGCTGCAAGTACAGCCAAAAGAGTCCTCAAAACTGTTAATGCTGGTACGCGCGTACAGACTAATCACTATAGGGTATCCGCATATAGCCGGAACCTTAATTACAAAGGTAAATCGTGCAATTGTAAAGAAAATTGGAGACAAAATCATAATATCTTAGAAGCAGAGCATGTGTGTTCAGGACGTACTGGATGAAGGCCTTGACCTTTAGCAGTCACATAGCAATGCCGTTGACCTTTCATTTTGTATAATGATGCAGACAGACAATGTTTGGGGAACAACAGAAATCATGTCCCCTTGGTATTGCCCTCAGGGAATATTACTTTTCTTCTATGAACAAACCTTCGTACTTCGGAACCTTGCTATTATGCAGCAAATGTAAATTTTGGTCCACTTTGTTACAATATGTATCGATTGGCAATGCCGCTGAAGATTATTCGTCGCTGGCCATAGCTGAGAGTTCAGATTATAAGGTCAAGACCGCGATCTTCCTTGAATTATTTCAAAATAGAGAAATGTAGATTTCATTTATTTTCAAGGACGCAGTTTTGTTTTATTTGGAAACCCGTTTCTAAAACCATTATTTAAAATCCAGAAATCACACTTTCTGCATATTTTTTATGACTCAATGTTGGACGCTTTGTGTAAGATTGTGTAGATGAATTTGTCTTCTTTAAAAGTCAATAAAACTGTCAGTAGTGTTGCAACGTTATCATGATTGGCATTTGTGTAATTTTAAACCGCCATAAGTTAGTCTTGTTGGAAACAAAACAAAAAAAAAATTTAAAAAAATTGGATTAATGATTGATTATATATTGTTTAATTTTTTACTCATATGGATACGTCACCGTTCCCGATGAAGGGCTGAAAAATCTAGGCCTATGCTCGGCGTTTATGGCCTTTGAGCAGGGAGGGATCTTTATCGTGCCACACCTGCTGTGACATGGGGCCTCGGTTTTTGCGGTCTCATCCGAAGGACCGCCCCATTTAGTCGCCTCTTGGGACAAGCAAGGGGTACTGAGGATCTATTCTAACAACCCGGATCCCCACGGCGTTGGAAAAACTTACACAATCACAAACTGCTCGCGGTAGCGCAGTGGTAAAGCTTTCATGTCGTAACCGGGAGGTTGTGAGTTCGAGTCCCGCTCCTGCTACCATGTCAAACCTAATACGTAAGCAGGTAGTGATTGCTACTTCGCCAAACGCTCGGCATTTAGAAGATATAACTATGAGCCTTTCGGACATTTAAAACTGTAGGTCACGTGTATCGAGGCAGGCGTTTTCGTGTTAAAGAACCATCACTACTACGACCGTCAGCGGTAAGGTATTTTGTGGTACTTCACCTGCAGCAGGTGACGTCTCAGTATGAGTGGAAAATTCTCGGCAGGACATAAAACAAACAACCAAAAACACAATTACAAAAAAAGTTTTCAGAGGGCGTTGCAATGTCTGAGAACATTCACCGAAAGGAATCAGAGCGGCTGTGAATTCGGTGGCAGCTAGTCTATAAACTGTTTACTAGCGATTTGATAGCTCAGAAGTCGTATTGGTCTCAAGGAAATATTGAATCGCAAATTGGTCTCAGATATGCAGCGGTCGGTTTTGTGTAGACAGTTGAACTGAATCTTTTGCAGTATAGTTCCATATATCTATAATTGATCGTGAAAACGTGTGATACTCTAAAATATCACTGAAGAATTATAGTCGAAGGTTACATACAGATTTCCAGACATGGGCGGGTCGTTCACAGCTGGATTGCATCATGTCGCAATCTTTCAAAACGTATTTTCTCAGCGTAACAGAATCGTTTTGACACAATTGAATTCGAGTTTGTTTACAAAACTCATACTTTTTACCCGACACAAGAAATTCTTAACACACATAAGAAACCAAAAAAAAAAACAAAGAAAAAAAAAAAAGAAAAAAAAAGAACCATCAATTTTCATTTAAATCTTTGCATGTACACAATTGTAGAAACTTTACTGAAAATATCATATCAACTTCGATAGATGATTCTGAAATTTTGAAAGACACTTTCATGAACTAAACATTTATTTTGGTTTTAGTTTGATCGGTGATCAATCGTCAACTGGATGCCGATCAGTCACCATTCAATTAGTCCCAAAATATCTGCCGTCTAATCAATGGTTGGTCTAAATATCGTCATGTCTTCGCTTAACAAATGTCGATGAAATGCCAAACTGCAATAAACGACAAGTAGCGAACCCTTTTACAGATTGAATTCGTATATCAAATATGCAGTGACCGCAAATGAAATGAAAAGCAATTTGTCAGAGAAACATTGATAGTGTTTAGAACGGAAAACTGTAGATTTCATTTAAAAAAAACCAAAAAACCCACAGATTTGGGAATTTTTTGGGCAAACCCTTCTATTGAAATTAAGCTGTTTGAAAAAAAACCCACTTTAAGAGTTTCTGTTAGCAACAGTTCCGATGCAATGATGACGTAAGCTAAATCTTCATCTTTGAAGGCTCCGCAGTTCGAGCTAATCTAATGGTATCTAGTACATTTTCAATTTTATACCCCTTAATACGCTTTTAAGACATTCCTTTTTCATATATGTAATACTTGAACTTAGTTATTATTGAATATTTCTTCATAAATTATGACGGAAAGTTTCTCCACCATATTGTGATGCAGAAAGCACTACCACAGAATCTACGTCGACTGATGAATGACGTTCCTAACGGAATATTAGTAATTCGGGTTTCTTTGTGATTTGCAGGCTCTGCTCAATAACTCCAAATGTCGACTTATCCCTTACAAAGAGTCTCCAAGAGACTTAAACAATCAAGAAAAACTGGACTGGGAACAAGAACTGGGAGAAAGTTAGTTGGTTAAAAATTGAAATGCAGAAAAGAAAGGAAACCATTGTACAAGGACACATTACATGTAGTAAGAGACAGAAGAACAGGTATGGAAGATCAGGATATAGAGATACAGTAGTGAAAGGAAGATCAGGATATAAAGATACAGTAGTGATAGGAAGATCAGGATATAGAGATACAGTAGTGATAGGAAGATCAGGATATAGAGATACAGTAGTGATAGGAAGATCAGGATATAGAGATACAGTAGTGATAGGAAGATCAGGATATAGAGATACAGTAGTGATATAAAGATCAGGATATAGAGATACAGTAGTGATAGGAAGATCAGGATGTAGAGATACAGTAGTGATAGGAAGATCAGGATATAGAGATACAGTAGTGATAGGAAGATCAGGATATAGAGATACAGTAGTGATATAAAGATCAGGATATAGAGATACAGTAGTGATAGGAAGATCAGGATGTAGAGATACAGTAGTGATATAAAGATCAGGATATAGAGATACAGTAGTGATAGGAAGATCAGGATGTAGAGATACAGTAGTGATAGGAAGATCAGGATATAGAGATACAGTAGTGATAGGAAGATCAGGATATAGAGATACAGTAGTGATAGGAAGATCAGGATATAGAGATACAGTAGTGATAGGAAGATCAGGATATAGAGATACAGTAGTGATATAAAGATCAGGATATAGAGATACAGTAGTGATAGGAAGATCAGGATGTAGAGATACAGTAGTGATAGGAAGATCAGGATATAGAGATACAGTAGTGATAGGAAGATCAGGATATAGAGATACAGTAGTGATATAAAGATCAGGATATAGAGATACAGTAGTGATAGGAAGATCAGGATGTAGAGATACAGTAGTGATATAAAGATCAGGATATAGAGATACAGTAGTGATAGGAAGATCAGGATGTAGAGATACAGTAGTGATAGGAAGATCAGGATATAGAGATACAGTAGTGATAGGAAGATCAGGATGTAGAGATACAGTAGTGATAGGAAGATCAGGATATAGAGATACAGTAGTGATATAAAGATCAGGATATAGAGATACAGTAGTGATAGGAAGATCAGGATGTAGAGATACAGTAGTGATATAAAGATCAGGATATAGAGATACAGTAGTGATATAAAGATCAGGATATAGAGATACAGTAGTGATAGGAAGATCAGGATGTAGAGATACAGTAGTGATAGGAAGATCAGGATATAGAGATACAGTAGTGATAGGGAGATCAGGATATAGAGATACAGTAGTGATAGGAAGATCAGGATGTAGAGATACAGTAGTGATAGGAAGATCAGGATATAGAGATGCTGTACAATACACATTCTGAGTCCCATGGGGACCAGGGTTAGAATAGATCTTCAGTACCCTTTGCTTGTCGTAAAAGTCGACTAAATGAGGCGATCCTTCGGATGAGACAGCAAAAACCGAGGCCTCGTATCACAGTAAGTGTAGCACGAAAATATCCCTCCATGCTCAAAAGCCATAAGCACCGATCATTGGCCTAAATACTGAGGAAAAAGTAAATGCCTTTAGAGATGGAAAATAAGGCGTGTGATAAAGACTGGGAGTAAAAGTTATTGTGATGGATATCGTAAATAGTTTTATCCTTCGTCAGGTGCACATGTTAAAATTACAAATTATATACATCTAAAATAAAAGACTGCAAGTGCTACACTTACTGTTTAAAAAGCTTGAACCGTACAATATGTTCTACTTTAATGGAAAACATCAGGTACCAAATACTACTGTAAGATATAATACTGCAGTAAATCAAATACTACTGTAAGATATGATTCATCACAGTATCGCTGTTTACTGCAGTAAACCAAATACTACTGTAATGTATAGTTCATTATGATATCACTGTTTACTGCAGTAAATCAAAGCATGAAAGTTGTGACTTTAGTAAAATGTTGTATCAAAGTTCTCTCTATTGCCGATGAAGGCATCAATTGTTATAATGCACTAAAGCAAAATTTTCATTGTTAATTTAGAATACTCCCCTTCTTTCATTGTTTATTTACAATAACCCCCCTTCCACCTGTAGTCTAGATTATTAAAGAGGCACTATAGCTCATTTTCCACATTTTAATCGAGTGTTTTTTTTAAAACACGTATCTATGAAATAATAAAAATCATAACAATACTGACAATTTTGAACATTAGGAATGCATTAATTTGCTCTCAACTGTGTTTTAAAGATCATCCGGAATTCAATGGTTTCTTTATTCTGACTAGGACATTTTACATCACGTGATTCAGTATGACAACACACGTGTTGTGTAAAAACTTATCTAATACCCTTTAAAGAGGTCCACACTCGCTTCTCGAGAATGGGATTATTTCCTGCTTCTTATAATTAAGTAATTATAAATCTTTATTATAACAGAAAACTTTTCATGTCCCTATAACCAAATAATGTTTGAGTTTTTTTTAAAGCACGCCAGGTGTTTTGATAAAAATAGCACTTACTTTTAAAGCCCTGCGTGTGTGTCTCGTAGCTAGAGGATCATAGTGATATCCGAACGTAAATTCTAGTTTGCGAATGAGTCGTTCTATTTTAACCCTTTTCTCATATAATCTGTCAAAATTCTGGGTTTAGCCTTTGTATGATTCCCCTAACTGGATTTGTTTACCCTCCGTGCGCATGCGTCGGAAGACCGAAAGAGGAAGTTTCGATGTTTTTAGAAAAGAGCCCTTAAAAACTATAAAGTTTTTCAATTAAGTGAAAATTTTCAACTTTAGAAATGTGTTATTTTTCAAAGTTTATACATTCAACTATGTAACAAAATTAGAGAAAGCTCTGGGGAAATTGTCATTTTACGATTTTTGTGCAAAATGAGCTGTAGTGTCTCTTTAAACACTAGCATAAAATTTATTGAATATAGAAAATAGTTTACAAAGAGAAATTAAAGATATCAAGGGTTTTACCCATAGTGAATCAAGTTTTGATTATATCAAATAAAAGTTTTTGCTATAGTTAGTTTTAATAAACTAAAATTTTTTTTCTGTTAGGGGCGACAAGAAAAAGACCCAAGATACATACATGTTGGATAGATACTGAGGCGTGCAGGTAGTCTTCAACAGAGCGTACAGTCCCGGAAAGATTGAGATCAAGCATTTAGCATTACAATCTACCTTTTCAATATTACAGACAGTTTTAATATGCTATATTACATATGTTGAAGGAGTTTAAAATCGATTTCTCTATTATGTCAAAATATAGCAGGAGTTTTAAAATTAAACTTTGTTTTCTTTCCACCTGAATCACGCTGTTGCGTTTCATATTCTATATTATACCTTGCCCACTGGAGATTGGACCACGCAGAATCACGAAAACCTACTAACGACAAAAATTTCTCTTTCACCAGAAATTTATCTCGGAATTTAAACAATGTAGATGTGGGATAAATGTAAAATGGTGTTTTGGCTTGCAAAAATATGCTGGTTGAGGACCACATACGTGTAGTTAATTGTCAAGTTGGAACAGATTAATATAAAATCAATTTGTGAAGTTTACTTTACAGGACGGCAACTCCAAATCATATATGTCCGTCTAGGAACATTGTGTTTTCACGTATTCACACAAACTGTACTCTTGAGAGTTAAAGTGGAATTACTTTTTACATAAGAGTTCTAGAATATCGATTCCCGATCAATTTAATGTATGCTCTCTCATAATAAAAGTTCATCGAGACTTAATAAGAATGTAGAATGTACGATATGGTTACCAATTAAAACAACTCGGTGATGAAGAGTTCGGAGTGCAGAAACACACAGAGACCAGAGTGTGTTTTCTTTGTGAATATCACGAGGATGATTCTGCTGTGTCTAATCTGTAAGTTACTGACTTATTATTAATATTAATTTAATATTTGATTGATACGTTGAAATGTTAGTAAATTGTACTTTATTTGAAATATCAGAGGACGTTTAGTTTTATTTTGAGACTAAAAGTAATTTTTATTAATTCAATATCGCTATTTTTGGATTATTTTGATTTTTAACAAAATGTAAGAGTTAAATTAAAAGATTTTCATCCACTGGTAGCTTTAGTTCTTTCATTTCCATTTAAAAGACATGGAATTAATATAGAATTAAATATTGATATGAAAGTGCTTACAATTTTGCATTTCGTTTGCACATTAATATTTCACGTGTTCCTATAATTGAATTACGTGATTGTGTTATAATTTGCATTAAATGAACAAAGAGATAACAAAACATACTTTCTAGAAGCATAGCGCCATTTAAAGTATAATCTTTTTACATATGTTTACTTTCCAATTAGATCGCTATGCTTTCTAAGGTCCTTAACGGGCGAGATGATACTATCCGATAACATAGGGCGACGGACAAATAATTACTGGGCATAATGGTTCTTTCAATAGTGGGATTTTAACATTACTAAATGTTAAATGAAAAATGAATGAATACTAGAGACCAGGCCATTGAATATGACAGTCATTGTAGACCAACAAAAAACTTTGGACTATTGGTGATCAGAGGCCATAAAAACTGTACACAAGAGGAAATGCAATTCATTAAATGAAATGTATTGATTCATTGTACGTAATGGACATTAAGAAAATGATACATTCTTTGTACATTTTGAATAATCACTTTTCATCAAAAAAGGGATAGGGAATTCTTTTTTACAGGATATATATATAACTACTAATGAATTCCAGGAAATTTATAAAAATAAAACGCTAACTTGAATACGTTTATGATGTGTTTTGTTTTGTTGATACTTCAGCGATATCAGCTTGTGCATTTTCATTAGAATAGATGTATGAATATTTCATGAAGAGATTGGTAGCTATTGGAACCTAACATGTCCGCAAGAAAGCTTGTCATCACCAAGACTTCACATTATCGATAAATTCGATCCTGAAAACAAAATTTGAAATCACTAAATCATTTGTATACACACTCTAAAAACAAACTGCATTCATTTAAGAATTTTATTCAGAATATTTCCTGTCGATAAAATAGTCGTACTATATTTCAGCAAGATTCATACGCTCATTGTTCACATTCATGAGGAAATGACTACAGTGTATCATTTTAATTGGTAAAGATATTGAAGGAAAACACACCGGAAATGTAAATAATTAATACGCCTGAAGTCACGCTGAAAAATGAACTAAATATTTTTTCTCCTCAATACCTGTGTTTATTCGGACGTGTTACCCTTTATTCGGGTGTGTGACATAATATCATTGCATTTGTTTTATTTTACCCAGACAGCTGTGGTGTTATATATTCTTTCCCGTTTTCGATAAAAATCATTCTATGACCATTTTTGTGAAAGCATATATGTCATTTCAGTCCATTTTCTGACAATCATGAGTAATTCAGAATTCAGAAATATAAATGATGACAATAAAAACTTGTTTCGAAGTAATTAATGAAACAAAGTATATACCGACGAGAAATTTTAAGTTAACAAAAATATCAATATCATTTATTGGAGTTGACAGAAAATCGATGGCTTCACAAAGTGGGGCCTAGTCCGCTTGGCTACTGACTTTTTGATTAGTACCTTACAACTAATTAGAAAAGAAGACATTATGCAACATAATTATCTTAAATGGTACCCGTGCTGCATCGGAAGTGAACATGAATCGTTTGGAGAATAATCCTTTTTTAATAATTTCCTCAGCGTGTATGAGAGGACTTAGTCTTTGAGCCACATTGCACCAGTATGGAGGTAATACCTGTACATGTTAATTAAGGTCTATTACACTTTCTCACCTGTGAGAATTTGTTTTTGTGATCAACGGTGAATATCGAATTGCAGAAGTTCATTCCACTCAGCATTGACACGTTGAGATAGTTACACATATGTCGGAAATCCGACCTTGCATCATAAAAAAAAAATGCACGACGAAATATCGTCGAAGTCTGTGTTAGCCAGTCAGTGATGTTACTAAATTCTATTCAAAAATTTTCATTGTAATTAAGAAGTGGTCAAAACTTTATTCCATACCAATAATTAGGCCATTCTTCAGTTCAGTTCAGTTTATTACACTCAAACCATAAAATGGTACATGAGGTACATGAAACATATTTACATCTATACAATAACAGGGGTCATACAGATAAAAGGTTTGGAGAACAGACAATATTGTTGATTTGCTTCATAAACAAACAAAGCTTTCTTATAGATTTGGCATCTTTGGAGGACATAAGTTCACAGAATTGTTTAGTGTCTGGAGCAAAACAATATTCTATATTAAAAAATCTGTACGTAATTTGCAGAGTGATTTACATTTGAGAATTCATCACCAATTTGATTACAGTTACATTATGCCCAAAAGCGTTTATTTCTTTCAATATTATTCCATCTGCCTACTTCAACGGGAAGGTGGTGATTAGTAGATCTAAATTTAACAAAAATTCTTTGTAATTTTCTTGGTAACAGTGTCAATATTCCTCACATTCAAAATTTGTCTTAAAACTTCTATAGATAACTTTCTTAGAAGAGTTTACTACATCATTATGCCATTTTTGTAAAAACTTCTTAACGTACTAATTTTGACTACGGAATACTCCGTTTACCTGATCGAGATATAAGGCTAACAGCGTGTGTGGCCAGTCAACAGGGGATGCTTACTCCTCCTAGGCATCTGATCCCACCTTTAGTGTGTCCGGGGGTTCATATTTGCCCTACTCTCAATTTTGTATAACTTCATAGGATTTACTGTTTTCATTGATAAAAAATATACAATTTCACAAGTAATAGAAGTCAACATTTTAGCACCCATGTCTTTCACTGTACGTTAAAATATCTTTAAAATAATTTTAACATTCTGTCTGTAATGTGCTCTGAATTAGTTTCATCAGGTAATACTTGAACATAGAATTCGAGAGCATGCACTGATCTTTTAAATATTCATAGATGAATTTACGCTTATGCAGGTAATATCTACTTCCCAAATCTGTATGTAAAGCTTGTTTGCATAACAAATTATAATCTGAAGTATTATATTGCAGTAGGGGGCCTCCGTGGCCGAGTGGTTAGAACATCGAGCTCAAAATCACAAAGCCTTTCACCTCTATTCGAATCTCGGCCGCGGCGTTATGTGAGCAAGTTTGCCAGTTTACTTGCGGAAGGTCGGTGATCTCTTACCAGGTACATTGTATCTGGGTTCTATCAATCAATCAATCATTACATTGCAGTACCCGGCCTCTCCAGGCTCAAAGTCAAGTCGTTCGCTTAATATTCTGCCTGAATAATCTTACAAATCAAATCAGATATTCTTTTTGAAGTCTGAAATGTGCATGTGTAAACAGAACAATATTAGCTCTAATGAGCTAACTACCAACTGACGTTATTATTTTTTTTAATGTCTATCTTTCAGATTCCCAAGTTAATTCATTGTACAGATTAGTCTTTAAACCCCCCCCCCCCCCCCAAAAAAAAAACTACATCGGGCACAAAGTTTCATAAATCTTGTAACCATCAGTCTACTCTGACGAAACTTAAACCATTGATTATGAGTAGTCAATCATATATCACATTTCAGCTACCTAAAGCAAAGCTTGGTGAAAAAAGTCCGGAAAATAAAACTCGAAGATATTCACTCAGTCGTTCATTATTTTTGTTAGAATAAGTCAACCATAACAGAAGTGAAACTCAGTATGTATTTACGCATTAAGTAACCATTTATCAAATCTCATATTCCTAATTCAAAGCAAAATCAGGAAAACTACAGTCAACACAAAGTTCCACAAATCTCTTAAAAATACGTGGCCTGATTGATATGGTGCGAGCCTCATATGTATGGGGGACATATTGCATTATTTTTCAACATAATCCACTTCAGTATCTACACACTTTTGTCAGCGATATTAAAGGGCCTCAATATCACTTTTAAAGAAGTCCTTTTCTTGACCGCACAGAGGGTTCTCCACTGCTTGTATAACGTTATCATCTGACTGAAATTGGGTACCGGAAATGGTCATTTTAAGTGTTGGAAATAAGGCGGATGCTCAATCAATTTAAAGCCACAATCGTTAATGGCAGTCATGGCAATGGCAGACCTCTGCACTGGGGCATTGTCCTGGTGGAACAACACACCTTTACTGAGTTTAATATATTCCCGTAACTGCCTCAGACGTGATGAAGAGTATGTGTCATTAATTGTCTGTCCCGTTTGGAGATAATCTACCATCAACATCCTAGAAAATCGAGGCCATAACCAGCTGATGGAACATTCTTTTCCTTTTTTTTTTTGAATAGGGTACATTTGATATGATTCTTGTCCAATGATAGCTACGTGCCTCAACAAAAATACTATAGTGTCAACGTTTTTGATATAGTATGTAAAAATACCAATGTTTTGTAGAGTAATCAAGTTCTTGACGTACGTTTTGTGGAAGCAATAAGTTTGATGAGTTATCAAAGATTATCACGACATTTTTTCAAATACAGGTGTAGCATTTTTTTTTTTTTTTGCACTTAACTAAAATTACGAAAAAAGTAGCTATAACAGCACAGCAAAGTTTCAGCATTTTACTTTATACATATGATCAGAATAATTAGCAATCGTAAATCAAGTTTGTTAAGTATCATACCAAATGTTTTACAATGAGTGCTATTGTTTGTAACAGTATTTGCTACGGAATACATAAATCGTAAACACCGCAGTATATCTGTGGATTACCCCCCCCCCCCCCCCCCCCACTCTCCCTCCTGATCTAGATCTAAAGTTACTGAAACAGTCCCTTGTCTAAATAATCACAATATTCCTGATGCTGATAAAATATTTTCTGATATCCTTAGAATTGTCATCAATGTATGCTTTCAGCTGATATTATGGACACCTCTTGAAGACCATTGTTTAATCACTACCACGATAAGACATGAAAGGCTCGTCCTATCCTATCTTGAACGTTTCAATTTGATAATACTGAATTGATGAAAATGTCATTAAGCATCAAAGTGAGGAGGTTTTCTCGTTCTATTAATTACATTCATTGTCGCTTATAGGTGTACTAGCAAATGGAATCAAAAGCTCATTTAAGTCCATGAAAGGTGTTATTCATAGTAACAGTAAATTTTCGATGTGTTTTGATATATCCATTACTTTGAGAAAAAAAATCTTGTTCTGTTGAAACATTTGTACTTGCTAGCGGCTGTTTATGCCTGCACACCCGGACAATACTCAACATACTCTGGGGATTGTATGACCTGCCCCAAGGGAACCTACGGAGAGACTCCTATATCCTATAAATGTGTGTCATGCCCAGGAGAAAAGACAACCATTTCTGATGGAGCATCAAGCGCAGCAGATTGTGTTTGTACGTGTTGATCATACTTAATAGTACTTTGTACGTGGTAATTATACTTGATAATACTTTATACGTGTTGATAATACTTTATACGTGTTGATAATACTTTATACGTGTTGGTAATACTTTACACGTGTTGATAATACTTTATACGTGTTGATAATACTTTATACGTGTTGATAATACTTTATACGTGTTGATAATACTTTATACGTGTTGATAATACTTTACACGTGTTGATAATACTTTATACGTGTTGATAATACTTTATACGTGTTGATAATACTTTATACGTGTTGATAATACTTTATACGTGTTGATAATACTTTATACGTGTTGATAATACGTGTTGATAATACTTTATACGTGTTGGTAATACTTTATACGTGTTGATAATACTTTATACGTGTTGATAATACTTTATACGTGTTGATAATACTTTATACGTGTTGATAATATTTTATACGTGTTGATAATACTTTATACGTGTTGATAATACTTTATACGTGTTGATAATACTTTACACGTGTTGATAATACTTTACACGTGTTGATAATACTTTACACGTGTTGATAATACTTTAGATTGTTTAAAGGGAAAGGAACACGATTTGAATTGGCTCGAGCCATGTTTTTGTTTACATATAGATTGCTTAATATAAAATATTATGTTTAAAACTAAATGAGACGTGACAAACTCTAGAAACTGTTTATCTGTGTTCAGAATTAACTTGTAAATTGAAAAAAAAAATCTGCTTAAACCGTCAAATTCTGAGAGTCGAAGGGTGATCCTAACTGATGGTTTGTGTTTAATTATGTTGAATATTAATTGTGAGACAACAAATAAACAACTGGTTCTAAACTGCATGATTTCTTCGAAAATAAAATCTTTGATGAATTACAAATTATTAATAACACTCAATGTGGAAAACTTTCATTTTATAATACATTATTTAACTATGAAGACAAAACAGTTAGATATATTGCCATATTTGTGTCTTCCAATTCACAGGAGCCTGCGCTCTTACAAAACTAAGAATAAGTGCACATCGGTTATATTAATAGAAACAGATAATATAATCCTGTCATTCCTTCAGAAATAGATTTTGCTTTCATTGTAAAACGAGTGTTCTCGATGAAAATCATCTATTTTTTAACTTGAATGTCTTTTATACAAACATATAAGAAAATAAATATTCAAAAATATCATATAATAATCCTGTATCTTGTTTACTGAATCCTCTCATTATTGTGTCTACAATTTGTTTCTATGCCAGAGACACTTTATACCCTTAGAAACACAGAACTGTTACAACTATGCTGTATTTTATCTCACATGGCTAAAAATACTTACACGTACTTTTGTGCCATTAAAGAACTGAATTGAATTAATTATCATGAGGACTGATTAAAATCAAATCTTGATTTAAATTGTGTGTTCAGTTCCACCCAATAAATTTGAAATCTAAAACACGGAAGTATCAGTTTCCTGGGTGAATGAGATATTTACTAATGTCTAAAAATGAGCTTGCTTATATATTTTATTGCTTGTCTGAATTTGTGGTTGCTATCTAATTTCGAAATCTAAATAATTCATAGACGTCTCGTTTTAAGCATAGCTGAAATAGCTATATCCAGTAACATAGTGATTAATTTTGGACATATGAAATACCTAAGTAGGATATATATAATGCATCATAATATCATGAATGGCTTATTTCTGTCGTAGACGAAGAACTTGGGTGCTATTACAATATGAGCTTGGTAAACGATACTTTGCTGGGACTCGCCAACATTGACGTACTAGGGACGTGTCTGAGACACTGCTCTGAGTTAGGATATTTATATGCTGCTATTCAGGTGAGAGACCAAATAGAATATGTCAGACTTCATCATTCAAGCTACCGGGTGATATTTCCTTTTTTACAACATCATGTTGATTTTGTAGTAAGCATTCCATTAAAGATAAAATGGAACACTCGTGGATGGATTGTCATCCATTTAATATCTCTAATGGCTGATATTTTTATTGTTCGTATGCAAGTCGCATTCTATTCAGCTATGTTGACGTCTACATACTTTGATAATTAAAACAGAAATCCATTATCAGTGACGGAAACGTTAATAACAGAACATTGCCACAATTTGAATGATATATGAGAGAGTAACTATATGTATATAAAAAAATACTGGTGTTGTTTCCGTTCTCAAACAACAGGGAGTTGTGCATTCCATAAATGTGTATTTTGCTTCGATTTTAAAAATTCAATTTTAGGTTTGTTTTCTGCTATGTTGGATCTTGAAGGTTGACCAAATAAATTGTATCGTATCTTTGAAAAGTATTTTTGAAGTTTAGTTACAAATAGTAGTTCTACTTTTTAAAAAAAAAATAATAATTTGTTAAGTATTTTGACATAACGTTTTCGATATTAATACGAAAATTGTTTCATCACTTTTGGTCACATTTCAACCACGACTAGACGTGTGCTGCCGATGTTGCGTCCTCTAGTGTCACACTATTGATGATACCATACTATCTGGGATCTTTTACCTATAACTACACACTCACCACTGATACATTTCTTTTACTGGTGATAGTTTCTGTCTTTTTGCAGTATTTGTGTTATTTCCCATATCAATGAAAAGGCTAAGATAACTAACAGTATTCAATTCCTATAGAAAATACAAATCAGAGAGATGGGCAAACACGGACCCCTGGTCATACCAGAGGTGGGATCAGGTGCATAGGAAGAGTAAGCATTCCCTGTCGACCGGTCAAACCGCCTCGAGCAACTTTACGATAAATTCCATGGTGTTTTATCTATAATCACATATTTGTGATGCGTCGTTTTTTTTATCACACTGTTGGTGAATCTTTTCTCTACTTTACAGAACGCCAGCTCCTGCTTCTGCACCCAGACAATAAGTGGAATTATTTCCGTGTCCGGATGTTATATCCCATGTGATGACCCGAGTAGAGTTTGTGGAGGAATGGATGCTTGGACTGTGTACCGAACTGGGAGTATGAAACTCGTTGTGATGACTCATAATTATTTTTGATTTATCAGGGTCCTCCATTTCTCATGTATACAATATCTTTAAAAAAAAAAACCCACAACTATTTCAAAAGAGTTTGTTTATCTGGGATCGGAGGAAAGGGTCATTGGTCTAGTTCGATTTATCTTAATGTACATAGCTTTATACCAATAATATGCATTGGAGACGAAGTAGATGTAGAAAGTGGTGATAATATCTAAGGGTTTCCGATAACTACATATATATATGTATTAAAGCAAGAGAGAAAACACCGCGTAGCGAAGTAACCTTTGTATTGTAATAAAAGAAATCAATAGGGGGCGATAATTACAAAATCGTTAAATCTAGGAGTAAAAATAAAAATTTCACTGATGCGTTTTCTTAATATGAAATGACTTGAAATCAAAATTAAGGAAGGTGGGTCATGAAATGATTCTAAAATCCCAATTGGAAATGAACGAATATATGTTGTTTATAATTCAATAAAAGGTATGTATATTGTTTTCAAGGAACATTGTAATTGGGTACGTCTTTCCTGTGTAGGGCATATTATGATTTGTAAATTGAATTTTTAACCACACCTATCTCAAAGTTAATGATAGACCAAGTTATGTTTTACTCGCATTCTATAAATCAATCAGGAATTCATCAGTATCGGATATTTCTCATTCATTCTCACAATAATTTCCAGTTCTAACATAATACAGGAAGTCGGGATAACAAAACACGGAATGCTCAGTATTACACGCAAAGCATTCCATTGTCAATCATGTTCGTACTGAGTTCACTTTTCCGGGATGTACCATTCCATCATTACCAATATCTCTTTTCACTTATCGTTACCTGTAACATCTACATATCCTCCGAATGCACTATTTCATTATCCGGATTAGAATAGGTCCTTAGCATCCCTTGCTTGCCTTAAAAGATGACAAAATGGGCGGTCCTTCGGATGACACCGCGAAAACAGAGATCCCGTGTTGCAGCAGGTGTGGCACGATAAAAATCCCTCCGTGCTCAAAGGCCGTAAGCGCAGCCCTTCACCGGCAATGGTGACGTCTCCATGTCAGTGAAAGATTCTCGAGCGGACGTTAAACAATATACAGTCAATCAACGATTTCATCCTCCTCCTCCTCCTCACCTGTTGGTAGCTCACTCAGTGGTAGAACGTTTGCATCGTAATCGGGAGGTCATGAGTTCCGAGCCCCGCCATGACCGCGTCAAACCTAAGTCGTTAACATAGGTAGTGATTACTCCTTCGCCTTAAAATCGGAGGTCCCATGTCGAGGCAGGCATTGGCACGTTGAAGAACCCTCACTGCTACGGCCCTGGGCGCTAAGTATAGGCCTAAATTTGTGGCTACTTTACTTACAATCGATGGCATCTCAAAGTAAGTGAAAATTTCTCGAAGGGATGTAAAACAAACATTCAGTCAGTCAACGTCCTCACCTCTTGACACATGTAAGAGTCCATATTGATATTCCCACGGATGTACCACGTCAATATCAACCTCTCTCCCTACTTCTGTTACGCATTACTGATGACCGCGGTCGCGTAGTGGTTAAAGCTTTCCTCTGCAATTGATAAACTGGTATTCAATTCCACCGCAGCGTCAAACCTAAGGCGTTTAATCCAAAGGGGTGACCGTATCTTCACCATTCGTTCGGATATGAATTTTAAATGGAGGTCCCGATTTAAGAACTCTTACTGCTAAAGCCCAGAGCGTCATGTGATTTTTTTGTTTTTTTGTTTTTTGTTTTTTGTTTTTGTTTTTATTGTTTTTTTGTTTTTTTATTTGAATATATTTTATTGCATAGATGTCATAACAAAAGGGTTAGGCAACTTAGAACGCCCTCTCCTACGATAATCAGATAATCAAAATAATGTTCAAGAAATGAAACACAATGGTATCAAAGATGAAAATATGATTAGATTAATTGCATACAACAAATCATGTCAATAAATCTGCATGTACAAAACATAATATAATTTACAGGTCTTGCGTACAAACTAAACGCATGTTTAAGCGTCATGTGTAGGTTAGAATTCGTGGTACATCACCTACAGCTGGTGACATATCTTCATAAATGAAGAATTCTCAAATGAGATGTAGAACAATTTGCAAACAAAATGTGTAACTGATGAGTAAGTGTGTTTTTGTCTAGAACGGAAAGCAGCCATTACAACAGTAGGGAAAGAGGAAGTGGACCTTACGGCTCTTGGACTCAGTGTTAGTGGAATGACAGAATTTGAATTCAGGGTTCTTGCATGCCAAGATGCCCATGTGCGACTGATGAGTGACAGGGGGAATTATACATCAAACTTTCTGGAAATAGTTTTTGGAGTCTTTAAAAATGAATATTTCACAATTCGAGACGAAAAGTATGGGTTGGGAATGTTCAACATCTTCGGATCTTTTCTAGATTGCTACAGTTGGAAGTTTTTCAGAATTTGTGAGTATTATCAAAGGCTAGTTGTATTTAGCGCGCCCACGTGTCCGCACGTCATAATTTTTCAGAAGAAAAGTTACCGCTTATTTTCAATGGCTCATATCGGGCTCGGTATTTCACCAGAAGTCGCAAATCGTGGGGTCACATTAGTGCAACACGCCACGCCCCCAATCTTATTTCATTCTGATTTGGGATCTACATACTTTTTTATCTTATGCTATGTAAATAAATATACATATACATTAAAGATCATCCAAGAAATGTAACTTTTCGTCTCTGTCACGTATTATTAAAAACGCTTTCAGCCATTGTCATCTTCGCAAGTCACGGCTGAAATATACGCTCCTCTTCCTTTTCACCCGTTTCTCATATTATGCATGACGCTATTCGGCCAATCGCTGAGGTTCCAAGCACAGTCGGAAATTCAAACTGTTGATACAATGAAATTATTCTTGACTAATCAGAACGCTTCTTCTTCCACTTCATCGGTAAACAAACCGAAACAGAACCGGTATGCTTCGACATTGGACAGTTGACAAGTAAGCAACCAGACGTGTTGGGGTATTTGATTTCTTGTCAAAGATAGTTACGTGGCATAAAGCACAAGTTTTCATGGCTGCAGCCATTTCAGAGTTAAACACAGCTTCTAACCCAGGGTCCCGTTTTACAAAAGAACGTTCGACCAAGACTAAAAATGTTACAAGGATCTAAAAGTTCGTCACCTTAATTCATTTTGTGAGATTTTACTTTAAAAAAATTACAAAGCCAGATTCTTCTTATTCACATTAAAATTACAATTTAATCAACATAAACAATAAGAGAAATTGCAAAAGAAGATTTGGATCATAGTCGTAAGTTTGTCAGTAAAACGAAGTCCAGATCTTCAATTCTAGGCCTAGCGTGAATTCTATTGGTCAACGAACTGCATCATTCTCGTCATGCATATTTATAAGAAACGAGAAAATGTTCACACAGAGAGCCGCAGCTGACAAGGAAGAGGAGCGTACATTTCAGTCGTGGCTTGCGACGATGAGAGATTGCGAGACACTGATAACGAGGTATTTACTAAAACGTAACAGAGAAGAAAAATAATTTTGGATAACTTTTAATGTATATTTACAACAAATAAGTAAAAAAAAATATATAAATGTGTCGATTCCTGATCAGAAAAATAGGGGGGGGGGGGGGGGGGGGGGGGGGGAGGGTGCATGACCTATGTTCCCTAAGCCTCTGGTTTAACATGAATTTATTCTTAAAAACTACACTTCAATGTAGAATTTAGTCTCATATAGTGCAGATACATGCCATCTGAATTTTATCACAGCCTTCCGAATATATCAAGTACCAGGGTCTTCACTCTTGTATGCAAGGTTTCGATTTAATATGTCATTTGGGGCAATGGAATTGAAGGGGTGCTCTGGCTTCAAGTGGGCCCAGACCAGAGTTAAGGTAAATATAATATCAAACATATTCACAACTTGAGTATGAATTGTGCACATAATTGATTCAAGTCTGACGGCTAATTAATGAGGACAATGGGAAGGGGCTCTGGTTTATTTATTTAGTAAAATAATTATTTATCAAAAAGGTGGAAACCCTGTGTTTATCCTCGTACCAAAAATTGCAATTCCTCATTTAAATATAAATATAATGTGTATTATCTTTATTAAATGTAATAGCTAAAAGATACAAGGCATAATTAATTTGTTGAATTTGGAAAAAAGAGGAGTGCTTGAAATATTCCTTGAACTTTTGATTGGGCTCGATATTCTCGTCAGTTGTTTCCGTAAAAAAAAAAACAAGCGATAGAGCTAAAAAATTGAGAAACTCAAGCTCATTTGAGTGTTTATGACCACAGCAAAATTCTACTAGAAAACAGTGACCACGATTTACGCGCGGACGCACCGAATACAACAAGCCTTATCATCAGTTCATCTTTTTCATAACAATCTTAAGATATGAGAAATGAATATCCCACTTCATTCGGATGTCAGATCTATATATACATTAATGACTGCATTTTACATTTACTTCGCAGTGAACGCTTAAAATGTAAATCTTATTACATATGAACATGTATTTTGGTGATGTTTTCTTTGAACATGTAAGGAGTTGATTTTAATTTGCTGCATATTATCGAAGGTCACTCCGCCATTTCCATGATAGTGACAGCCATGCACGTGACTATGCCAGACAGCGTTGGATCGTCGGTGGTCTCCTCTTTTCAAAGCTGTGTATTTTATTATTATAACACCGTGTCACGTGCGTTTCACATTTTTGTTTAAGAGACTCTTCATTGTTTTACGCTCTTTCAAACCATTTGCACAAAAGACGTGGCTTCAAATCGGCGAGAAATGACACCAGTCCAAAAAGGAACAGAACATGCGTTTGACGTTTTAACAACGAAGAAACAAAAAAAGTTGAGATATTAGAATTCATTGGGTGTAATTCATCTATATACCGGACTCCGTGTTTCATTATTTGAATCGATTATGATATGCATGCTCAGGAGTTTCCACCACGAGCCGGTCAATATATTTATGCGTTCCAACTATATTTACTATTTTAAAAAATCTTCTCACTGTTTTCTCTTACATGCAAATGATTTACGGGAACGTTAATGACTTTTAAAACTAATTCAATAGCATTAAAGTAATTCTCTACACTTTGGAAATAAAAGAAAAGAAAAAAAAAAAACAACAAACAAAAAAACCCCACCAAAACACAAAAAAGAACAAAATGAACGAAACAAAAAAATTCACACAAAGACACACACACACACACACACGCGCGCGCGCTCACGCGCAAACCAAACATATAGAAAATACAAAAGAACAACAAAAAACAAAACAACAACAACAACAAAAAAACAACAACAACAAAAAAAACTCACACAGATGAACATCGAATCATACAGCTTTGAAAGTGCTGCGATGTAAATTGAAAACGAAAATATTCCTGACTGCTGATTGTGTGGAGATATGTCCTCATACCAATCAATATAATACAATACAGTCCTCATACCAAACAATATAATACAATACAGTCCTCATACCACACAATATAATACAATACAGTCCTCATACCACACAATATAATACAATACAGTCCTCATACCACACAATATAATACAATACAGTCCTCATACCACACAATATAATACAATACAGTCCTCATACCACACAATATAATACAATACAGTCCTCATACCACACAATATAATACAATACAGTCCTCATACCAAACAATATAATACAATACAGTCCTCATACCACACAATATAATACAGTACAGTCCTCATACCAAACAATATAATACAGTACAGTCCTCATACCACACAATATAATACAATACAGTCCTCATACCACACAATATAATACAATACAGTCCTCATACCACACAATATAATACAATACAGTCCTCATACCACACAATATAATACAATACAGTCCTCATACCACACAATATAATACAATACAGTCCTCATACCACACAATATAATACAGTACAGTCCTCATACCACACAATATAATACAATACAGTCCTCATACCACACAATATAATACAATACAGTCCTCATACCACACAATATAATACAATACAGTCCTCATACCACACAATATAATACAATACAGTCCTCATACCACACAATATAATACAATACAGTCCTCATACCACAAAATATAATACAATACAGTCCTCATACCACACAATATAATACAATACAGTCCTCATACCACACAATATAATACAATACAGTCCTCATACCACACAATATAATACAATACAGTCCTCATACCACACAATATAATACAATACAGTCCTCATACCAAACAATATAATACAATACAGTCCTCATACCACACAATATAATACAGTCCTCATACCACACAATATAATACAATACAGTCCTCATACCACACAATATAATACAATAGAGTCCTCATACCACACAATATAATACAATACAGTCCTCATACCACCCAATATAATACAATACAGTCCTCATACCACACAATATAATACAATACAGTCCTCATACCACACAATATAATACAATACAGTTCTCATACCACACAATATAATACAATACAGTCCTCATACCAAACAATATAATACAATACAGTCCTCATACCACACAATATAATACAATACAGTCCTCATACCAAACAATATAATACAATACAGTCCTCATACCACACAATATAATACAATACAGTCCTCATACCACACAATATAATACAATACAGTCCTCATACCACACAATATAATACAATACAGTCCTCATACCACACAATATAATACAATACAGTCCTCATACCAAACAATATAATACAATACAGTCCTCATACCAAACAATATAATACAATACAGTCCTCATACCACCCAATATAATACAATACAGTCCTCATACCAAACAATATAATACAATACAGTCCTCATACCACACAATATAATACAATACAGTCCTCATACCACACAATATAATACAATACAGTCCTCATACCAAACAATATAATACAATACAGTCCTCATACCACACAATATAATACAATACAGTCCTCATACCAAACAATATAATACAATACAGTCCTCATACCACACAATATAATACAGTCCTCATACCACACAATATAATACAATACAGTCCTCATACCACACAATATAATACAATACAGTCCTCATACCAAACAATATAATACAATACAGTCCTCATACCACACAATATAATACAATACAGTCCTCATACCACACAATATAATACAATACAGTCCTCATACCACACAATATAATACAAAACAGTCCTCATAGCACACAATATAATACAGTACAGTCCTCATACCACACAATATAATACAGTCCTCATACCACACAATATAATACAATACAGTCCTCATACCACACAATATAATACAATACAGTCCTCATACCACACAATATAACAGTTCTCATACCACACAATATAATACAATACAGTCCTCATACCACACAATATAATATAATACAGTCCTCATACCACACAATATAATACAATACAGTCCTCATACCGCACAATATAATATGATACAGTCCTCATACCACACAATATAATACAATACAGTCCTCATACCAAGCAATATAATACAATACAGTCCTCATACCACACAATATAATACAATACAGGCCTCATACCACACAATATAATACAATACAGTCCTCATACCACACAATATAATACAATACAGTCCTCATACCACACAATATAATACAATACAGTCCTCATACCACACAATATAATACAATACAGTCCTCATACCAAACAATATAATACAATACAGTCCTCATACCACACAATATAATACAATACAGTCCTCATACCACACAATATAATACAATACAGTCCTCATACCACACAATATAATACAATACAGTCCTCATACCACACAATATAATACAATACAGTCCTCATACCAAACAATATAATACAATACAGTCCTCATACCACACAATATAATACAGTCCTCATACCACACAATATAATACAATACAGTCCTCATACCACACAATATAATACAATACAGTCCTCATACCAAACAATATAATACAATACAGTCCTCATACCACACAATATAATACAATCCTCATACCACACAATATAATACAATACAGTCCTCATACCACACAATATAATACAATACAGTCCTCATACCACACAATATAATACAATACAGTCCTCATACCACACAATATAACAGTCCTCATACCACATAATATAATACAATACAGTCCTCATACCACACAATATAATATAATACAGTCCTCATACCACCCAATATAATACAATACAGTCCTCATACCGCACAATATAGTATAATACAGTCCTCATACCACACAATATAATACAATACAGTCCTCATACCAAGCAATATAATACAATACAGTCCTCATACCACACAATATAATACAATACAGTCCTCATACCACACAATATAATACAATACAGTCCTCATACCACACAATATAATACAATACAGTCCTCATACCACACAATATAATACAATACAGTCCTCATACCACACAATATAATACAATACAAAGTGAATTATTGACACATATTTGAGTATTGTTAAATAACGGCGCACGGAGAATCCGAATGCGATTTAATACGTAATACAAAATATACTCTGCAAAAAAAGAAACGCATAGCCCTTTTGAAATTTTAAAAATGCAAATTATGTATTTTACCAGGTAAACTGAAATGGTCAATAGTAATTGATTTTTTACAGGTAAGTATGAAACTTTAAAGGTCTGTTCATTTGATTTGGCTCTCTGCCAAATTAGCTCGGCGACTCTCTAAAATTGCGCATCACCTCTATCGCCATGGAATTTGGCTTACGTCACGAGAACTTTGTGCTTAATTCAACCACTACATTAAAGCGTATAAAAGGACGAAGTTTGAAGCTTGAATTCATCATAACGTTAAAATGCTGCCATGCCAAGGTTGGACCCTGCTACTCGAAATATCGTCATTGGCCGTCTCCAGGCCGGAGTATCCCAAAGTGAGATTGCACGAACTGAAAACGTAAATCAGAGCACAATTTCTCGGCTGTGGAACAGATTCCAGCAGACTGGCTCTACTAATGACCGACCGAGGAGTGGGCGACCTCGCATTACGACTCCTGGACAAGATCGCTACATCCGGGTCTTTCATCTACGGAATCGAACCGTTGCTGCAACAGCTACTGCAGTCGGAATACCTGGATTGAGAAGAATCAGCTCGCATACAGTCCGCAACCGACTTCGACAATGTGGCATTAGACCCAGAAGACCGTATTTTGGAGCAGTTTTGACACCGTTACACAGACGAGAAAGAGTCCGATGGTGCAACAGATTGAGGGGCTGGACATTCCGCAACTGGCGTAGAATCTGGTTCAGCGATGAGTCCCGTTTTCTGCTACAGAAACGTGATGGAAGAATCCGTGTATACCGGCGCAGGAATGAACGTTTCTCTTCCTCGTGTGTCCAAGAAGTGGATAGCTTCGGTGGAGGTAGCGTCATGATGTGGGCGGCGATCTCTAATGACCGTAAAACAGAACTGGTACATGTCCCGGGCAATTTAACGGCTCAAAGGTACAGAGACGAAATTCTCCAACCTCACCTTATGCGCGTAATTGACCGACAGAGGGAGTTATTCCAACATGACAATGCTAGGCATCACACAGCCCGCTTAACAATTGACTACCTTCAGCAGAACAACATTAATGTGCTACCATGGCCTTCCAAATCACCGGATTTGAATCCGATTGAACACTTATGGGACCAACTGGATAAACGTGTGCGCCTGCGCCAACCTCCGCCTCAGACCCTCGATCAGCTCCGTCAAATGTTACAACAGGAATGGCGAACAATTCCACGCAATAACGTAAGAACAGTGATTGACTCTATGCCAAGGAGATGCAGAACTGTGTTGGCAGCTCGAGGTGGTCATACACGGTACTAACTTAAACGTGACAGGAAGTGTTCTTAACTGTGATGATCTGACTTTTTTTTCACCAATATCTAAGGTTTGGACTGTAATTTTTTTTCAATTGAAACAATTCTAGTGAATATCTACATTTTTTATTGTAAAATCATAATCCAAAATACATCTACTAAAATCTTAAAAAATCCATTATGCGTTTCTTTTTTTGCAGAGTATATATACTTAAACCTGGCTGCATGTAATTGTGCAAAACGAACAATGGTTATATATAGGATAAACGTATTTGTTTCAGAAAGGAACTTAACGATTTTTTCTCCAAAATTTTTAAATTCCAACCATGCATTTGTTGTCTGGAAATCAGTGGAGGACTAATTACCAATTGAGGATGTCGGAATTGTTTTTTTTTTTAAAGTTTATAATCACGGTATAATTAAGATGATTGATTGTATATTGTTTAACGTCCCTCTGGAGAATATTTCACTCATATGGAGACGTCACCATTACCGTTGAAGGGCTGCAAAATTTAGGGCAATGCTCGGCGCTCACGGTCTTTGAGCAGGGAGGGATCTTTATTGTGCCACACCTGCTGTGACACGGGGCCTCGGTTTTTGCGTTCTCATCCGAATGACCGCCCAATTTAGTCGCCTCTTACGACAAGCAAGGGGTACTGAGAATCTATTCTAACAACTCGGATCCCCGAGGGGACTTCAGGAAGTGTGCCGGAGTGAAGCGTCGCAGTTCATACCCTCATGTATTTTCATAAAAAATGAAAGTTATTTCTTCAATGTATAAATGTTACTCTCTCTTTTGCAAACTTTATGAAGTCGGTAGATAATTGGTATAAACTTTCTGCATGAGGTTTTCCTATCCAAGATTGAAGATAATAATAAAACCCATAATACGTCACATTTTATTTACATAGTGGTTACATGTATGTTCGAGTTACTCTCCTTTATGCATACTCGAACTGTACATATCTTCTACGTACAATTAAAACAAGATTTTAATTTACAGCTTGGGACAATGGAACCATAACTATATTTGTGAACGACACCAACAAGTCGTACTCTAAAGACACCGGTATTGTGTTTGACGTGAATCATCTGGTTCTCTCCGCCTTTGGCACAATACAAGTTTGCTGGCAGGTTTTTGCAGGTAATTGAGGATCTTTTCGAAGTGTCTATAGAACGGAATTGTTTGTCTCGTTATCTACAATTAACGTAGGCAGATTTAATTACATATAACAGACAGGTGTGTGAATTCATTATATTCCTTTCACTGTTTCGTATTTTGATAAAGTTGATTTCACCGAGAGTGATCACCGCACTGGGACTTTTCTGATTCCGCATCAGATTCCTCTGAAACTGATGACGTAACAATTCATCAACGCAACGTTTTTTGAGGAAATATCGACTACGTTACAAACAAAACTGCGTGCACAGAAAATAATTTAACTGTACGTGTTTTAAGAATTTGGATACACTTATTATCTTATAAACGTACAATACATAAGGGGGTATATAAGAAATTTATTATTACTACAGCGAGTTGGATCACATCTTGTTAACATGCGCGGATCGTCAGATTAATCACGACTCTTCGCGTCTCGTGTGATCTGACGATCCGCGCCTATTAACTCGACTCTTCGCGTCTCGTGTGATCTGACGATCCGCGCCTATTAACTCGACTCTTCGCGTCTCGTGTGATCTGACGATCCGCGCCTATTAACTCGACTCTTCGCGTCTCGTGTGATCTGACGATCCGCGCCTATTAACTGGACTCTTCGCGTGTCGTGTGATCTGACGATCCGCGCCTATTAACTCGACTCTTCGCGTCTCGTGTGATCTGACGATCCGCGCCTATTAACTCGACTCTTCGCGTCTCGTGTGATCTGACGATCCGCGCCTATTAACTGGACTCTTCGCGTGTCGTGTGATCTGACGATCCGTGCCTATTAACTCGATTCTTCGCGTCTCGTGTGATCTGACGATCCGTGCCTATTAACTCGACTCTTCGCGTCTCGTGTGATCTGACGATCCGCGCCTATTAACTCGACTTGATCAGGTTACTGTAGTGATGTTATATATGCACTTGTGCACATGTTTTGTTTTTAATTGGTTGAAATAGATATACAACGCATTGACGAATGCCCCCCTCTTCCCACAACAGTATCTGTAACAACAGAGGCAACAGCGACCTGCCAGTGTCCTTGTTCTATTACAAATATTACCGAGGAGGTCCTTCAAGAAAAAATTGCGGAACTAAAGAGAACATTGACTGTTGACGTCAAGACTACGTCACAATACGAAAGAAAGTTCATCTGCGCAGACGATCCACGTCCTTCTGCAAAAAGCGTAGGGATTGTGTTCGGACCGATCTTGATTTCAATGATCCTTGGACTTATTGTTGTGGCAGATTTTCCCAATCTTGTTAGGTCAGTTTTACGGTGTAAGAAATCAATCCGACATCTAAGGAATGAGTGGATAAGCAAACACAAGTATAAAAACAAAACAATTTCAAATGAGGAGAAAGATTCACCAGACGAGAAAACCAATACACAAGAGGAAGAAAACGACATTGCTAGCAGTCCGAAAGGCATTCTGAATCTGAAAGAGCAACAAAATTTTTATCAAAACCAGAAAAAAGTCAACAACATAAAACAGACAAAATGGAGTTCAAACTCCACTCCAAACCATAGAAATAAAAATACTGACCAAAGCAAAGAAATAAATGGGTCTAATAGACAATTCCGTAACAATCTGCGGAACTCTCGGACTAAGCAAAATGCAACGGGTGGCCTAAAGAATTGTGACAAACCATCAAACTTGTCTACCCAGCTAAATAATCAGAAAGCTGACAGAGATAATGAAACGGACCCAGTAAAAAAGACCATGGGAAATCCAGCCAAGGGAACGGTGGTTACGAAGCCTCCCATAAATGACTTAAAGACAGAAAAGAAGATCATTAGTGGTAAAACCGCTAATACAAGTTAAACTGTATCCTTAGTAGTATATAGCTGTATAATTGTTATGACTTTTTTTGACTTCAAGATTTCGTGTTAGTCAAATGCATCGACCTTATTATTAATTTCTACAATATTTCAAGTATCTTTTCATTACGGAAAAGAGAGACAAATTTCATTAAATAAAAGAAATTTGATGTAAAAGGTTGGTTTACTTTTTGTAGTATTGAATCAGGGTAGAAACGTGCAAATCACTACCACTCCACTATACTAAATGTACTATGTCTCTGGACAATGTCACGATGATAAAACGACGACGACATAATAAACCGATCCCCTGAATTGGAAACAACAGTGAAAACTTGGTAAATACAAACATGTATTGAAAAACAGTTAACAACGGAACAGACAGTCAAAATATACATCGATGAGCAAATCGAACCTTCACAGTTCCCGGAATTGAGAGAGATTCGGGATTATTAACTGCTGTAAAGGAGAAACTTCAAACGTACTGTGCCATTACAAATGCCAGAAATGGTTTAAGGCAAGTTTGGATTCTTAAAAATTCTAAAGAACGTTTAGTAAATTTGAAATCACAACTCTTCTCAAATCAACAACATTAAAACGTATGACTTTACAATACTTTACACGACAATACCTAACGATAAATTAAAGACTAGACTTTTTGACATCATAGACAGTTGCTTCGTCAACAAAAACGGTAAACGGAAATATCTATATCTTGTGATAAGTCATCCATATATATATATATATATATATATATATATATATATATATATATATATCTTGTTTTTGTTTGTTTGTTTGTTTTATTTATAGTCGCCTGAGCAATTTTTCAGCTATCCGGCGACTGTCACTATTACCGGTGACGGGGCTGCAAATTTAGACCTATGCTTAGCACTAATGGCTTTTAGCAGTGAGGGTTCTTTTACGTGCCACACCTGCTGCGACACGGGACCTCCGTTTATAAGGTCCCATCCGAAAGACCCGTGACTCTCACTTCGTAATGCCGAGCTCTTGGCGAAGGAGCAATCACTACCTATTTTAACGTCTTAGGTTTGACGCGGCCGGCCCGAGCGGGGCTCGAACTCACGACCTTCCGTTCACGAGGCGAGAGCTCTACCACTGAGCCACCGTGATCGGTATATATCTTGTTAAACACCACCCTGACTCCACGCACAAGTACTCTGAAGTTGATATTAAAAAGATGCTAGAGTTCCTCATTGACAATATATTCGTAGTCTTTGGTGATCAGGTCTTGCAACAGCCTGTTGAAATTCCCATGGGCACGAATTGTGCTCCTTTGTTAGCTGACTTGGTTTTATATTCTTATGAAGCAGAATTCATTCAAAAGCTTCTAAACGAGAAGAAAAAAATTCTTGCTGTGGCTTTCAAATCGATATTTAGATATATCGACGACGTTTCGTCTATTTACAATGATCACTTTCATTCAAATGTCGATTCGATATATCCCAGTGAACTTGAGGTAAAAGACACCACAGAGTCTTCCCCATCTGCTTCGAACTTAGATATTGTATTGAAAATAGATGCTAGCGGCAAACTAACAACTTTATGACAAACGGGATGATTTCAATTTCTCTGTTGTAAACATCCCCTATCTATGTGGCAGCATAATCACCTGGATATGGTGTTTTTATCTCCCAACTGATTCGATACGCAAGAGCTTGTTCTGCATATGATCAGTTTTTAAATCGAGGCAGGCTACTGACAAAGAAATTAATGTTACCGGGGTTTGTGCATTCTCGTCTAGGGTCGGCATTTCGCAAATTGTATGGTCGTTATAAAGATCTAGTTCGCCAGTACAACATTCCATTAGGTCAAATGCTGTATGACGTGTTTCATACCAATTGTTAGGCACACTGATTCTGCCTGCGGATTACTACGTTTATCTGATCAAAATATAGGGCTCACAGCGGGTATGAGCGGTCGTCGACAGGGGATGTTTACTCCTCCTAGGCACCTGATCCCACCTCTGGTATGTCCAGGAGTCCGTGTTTGCCCATCTCTCTAATTTGTATTTTCTATGGGAATTACGAAATTGAATACTTTTAGTTATCTTAGCCTTTTCAAGCTTTCATTGTGATACAGATGCCATCCAGTACGTCAGGGATACTCATATGCATGTAATTATGACAATGATTTATTCAACTAATAAATAACATAATTGTATATAAAACTTGTACGAACTTGATCTGATGAAGTAGTTGTTTATTCTCTCGCTAGATGACGCTTTACCCAAACAGCACTTACACATTCTCATTGGAGGTAGTTGATAATAATAATAATAATAAATTCTTTATTTAGACAGGATAGCACAATTAGTATTACATACTAGTTCACATTGTGGTCCTGTATAAAAACATATTTACAGACAGATTAAATGAGAGGATAGAAAATCATAAGACATTTATACATAAAATATTTACACATGTACATTATCACTAAAAATAACAACAACAAAGTACGCTGGCAGATATCACAATTAAAAAAAAATAGATAGTCAAGGTTACTGAGGTTGTAAAAGTACAAAGTTTCCTAGTTGGATTTATAATGTGTCAAATATGTTGATTTAAAAGATTCAATGGAATTGGCGTTTCTGACGGATGCAGGCAGCTCATCCGTCATCGCAATATTTTAGCAAATTTTCTGTTACTTAAAAACTTTTAAGTATTAAACTGTACTTGAGTAAGAAAGTTGACTGATTTTTTTTTGGAGAAAAGCACTAAACTTTTGAGTGAGAACTCAGACATAATCCCAAGATTTTGTCTTAAGATTTCTTTTGGAGAAGTCGATTCCAGGTAGCTATACAAGACGGTATGCTATTTATCAATCCCACAGTTCAGTGTAGTGTTAATCTGACCACAGTAGTGACTGCAATTTTAACCCTGGTCAAGTTTCTTCCAGTCCAATTTGTAAGTCAGTTTGCAAATATGGAGAATAATTCCCTTTTTGTAGTAAGACCTAAAATGGAATTGGGGAAATTAAACAAAAAACTTTCATTAGTGAATGCATATCATTAAGAATTATTCGGAAAAGTGTTGTATAGTTAAGTAACTGAAATCACCTCATTCCACGACTGATAGTTTCAAAATTCATATGCTTTTTCGATTTGACTTCTCCCCATCGTTTGCTTAGTGCCGTTCTGTCTAATACTTGAAAAATTCCTTTGCATTGGTCAATCCAACGAATGCAGTTATTTCCGTCAATGTTTAATTGATGAAGTAAGAACGTCAATAGCTTTCTCTTTGGACCTGTGACAGAAGTAATTCAAATGTTCAATTTAAACACTTCTGTATTATCAGCTTCAATGTAGTAATCAAGAACAGGCCATGTAAGAAATCACACCCAGAACGATTCGTTTATGAAATGACTTCAAATTATTCTTCTTATATTTTGTTCCCAAATGCTCATATATCACTTTGACAGATTTCACACTGACTTGTAGGTCCCTTTCGAAATTTTTCAGTCATTTATAGACGTTACCAGATGTATATGAAGTGCCACAAATTTTGACCAATGAATGTCGCCTAAAGTGGGGCCTCCGTTTTTAAAGTTACATTCCATACGCACGAGCATGTTCTGAGTATGATCAGTGTTTAAAATCAAGATAGACTACTGATTGATTGTTGTTTTCCGCCACACACAACAATTTCACAATTTTTTATTGGTGGAAGAGAAAACCCTGATATAATGTACCCGGGAAGAGATCACCGACCTTCCGAAAGTAAACTGGCAAACTTTGTCACATATATCGGCGCGAGCGAGAATCGAACCCGCGGCGACTAAAGGTGAGAGACCTTGTGATTTTGAGTGTGCTGCTCTAACCACCAGGGCACAGAGGCTGAAAAACAATTTCATGTTACAGGGATTTCAACAGTTTCTTTTAAATTCTGGATTTCGCAAATTCTGTTGTCCTTATAACAATTTACATATAACTCACAAAATTAATAAAACCTGTATTTAGGTCGAATACTGTCTAGCTTGTCTATGACATGTCTTTGACACTTTCCTTATCTATGTAGCAATATTCCATTATCACCTGCATATGGTGTTTACATCTCTCGACTGATTCGATACGCAAGAGCTTGTTCTGCAGATAATCAGTTTTTGAATCGAGACAGGCTATTGACAAACAAGTTGATGCTACAGGGGTTTCTACAGTCACGTATAAAGTCAGCATTTCGCAAATTCTAAGGTCGTTATAACGATCTATTTTGCCAGCACAACATTTCATTAGGTCAAATGCTGTCTTAAGTGTTTGATACGAATTGTTAGGTCGTTCTTGACACACTGATTCTCACTGCAGATTACTCATTTTACCTGATCAAGATATAGGGCTCACGGCGGGTTTTGACCGGTCAACAGGGGAGGCACCTGATCTCACCTCTGGTATGTCTAGGGATTGCTGTTGGCCCATGTTTGATTTGTATTTTCTATAGGAATTATGATAAAACACTGTTCGTTATCTTAGCCTTTTCAAGTTTCACACGTTTGTAGGTCGTTTGTTGCATACTGATTTTGACTACGAATTACTCCGTTTGCCTGATTACAAGATAGGATGTGTTCGGTCAACAGAGAAAGCTTAATTCTCGAAGGCACTTGATTCCAACCCCTGTGTGTCTGGGGTCCATATTTGTCCTACTCTTAATTTGTATTCTCTATAGAAATTCTATAGAGGAGTTCTGAGATTAGTTATCTTCACCTTTTCTACCTCTAATGCCTGGCGCTTGGCGAAGGAACATTCACTACCTTACCATCTTGGGTTTGACTCGGTGCCAGATGTGATTAATGGGTTTACTACTTGCCTAATGTCATACCTCGCTTTGAATGCTGTTGCTTATCTTTCAAATATGAAAGTATATCCTCCAATGACTCTAAAACAAAGTTACAAAGATTATCATTAATGCAGATCAACAACAAAAGTCACTTAAAAACGGAAACTACATTTGTTAAAGCAAAGAATTATTTGTCAACTGAGCACCAGGCAGTTTCAAGCTCATAATGTGTTATTTTTCGAAAGTACAATGACGAGTATTATTTGCTGCAGTTCTAATGACTTGAAGAAATATGTCAACATACAACAGTGACTCTACATTTACACCACCCCAAGAGGTGACATAGATACCCCAATTTATTCACTAAAACCCCAATTAAGAAACATCTTGAATACTAGACAATTATCCAGTTTTGAACGTCATCGGTCCAAATGCGTAATTCCGGGAAAGATCAACGCTAAAGGAAATATGTACAATTCACTTTACACTTTACAATGATAAAGTAAATGAAACATCCAAACTGAATTAAAAATAGCTAAAAGCAATGACGTTAACGTCGTTCAGGAGAAAATTAAAAATGACGATAAGCAGATCATTTAAACCTATGATTATTAGAAACAAAAACATCGATGAGAGTGAAGATGACTGGCATTAATGGCTACAATGAAAGGGCATCAGAAAGCTAGACATGTCTTTTCTGCAAAGTTCGTCAATCATTCTCAAAATCATCTGTACCAGTTGCCCTTCCACTGTTCCATTTCTGAATGTTGAGATATATCAAGTGTAGTGATCAAATACACATGTATGGAGTAATACTGTACCGAATTTTCGATATTGTACGGTGTATTTCTCTGCCAACTCCAACACAATCTTGATGACATCTTCTAAATGAAATAAGAATTCTTTTAGATGATTATTTTATATCCTTTCTATGCATTTATTGTGCTTTGTTTTACATGTAAAGCGCCTTAGGGGAGTTGTGTTGATTAGATAAGGCGCTATTTATACTGGACAAAATAAGTTAGGGATCATGGGCTATTTCATTGATTAAAACTAAACTTTTATTGTACATAGCAGAATATATACACAAACGCTGACATAGTTTTTATCAGAAATCTAGATTTTATTCATTGATTTTTATTTTGGGGGGGGGGGGGTGTTCATATGTGCACAAAACAACATGTCACTGAATGACGTGAAGAAATCTTTACAGAACTTGTCCAAACTTGGCTCAGAGTTTCATCAATACTCGGTGTGACCTCCGTTTGCTCTCAAAACAGCTTGGCATTGGCGTTGCATACTCATTATGAGATTCACAGCCATTTTGACCGGTGTCACTAATTACCCAAAAATGATCTTAAGGACTCATAACGATTTAGAGTTTCAAATATCAATTTTGATGAATAATTCATTTTAGTACATAAATGATGCTAATAAAATGTCTTTGTAGAGATACATAGCTCTTATTATATCTATTCTTATCCAAATCACACCAACAAAGGTATTTGACGATTTATAATAATGAAGTTAATTTGGGTATTTAGTGGCACCTGACAACATGGCTGTGATAAATGAAAGTGCAGACAGTTTTGCAATTTTCAGTCACTTGGAGCTATTACGGACTTCAGTTTATGGACTGAAGTAATAAATTCAATTTTAACATTATATTTAATGTTGCACATTCTATGTAATTACTTGTAGCAAAGCACAAGCAATCTGTTTAGTCGTACAGTGCCAGGGCACAGTTAAAACTCAACCACAAAATAAAAACATTTTACTGAATTAATTTCTGCATATCTTGGGAAGTATACGAAATTTCGGGATCAACTTTGGTAGTAATTTAGATTGTTTATATGTGATCATATTAGTAGAATGAAAAGGCTTAGATAAGTAACAGTATTCAATCTCGTAATACCTATAGAAAATACAAATCAGAGAGATGGGCAAACACGGACCCCTGATCATACCAGAGGTGGGATCAGGTGCCTAGGAGGAGTAAGCATCCCCTGTCGACCGGTCACACCCGCCGTGAGCCCAATATTTCGATCAGGTAAACGGAGCAATCCGTAGTCAGAATTAGTGTACCAAGAACGGCCTAACAATTGGTATGAAACACATCAGACAGCACTTGACTCAATGGTAAGTTGTACTGGCAAACTAGATCGTTATAACGACCAAAAAATTTGCGAAATGCTGACTTTAGAGGAGACTGTACAAATTCCTGCAATATCAACGTCTTTGTCAGTAGCCCGCCTCGATTCAAAAACTGATCAAAAGCAGATCAAGCTCTTGCGTATCGAATCAGTTGGAAGAAACAGAATTTCATACCATTTGGTTTACTGATTTTTCATCGACAATCTTGGGTACCCTATATTTAGAGTTCTATACCTTTACACTTTAATAGTAAATTCGAAGCCAGGCGATATAATTGTCTGTGAGTTCAAATTATTACAAAATGGGATATTCTTGAGATTTAATTGCAAATCATAAAAACGTGAAAATAGATGTGTTCATTCTTTTCTGGTGACTCATATATACATGGATGTTGTCGTAAAATTTTACAAAGATTTAGGATTTGCGAGTTACGATGAAATAAGTGCCTCATAAAATCATTCAACATGCTGGATTTCTAATATTCGATGTCATAGATCAATCTCATAAAAATCGTATGTTGTGGGTATTTGCAGTAAATAATGAGTTCACTGGACTACATAAATGTTGAGGCGGCCGAGATGAGGTATCGCTTGTCCAAGCGGTACATCCAGTGATCTACTTGCTAACAAATTCAATGCGGGGAGATGTAGAACATCCTACGAATAGAGGCCCCACCAGTTGTCATTCAAGTACATATCGTGATTCATTATTGTCTGCATGCACATGCACACCTATCTTGCCACTTTATTTATTACATTGCGTCACTTCCTCTGATAACTTCGTCACACGAAAGGTGGTTACGTACTCGTATTCTGTCAGTGCTCAGATCAAACAAAAGTGACGTGTGTGTCAAAGATACATTGTATTTACATATATTTCCACATAAATCAAATCTTTTTCCAATGACTATTTCAAGCATTTTTTAATATATATATATTTAAGGTCCAAACTGCTTTCCTTAACCAAAATTTGTATTCAGGTAAATAGATATTTGTATCCCAAACTTTCACCTGTACGTTTAAATCAGGTTTTGAAATTTCTCACTAGGCAAGGTCTATTTTTAAAATACTAGTATTCGAACTGGTTTGCGGTGTTTGCTTTGGTCAGTTTGGGCGTAACAAGCACGGGGAACAGACGCAAGGCAGCTGGCAGATCTTGTATGAAATTAAGTTTCAAATACTCCGGTCTGATTCTACTTTAAAAATTCTGAGTAAGTTTATCAAATTCATTATTGATATTAATTTCATTCAGTTTATTTATAAAGCTTCCATATTTCTTCAGCTGCACAGTATTGTTGATTTTGTTGTGTAAAGTTCCTTCAAGTTTACATATTGTTATAATTTTGTATATAGTTTAACGTATACAGTATGTGTAAAACTCTATTGAGTATATAAGTACGTGACGAGTATCTGAAATAACGTGAAAGAAACATTGTCAATTGTCGTACTTAAATATGCCCATTCTGTAGTAAGTACATGTGTAAGTATATTTATGCACTGAGCACTGAGTATATTGAGTAATGAGTAAAGTAAAAAGTACACACATGGGGTATTTACAGCGTACAGTGTTTGTAGTACAAAATTGTACAGTGTCGTGATGGTGCGTACAAACGGCGACGAACAATGTAAGCTAAGCATATGTATATTTGAAATAGGGCAACTTACTTTTATAGATCCCAAAATCAGTTATGTAAAGAAAAGATGAATAGTGGAGTGGGGATCTGTGGAGACGGGGAGTAAAATTTCCAAGGAGCCAAAGTACACTGTAGCTGCTATCGCCATGATCCAGGTGTGATGAAATAACCAAAGTGCCATTGACATTACAGTCGTCTATAAGACTGAGCTTGAATTCTATTCTAATGTGTTATTGTGGTAGTAAAAAGCATGTAAAGTGTAACGTTCTTTTGCATTTCCTGACAACGGAATGTGACGTCATATTAGACTTATTTCGATAACCCATTCCAACACAGTGCAACTGCATGTCGATACATTTACATAAAACTTCATGCGTACGGTGCTATACAATGTCTTGGTAGATTCAAAGACGGATCCAGCGCCGGTACGTCAGGTGCCCCCTCCCCCATCGTTCCGTTTGAATTTTTTGTTGAAATTTTGACATTACGCTGTTCCTGATTTCTTTATTTCTTTTTTATGGTTAAAACAATAAGTTTCAATTTTCAATGACTGTCTTGGATTTAAATTTAAGTTAAAATATTTTTTCCTACAATTATATTTTATTCAATATTGAAAATTTACAAACGCCTACAATATAGTAAAATATATGTACGTAGAACTTACATGTTCTTTATCTTAATTTAAAAAAAACTCTTTGTAAGAATTCATCAGCTTCGCCCCCTGGACCCACTGGGGTTTCAAGGCAGCCCCCAGACCTCCTGCCTTCTGCTTGTGCCACTCTCCCGTTATGAAATTCATGGATCCGCCACCGAGATTTACATTTCTAACCATGGGGTGACCATGTATGTTATAGCCATTCAAAATATCATCAAAAATATTTATACGGCGTAGTTGGATTGCAGAAATGAAATTCTACAAGGCGGCTAATTTTCCCCCCCAGAAACTTTAAGACTGTCTAGGCAAAACACAAACTTGTTAGCATATACTACTGTGTGTATCCATTGATACTACCAGACGTTTTCAAAATATCATTTACCCAGTGGTGATCCGAGTAGTTATAATAGATCCTCAGTACCCCTTGCTTTTCGTATGAGTCGACTAAATGGGGCGGTCCTTCGGATGAGACCGCAAACACCGAGGCCCCGTGTCACAGCAGGTGTGGCACGTTAAAGATCCCTCCCTTCTCAAAGGCCATAAGCGCCGAACATAGGCCAAAATTTTGCAGCCCTTCACCGGCAATGGTGACGTCTCCATATGAGTGAAAATTTTTCGAGCGGGACGTTAAACAATACATAATCAAAATATCATTGTTATAACTTTCAAAGGGTACTTTTCTAAATCACGGTTAATGTTAGTACTTGGCGTTAATTTGCATTGCCTGCTTTCTTAAGCTTCTTATACACTCTTTTATAAGGACGTGAATATTGAATAAAGCATAATTTGCTGAAGACATAATTGTTTCTATTTCTATTTCTACAGGCTACGAAACACTGTCTTCTTAAACCGTTACGTTTCGGTTATATTGAGTTAAAGAAACATGCCTACCTTCCATTGGAAGCCTATTGAAAGACACACTATGCAAGCGAATATTATGTACATTTTTACAACAAATGTTCAGTTTCAGCTGTACATTTAGAAATAGTAACATTTTATTGGTTACTTGCTGCACAATAGTGACGATGACCCTTTCAATAGTAAAAATGAATCATCGTCTTTTGGGAAATCCGCTATTTTAACTAGATAAAAATGATGGTCACTGTTGAATTTAGAAAAAAAATTTCTTTGACTTTGTTATCCACACGTCCTTTGCTGTATGTAATCGGATACAGTTTAATACAATTCTACAACGAACAAGCCAGTTGGTTAACCAAGAAAAATGAACACGATTTATTTCTCTTTGAATGCATGTCCAGTGTTTGTCAACGCTTTCCCCAAAGTTCTTAATATGCAACAAATAGAAAAATATCCAACCAGGCAACGCTCTCAATAATGAAAAGAGCAAAAGCTGTATAATATTATTGTAGTTTACCAAACATACTGGGACTAGTTCGTAAGACTAGAAAAATTAGATCAGGTTAGTTTGTGTATTTTTCGTATACCAGCTTTTTTTTGGGTATATTCATGTTTATTTGTTGTTATTTATACTTAATAAATTACCTATTTTATATCTATTTGGGTGACCGACGAACACCAATTATCTTGACGCTCTAACACTGCACTGTTACATGTATCGTGGTTTTATGGGCACCTGGTTCATATTGTACTGTAATATGTAACAAGTAAAACTAGGTCTAATTGTAGCGGGGACCCTCACGTGTTTGCATGACGTGTATGTGATTTGGACAATGCTACTAAGTGGAGAGTCAGCAATGTGTCTGCATTTTAAATTTCAAAACATCTCAAAATGTTATAGAAAAATACCTGATGAAAGAAGTTAAGAATTACAACACAAAAAATAGCTATATTTTCAAATTAGAACGTTATATTGAACATAGAATTTGCAAAATGATTACTTTAAACGAATACAATGTTGTTACAAGCTTTGTCAGCTGGAACCAAAATATATTCCTCATGTAACCTATCTAACTCTTTTATCACTTCTGATTTTCTAAACACACAAAGATGGATGGAACATACTTTTTTAATGTATCTAATACGAGATTTTGATATTTCTCTTATATATATTACCCATTCTGACAAGGTGTCAAGATATTCTTTATTTTAGCCTATCATCTGGCATAATCTGCGACAAAATTCATAATAAAGATTCACCAATTGAATGATCGGAGCTTTATGAATTTAGCACCATTCAAAATAAGACTATACAAACATCGTCGTTAATGACATCCTTCCTTTACTTATTCAATTGTTATCTACTGGAAATTCAGTGAATTACGTAAACGTGGTAAATACCTGTATGAATGTTCAAATATTAATCTCGGCTATTGTAAGTAAATCCTCAGAACCTGTCCCGCACATGTACTTCACTATGTTATGTCATACTTTGTTTCTATTTCATTGTATGTTATTACTAGTATATACTTTAAACCTATATACTGTATAGATTTTGTTTAATAAATAATACAGTATATGTAGCTCGTTAGATAATTATTCGTAGTTGCGAAACAAGAATTTGAATGAAGTATTGATAAATAAGTTCTATCAATAGATTTGTAGAATCTCATTGGAAAATGGGATTTTTTGCTTCTGTTGTCATGGGCTGGGTGGGTGGGGCTGTTGTTGTTACTTATTCATGGCTGGGTAATGCTCGGCATTCCCTATATGGAAGATATATAATGTGATCTTTGTTTAGAAGGTCCATAAAAATCAAACTATATGAGTGTATCGTAAAAGATTATGCATTTAAATAAATAAATACAAATACATACTTCGACAAATGCTAAGGTATATTTGTCTCTTTTTATGGACGACTACAAATAGTGAAACTTCATCGGCGCTTTATGAGCGAGCAATGGCTTGGCTTTTTCTTGCGAAAACTAAAAGCATAAAAAAGAAAAGACTTTGAAAATAGCAAAGTACATTAGTAAATGTTTTGGTTTACATTTTCATCTTTCAAGTAAAATTTTTAGCACAAAAAGCCACTCAATTGTTTTAAAATAAGGTTTTTGGGAAAATTTGGGAAAATCATTGGAAGAGCCATACGTGTAACTTCAAAGGTACTTAAAATAGGTCTGGTTACTGATAAGAGGCGTATTACTACGCCGTTGTAAAAGCTAAAAACAACAGAAGTAAACTTCCTGAATGGGTAATCACCACCATCAGCTGTAAAACAAGATGTCACACTAAACTTATGCGTCTTGACACCCTTCATTATACCTTTTATTTACACCATTTCTGGTCACCGACTACTCAGGAATCTGACCCGCTCACGTTGAGATAACTAAATCTGTACCTGACACTGAGAAAAATAATTTTAAAAATGCAGAAATTGTATTATTTGAAGGAGGAATAGTACATCATCATTATGGATTACCTCCATTTGAAACAAATACCGTATCAACAATACTATCATATTCCTTTAAAACTAATTGCCTACCTGGGTAGCAGAGTAGGTTAACGTAAGGACTGCTGATCGCTTGATCGTGGGTTAAAATTAAGGAGGGGCTTGAATTTTTTCTACTAAATCTGTATTTTTAACTGAGTAATTTTTAAATATTAATTTGTGCATATCATCCACTTTCCGTTCATATCAAACTTCTCTGGTGGGCTACATGCATTTGACCTTAAAAGTTTGCTCCGAAAACTTGGTCGTCATCGGGGTCTTTCTCTGAACAAACACTCAACATTTTAAAGAAAAATACCTAGCGATGCTTGCATGTTATTCTAACAAATTGTACCCACTTTTGAATTGTTTAAAAAATCATGCATAAAATATTCATATATAAAACTGGACAAAAGCAGAAAATACCCATTATACAATATTTGCAAATTAATTTTTTGCCCCAGTGAACAAAATTAAACAAACATTATTGAGTATGCACGCACAGTCTTCTGTCTTTAGAACCGTGGAAGAGATTTCGAAAGCAGGATGGACCGAAAGCAATATGATAAGCAAAATGAAAACGAGTAAACAACACGGCCTGTGGGAGCACTCCCCCCCCCTCCCCCCCTTCCTCTACAGGCCTGCCAATGTATAATGTTCTCAAGTGTCGTTGTACGATAATTTTGAAGTTCGATCGCTGGCCCACATTAACCCAGCAGAGGTCAGTAGTTTGTTAGTTTGCAACTATCCTTATAATTCATACAAATGAGGGGCCTCCGTGGCCGTGTGGTTAGAGCATCGGGCTCAAAATCATAAGGCCTCTCACCTCTGTCGGCGCGTTTCGAATCTCGGCCGCGGCGTTATGTGAGCAAGTTTGCCAGTTTACTTGCGGAAGGTCGGTGGTACATTATATCTGGGTTCTCTCCTCTACCAACAAAACCTGGACGCCACCAGATAACTGAAAAATTGTTAAGTCATATTGTTTATGTAATTCGCCAAGTGCAGTTGTAACATTGCGTCACATTTGTACAGATAGTGTCCAATTCAGGGACGACTTCCAAGACATTTGGTCAAACAACCGAGTGACTTCTGACTGTGTTCATATATGTAGTGCTCTTTGTCAAGAGGAAAGGTCTAAAAATAACACATAGATTTAATCTTTGATAAACATAAATATTTGGTACCAGCTGTACAGGAAGTCCGGACAGGAGTGACGTCCTGTGACAGATATCGCCATCTTACTTAGAAAAGTTCCCAGTTTGAGCTAGTTTCTATTTTTATGTAACCACTAGACAGTGTATATTTCAGTCTGTTCCTTGTTATTGTTGCTTTCATGCTGTAACGAAACTGCCTTGAGATATACCAAGGTATCAAAGGTATCTAAATGTTTAACACCCACTCTCTGCAACTTCTCTAACTGTTTTGGCTAGCTTGACCACAAGTTAATTTTGGAACCTGGAAAAAGTGTTCACCATACTACGTCTTGGTTGTTTTGCATCATGGTTAACAGCGTAAGAGGTGGATAGTATTGAGCGTTTTTATAACTGTCGCCGATGTGACTGTTCAAAGATTGGTTGGTTATTTGTTGTTTTACGTCTCGTCGAGAATGTGTTATTCATATAAAGATGTCACCAGCTATAGCTCAGGACTGTATCAGTAAGGGTACTTTAATGCGTCAACGCCTGCCGCGACAAGGGACCTCTGTTTTTAATGTGATATCCGAAAGACCCGTGATTCTCGCTTCTAAATGCCCAGCGTTTGGCGAAGGAGCATCTCTACCTATGTTTGACGCGGCCATAGTATGAGCGGGGCGCAAAGTCACGACCTCCCGGTTACAAAGCGAACACTCTACCACTGCGCTACTGCGACAGGTGACCATTAAATGGGACGTCAATGGTGATAGATTCCCAGAGTCTAAACAAAGGATGCTATCGTGGAGAACACACGTTACTAATTTTAAGAATGACTTGAAATTGAGATAAAAATCTACTTTTGCAATTGGTCTTCGTCCGTCTGCATGCGTCCTGCGTCGTCCGTTAACAATTGAACATTTTTAACTTTTTGATAACTACCTTTCTAATTCTTTTCAAATTTGGTATGAAACATCTTTGGGACAAGGCTGACACAAATTGTAAATGGCAGGGGGGGGGGGGGGGGGGGGGGCGCTAGAGACGTGGCCAAAACTGCCCAAAATTGACCAATTTTCAAAATTATTCTTCTCCAGAGCTGCACATTTATAAGAAAAACTAAGTGCATAGTATGTAGAGCAGGGAGGTTTCTACCAAAATTGTAAATTTCATGACCCCCGGGGTAGATGCCCTAACCTTGGAGCAGGGACAAACTTGGTATGTGGTATTTCTGTGTAAAACATTCTTTTCAAATTTGATATGAATCACCTTACATTTAGGACAAAGTGCCAAGATTGCCAAAACGTGATCAATTTTCAAAAGTCTTCTTTAGTACTGTACAATTGTAAGAAAAACTAAATGCATAGTAATGTAGAGCAAGAACGTTTTACCAAAATTGTAATTCTCATGACCCCCGCGGTAGAGATTCTGACCCCAGGGCAGTACCAAACTTGGTAATTAGTTTTCAAGTGTGAAACATTAAGAAAACATTTTTTTCTTTGATTCTACTGACACCAAATTGAAACTAAATGGTTATTTATAATGAGCAGGCAGCCCTTTACCAAAATTGTAAATTTTGTAATGCCAAGGGGAGGAGTTTTTGGTATGAGGGTGGGGCCAAATGATCAGTAACAAAATGTGTTAACAATTCAACATTTTTAACTTCTTGATCACTACCGTTCCAATTCCTCTGAAATTTTGTATGAAGCGTCTTTTGGAAAAGGTGGACACAATTGTAAACTTCAGGTCTCCTGCTCCCCTAGGGCCCTAGGGGTGGGGCAAAAATGTTAGGCTATGAGGAATGTAAATTTAAGATCATAGCTCCCTCAGGGCCTCATGGTTGGGATCAAAACTGAAAAAAACCCACTCACACACAAAAGTTTAAAAATCCTCTCTACTCCCACACACTTAATGGATGGTAATTGTGTCCACGAAGCCCTTTACCAAAATTGTGAAATTCATTACACCTTGTCAGGGAAATACGGGCTGATTTAAATGCATCAAACGTCATGTTGCTTTCTGTTGTAATCGAATGGGAATCGTGTGCATATTTATAAAGATCATAAAGCTGTGAACAAAAGACTCCAGAATGAAACATAAATGCAAATATGAGACTCCCAGACAGGTCTATGTATTGGCTATGATACTCAGGTGACCGTTAAGGCCTGTGGACCTCTTGTTTTGTATTGCATATACTACTGATTTGTATGGATTCAGGTTTAATTATTACAGGCCGCGAAGAGCGCGGTTTATTCTGATATGGGCTTTCAAAATGTGCATGCGTTTCTGCAGGATTAACGTTGAATGTAGTTTTCATGATTTTGTCTAAAACTTAAAAAAGTTATTGTTAATATCAGCGTTCGAATTGTGTAATCAAGCGTATTTAAATACATTAGATATAATTGTCAATTTGTACTGTGTTTGTTTCGGGTTCAATATATTTTATTTATATGAAATACAAAATGGATGCATTGTTTCATGGATTCAAGACTATTTTTGCGGATCCACAATTTACTATTATTATTATTCTACATTTATAAGGTGTTTTATCTAATTATCTAATTAAGACAATTACCCTAAAGCGCATTACAAGAGTAGACAAAACTATATAAGTGTCGTATGAAAACGCCAAGATAACTAACAGTATTCAATCTCGTATATGTATTTTTTTTTAAATTAAAACATGTTTAAATAAATACGGAATTACCGATTAAATGCTAATTTAAAAAGATGTGTTTAAAGTTTATTTTTAAAACCTGCTTAAGAACCTTCGAAACGCAGTTCCAGTGGGAGGCAGTTCCACGGGGTTGATGACGATACATCTGTCCAGTGGGAGGCAGTTCCACAGGGTTGATGACGATACATCTGTCTAGCGGGAGGCAGTTCCACGGGGTTGATGACGATACATCTGTCCAGTGGGAGGCATTTCCACGGGGTTGATGACGATACATCTGTCCAGCGGGAGGCATTTCCACGGGGTTGATGACGATACATCTGTCCAGTGGGCAGTTCCACGGGGTTGATGACGATACATCTGTCCAGTGGGAGGCAGTTCCACGGGGTTGATGACGATACATCTGTCCAGTGGGAGGCAGTTCCACGGGGCTGATGACGATACATCTGTCCAGTGGGAGGCAGTTCCACGGGGTTGATGACGATACATCTGTCCAGTGGGAGGCAGTTCCACGGGTTTGATGACGATACATCTGTCCAGCGGGAGGCAGTTCCACGGGGTTGATGACGATACATCTGTCCAGTGGGAGGCAGTTCCACGGGGTTGATGACGATACATCTGTCCAGTGGGAGGTAGTTCCACGGGGTTGATGACGATACATCTGTCCAGTGGGAGGCATTTCCAAACGCCTTTGAGGCGATAAGGGAAGTTGAGTCCAGACAGGTGCATGAAAACCAATCATCCTTCTCCGTAAAGTTGCTTCTACTAACGAAGTTGGCTCACTATAGCAATTAATTTATCGTAATTAAAGTATGACTTCACAATTAACTCTCATCCTGAAGGGATGTACGTACAAAATGCATACCGTCAGTGTGGTCCGATCTAAAAAAAAAAAAAAAAAAAAAAAGAAAGAAAAAGTTATATAATTTCTTTTGTGTTTTCTGCAGTTTGATACCTTTGACCTTTGCTTCAAGTTGATTTCTTGTACAATATTTGCATATGTTGTGATCTCAGACAGCAAGAGGTTAGGAAATCTGGGGTGGAAGAGGGGTTACTCCTGCTCTATAAGTCCAAGTGTTGTTTGCAAAGAAGTCATAAAACGTTTGGAGAGGAAGGTTATTTGCAGGCAGTACTATGGAAATACTTTCATCTGAAACTGATTAATAAAAGAAACGATCTTGAATCAAACATTCAGGGGCAAATAGTTTTTGGACTATTCGTCTGTCTGTCTGCTTATCTGTGGCAAAAATAACTTTGGTCATATATTTTACACCATAAGAGGTAGACGTTTTCATATTTGGTATTTGTATTCCTTAAAGCAAGACCTTTCCATTGACACCAACACCATTGATCTGCTGACTTTGACCTTTGACCTACTTTAAAAAAATCGACTGTAAGTTATATCTTTCAAATTGGAAGAGGGACTGTTTTTATATTTAGCATGTGCATTTCTTTTTTAGAAGACCTTTCCAATGATACTATATTTCTTGACCTTGACATCTGACCTAGATTTTAGAAATCTAAAAAAAACTTTAACCTTTGTTATATCTATTACACCCCATAAGAAGTAGACCTTTCATATTTGGTATGTGTATCCATGTGGCAAGACCTTTCCATTGACACCAGAATCTTTGACCTTGTGAGTTTTATGATTCGAAGGAACTGGCTTATTTTCGAATTTTCTAAAAGTAGATAAATAGACATGTAAAACTCACAAGGTCAAAGATTCAGGTGTCAGTAGAAAGTCTTGCCACAAGGAATACACATACCAAAGATGAAAGGTCTACTTCTTATGACGGTCCATCGGATGAAACCCCAAAAACCGCACAGCAGGTGTGGCACGATGAAGAGCCCTCGCTGCTCAAAGGTCGTAAGTTCTGAGCATAGGTTTAAATTTCACAGCTTTTCACTGGCAATGGTGATGTCTCCATTTGAGTGAAAATTTCTCGAGCGGGACTTTAAACAATAAACAACCAACCATCCTTTCCATCGATACCAATTTTGTTGATATTGACCATTCACCTAGTTTTTGGAAATGTAAAAAGAAAATTTAACCTTGGTCATATCTTTTACAGCATAAGGGGTAGAACTTTCACATTTGGCATGTATATTCTTGGGCGCTTTCCATTGACACCAAAATCTTTGACCGTATGACCTTTACAACTCTTAGAGTTCCACTTTGTAATCCTGGAGCAGAATTGTTTCACAAACACATCTTCTTTAAATGTGTCTGTATTACGACTCTTTGCATATGAATAGCAAAATTTTCAAACTTGATGAAAGTACAACAAAAGTATGAGCAATACCATGGGCAGTGACATGTCTCTGGAGATAAAACTAGTACTCAAAAGTCAAACGTTGCCTTTTCATGTTTAAGAAAGACAATAAGGCATTGTTCAAATATTTTTTTCTTTCATATTTCTGAGCGAAGAATCTTTTTTTTTCTTTTTCTATTTAATCATTATGTTTTTCTCTAACACGGCATTACGTCGTTAAGGAAACTGGCTTAAAACCTCTAGATTTTTTTCCAAGATCATACCAACTATTTTGTATTTTTTTTTTTGTTTGTATGTTTTTTTTATCACAATGTCTATATAAATTGTTTATATCATTTATTGATGAATCGTTTACGAGAAAGCAAAAAGCAAAATTATTCGAAGAGAGATGATCAATCTATTTACGGTGGTGATCGCCAGTACATTTACTATTTACGGTGGTGATCGCTAGTACATTTACTATTTACCGTGGTGATCGCTAGTACATTTAATATTTACCGAGGTGATCGCTAGTACATTTACTATTTACCGTGGTGATCGCTAGTACATTTACTATTTACCGTGGTGATCACTAGTACGTTTGCTATTTACCGTGGTGATCGCTAGTACATTTACTATTTACCGTGGTGATCGCTAGTACATTTGCTATTTACCGTGGTGATCGCTAGTACATTTACTATTTACCGTGGTGATCGCTAGTACATTTACTATTTACCGTGGTGATCGCTAGTACATTTACCATTTACCGTGGTGATCGCTAGTACATTTACTATTTACCATTTACCATGGTGATCGCTAGTACATTTACTATTTACCGTGGTGATCGCTAGTACATTTACTATTTACCGTGGTGATCGCTAGTACATTTACTATTTACCGTGGTGATCACGAGTACATTTGCTATTTACCGTGGTGATCGCTAGTACATTTACTATTTACCGTGGTGATCGCTAGTACATTTACTATTTACCGTGGTGATCGCTAGTACATTTACTATTTACCGTGGTGATCACGAGTACATTTGCTATTTACCGTGGTGATCGCTAGTACATTTACTATTTACCGTGGTGATCACTAGTAAACACAAATCTTCTTCAGTCGCAGCCCGGGCCCACGATTAACACGCGGTAAGCGTACGCATTACGGTCACATGTCGGCATTATTACCGATTCCTGTATTCATGTATTCAAGTACTAACCTAATATTATACAAGTTATTATCTAATATTATACATATATCCAAGTAATAATCTAATATTATAAATATATTCAAGTAATAATCTAATATTATACATATATTCAAGTAATAATCTAATATTATACATATATTCAAGTAATAATATGAAATTATACATATAATCTAATATTATAAATATATTCAAGTAATAATCTAATATTATACATATATTCAAGTAATAATCTAATATTATGCATATATTCAAGTAATAATCTAATAGTATAAATATATTCAAGTAATAATCTAATATTATGCATATATTCAAGTAATAATCTAATATTATACATATATTCAAGTAATAATATGATATTATACATATATCCAAGTAATAATCTAATATTATAAATATATTCAAGTAATAATCTAATATTATACATATATTCAAGTAATAATCTAATATTATACATATATTCAAGTAATAATATGATATTATACATATATTCAAGTAATAATCTAATATTATGCATATATTCAAGTAATAATCTAATATTATACATATATCCAAGTAATAATCTAATATTATACATATATTCAAGTAATAATCTAATATTATACAAATATTCAAGTAATCTAATATTTACGAAGGGATAGCTTGGGTTTTATTTTCTTTGTAAACACTGCTTGTGCTTCAATAACAATGAATTTACATATCAACACTCACACGGAGAGAGAGAGAGAGAGAGAGAGAGAGAGAGAGAGAGAGAGAGAGAGAGAGAGAGAGAGAGAGAGATAAAGAGAGAGAGAGAGACTAAGAAGGATATTTTATAATTCACACCATAGGTGATTTCTACGGAAGCCCATTTAGGACCTATTAAAAAATATTTTTGAATTTGATATAACGAATTCTTGAATTTGTTAAAACGAATTTAAATCGTTATAACGAATTGTTGAATCCGTTATAACGATTTAAATTCGTTATAACGAATTCCTGGAATTCGTTATAACGAATTTAATCTGTTATAACAAATTCGCTGAATTCGTTATTTCAAATTTTGAAATCTGTTTTAACAAATTAAATTTGAAATAACGAATTCTTGAATTCGTTATTTCAAAGATTGAATTCGTATTTTCGGTTTTTTAAAATCTGTTATAACGTATTTTTCGGATACCTAAGCATCAGCTAATTATCTATAACCTTTATAATGTACAGATGATTGGTCTGACCTATGAAGTCTGCCTAGAAACAATAGGAGACACTTGTCTATATAACCATGTATGGTCCACAGTCCAATATTTGAAATGCTGGAAAGTGACGGAATTTTTTTTTTGAAAATTTAATTATTAAATGGGCGTGGAAGAAAAGTGTTTGTATATAATCAACTCGTTGTGTGTCCGTGGGTGTTAATGAAGGCCAAATCTGGATGGGAATGCAGATGGTGGCATATTTTTGTTGAAACATCTGGGTATATGTCAGGAGTTATTAACACCAATAGAATGTAATGAGTTACTCTCAAATCCTATATGTTGAATTTCCCCATGTATGAAATAAATAAATAAATAAATAAATAAATAAATAAATAAATAAATAAATAAATAAATAAAGAATTAAATAAATAAATAAATAAAAGTATTAAGCTTTTTCATATCTTATTTGTTAAATGACATGAGTGTTTTTCTTTCATGTAATGACTGAGTTGTACTGCTTATGTTGTGTTGACACCAACAGAAGAAATAAGGTTTATTGGAATAAATCGTAAGTAAATTCTAAGTGCAAAAAGGTCAAAATTAACACGCTGTAGCTCAATCACTAAAAAAACGTATGAATATATTTCTTAATTTTTTTTTACAATACTACAAAACTCGGGTACGAACTCTTTAGATAATTGATTGATTGATTGATTATATATTGTTTAACGTCCCGCTCGAGAATCTTTCACTCATATGGAGACGTCACCATTGCCGGTGAAGGGCTGCAAACTTTAGGCCTATGCTCGGCGCTTATGGCCTTTGAGCAGGGAGGGATCTTTAACGTGCCACACCTGCTGTGACACGGGGCCTGGGTTTTTGCGGTCTCATCCGAAGGACCGCCCCATTTAGTCGCCTTTCACGACAAGCTAGGGGGTGCTGAGGATCTATTCTAGCAACCCGGATCCCCACGGGGTCTCTTTAGATAAAAACACATCAATGGTAAATGGTAAATAATGACGTAATTAATCGTTGATTCACTTGTAATGAAAAACGATGACAGGTAATGTAATTGAATATTGATATGAATAAAAGTATATATATATATATATATATATATATATATATATATATATATAACCGATTTGCATACGTTTCATATACACAGTTCATTTTTTATTTTAATTGAATCTTCTTTTTATGTAAGAATGTACATTTTACATTTTGAAATAGTTCAGTATTAATGTCATAACTTTTTGAAGGGATCCCATATACAGTTAAATTCATCGAGAAGTCGTTCTTGTTCTCGCAAGACAGGAACTGTTGCGCTGCTTGGTAGCAGAAAGTTAGATACATATCGGTCAGTGCAAGCGCGCGAATTCCAATACCTTTCCCAGAAAATCGTATAAATGCATGTATCTATGTGCAATACTTAAGAATCCTTTGAAGTTTTCTATAATCTGTCGACCACATGTTAACGTCCACTTCCAGCTGAAGTGGTACTGTCCCATACTTAAGTGATCCTTGAATGGAATTCCACTTGTTACTCAATATCGCTATAAAGTTAGAATAAGAGCATTTTCAAATCAGTCCACTTCTCCAACCAAGTATATACAATAGCACATAAGGTACAATAAATGTTGAAATATAGGAATGATGAGATATAAAGGTCAAAAGTAAAAATGAAAATATAAATGAAAAAAAGACAAGTCATGGAGAACAAAAATTGATTTCAAGAAATGTACAAGCATAGTTTTGCAAATGACTTTACATCAGTTTTTGACATCAAATCGGAAATTTTTTCACTACGTTTGGGTTACAACAATATTTGTTATTCAAGTACTCTTTACGCATATTTGATAAAGCTTGATACTCTAATATGTTATCATATTTGTCGACAACATACCTAGAATTATAAAGTGTACACTGTCTATTGCCTCAAACCGTACACGATCATCTGTCCACCTTAGAGGAAGCCGATGGTTGGATGCTCGAAACTTAATATTTTCCTAAATTTTCTGAGTAAAATATTTTGTAATTTTTAACATTCAGAATATGGTTTAGGAAGTTTATAATGCCATCTCTAGAAGATATGTTATCACTATATACCTTTCCTGTATAAATAGGTTTCAGTTTCTGTTTTTACTGCAACAGTAATCTACACAATATCAAAAACTGATCTTTTTTTACACGAGATAATCCATATAGATTATACACACGTATATACAGTTAACCCCCCCCCCTCTCTCTCTCTCTCTCTCTCTCTCTCTCTCTCTCTCTCTCTCTCTCTCTCTCTCTCTCTCTCTCTCTGGTGAGAGTGTGAGTGCGAGAAGGGCCCGGGGAGGGGGGGGGTTAACTTCAACAAAGATAATCCATATAGATTGTATATATGTATATAGAGTTAACCTCTCTCGCTCCTCTCTCTCTTTGTCTGTCTGTCTCTCTGTCTCTCTCTGTGTGTGGTGAGAATGTGAGTGCGAGAAGGGCCCGGGGAGGGGGGGGGTTAACTTCAACAAAGATAATCCATATAGATTATATATACGTATATAGAGTTAACCTCTCTCTCTCTCTCTCTCTCTCTCTCTGCGTGTGGTGAGAGTGTGAGTACGAAAAGGGCCCGGGGAGAGGGGGGGGGGGGGGGTTAACTTCAACAAAGTGTTGCATGAATGAAAATGTCCATGAAATGAATGCAATTTTGTTTTTCGAAATCATTCAAATATAAAAAAGTAACATGACGATGGAAATTGACAGTTTCACCGTATAACATGCATCTTACATGAGATAATCCCAATGGATTAGAGGCACAATATGCACAGTTAATCCATGCCTCCTTGTTAAATATGTATGGAGGTCTAAAGAATTATTCGTAGACGGTCAGTTTGTTTTAATAACCAAATCATTATGGAAAATGCTTCAAGGCTTTCAATTCAATCCCCTCTGGGTAATATTCAGAAAGTCACATTATATATATATATATATATATATATATATATATATGTGTGTGTGTGTGTGTGTGTGTGTGTGTGTGTGTGTGTGTGTGTCGCGGAAAAAAAGAATTGCATTCATTTTCGTTAGTTATTATTTTACATGATTCATTGATGATTAGTTGATTTTTGTTGTCTTATTACAAAAGGCGTTTGTGTGAATAGTTAAAATAAGTATACCCTACATTGTTTCCCCGATTCAAATCAGTGTGTGTGTGTGTGTGTGTGTGTGTGTGTGTGTCCACCCCTGGCTTTAGTCGCTGCTCTCCGTAAGTGGCGGGCCAACATAGAGACGTTGTAGCCTTAAATAAGAGCCCCGCAACCTATTCCAAATCGTTCTTGGATACACTGGCCGACCAAGAGTATCGACAACTTTGTGTGTCGTCTGCGTCGCCGTTTGAAATCGGTTACAAAGGTGCGAGAGAGGTATGTCTTTGTCTTAACGTTGTTACGTAATGCGCGCGCGGGCGTCTGCTTCTGGGACGGTCACCCAATCTCCCTGTGGCTCCGAAACGCCCGACTAAACGTGATATTGTTGTCTCGTGTACATTATATTGCTGGGCGACATGATGTTGCGAATATCCCTGCATTATCAGAGCAATGACTCTACCCCCATGGACTCCATCCAATCGCGGCATTTCGATCTGCAATCGCTTCAAAAAGAAATGTCGTAGCTGATAAGTACTTTATGTTTTACCAGTACATATGGTGCAGGAGTATCCCGGATGCACGCTTTTTGAAAAAAAGTTGGGTCACGTTCAGCTGAAGTTTAGCTGGAAAACATTTTTACAGTGCACGGAGGTAGCTCAGTGTGGATTTTAATTAAAATTTCGTCGATGGGTCTAAAAACCGAACTTATTTTCCTCTAGTATATATATATATATATATATATATATATATATATATATGTGTGTGTGTGTGTGTGTGTGTGTGTGTGTGTGTGTGTGTGTGTGACCATCGTCCAGAACAATATGAAATTGTCAAATATTCGGGACGACCTGTTTCAAGACGACAGGATATTTATTTTACGATAGAAATGAAAACTAGCGAAATAAAATAAGAGTGCAAACAACCTCTACTAACCTACAGCACCTGAACAAACATTTACATATTCAAATTAAAGAGGCAATGCAACTTAGTACAAGTAATAGAATGTAAGATAAGGATTATCCTCCCACACAAAATATGAATATTTAACAACAGAATGTACGAATACATGTGCGAGGAAGATGGAAAAGGTATACGTATTTTAGTATTATGATGTATAAACCTTAATTCTATCTTTAATGTATGTATGGACACGTGCTAAAATTGTGGCAAGAGAACGTTTCCGCAAATAGATCTAGTTACGTATATATACTGTTGTCCATCGCTGTCGTAGAACATGAGCCATCGACCACCCCTCGCTTTTGCACTCTGTTCTGTGCTGTTCTGCCCAGCTAAGACATATTGCTTTATCACTGGTCTCAGTATCTCACCTTCAGTTCCTGCGAGAATGGCCTCTTTTTCGGTTTCCTTGCAAATTTCAGGTCAGGGTTCGTGGTGCTGGACGTTGGTTTCCTGAGGATGTGCCCAATCCAGCCTCTGCAGCAGTTTTTTTTGGACACTGGTTTCTGTTCCGGAAAATTTGAGATACCTGCTAACAAATTCTACTAGGATGCAAAGTGTTTCTGTGCATGTACTCTAATACTAAAATAACAAAATGCACTAACGTGAAAATGAGTTTTGCTTCTAAAATATAAAAGTGTTATTAATGAAAAAGACAATGTTATAAGTACTATAGCTCAGTGATTGTATAAATAAGCCGAGTTTGTTGTTTGTAAAATCTGTATGCATTTAAAAAAATATTGTACTTTGGGCCGGTGACCTGTGAATACTTAATAAAATAAAATTCATATATATATAATTAACAGCCGATTTTCATCTGCAATGCAGCTACCATATTTCCTTTTCAGGTAGAAATTTATATCAAATATCACTTCTTCGTAAATGATATACGTGGATAAAATCTGAAAAAAGCAGAATCAATTGTGTGAAAAATTTTAAATTCACTCATGCATGCATGCATTTTTAAAGCTCTTTTTAATGTGTTACGTTATAGTGAAATTCGTGGGAAAATCTGGGGATTTCTGAATATTAAGAAAAAAATATTTATTCTGAGGCAGAGCGTCTTCAAGCCCACCAAAACATTTTCTAGTATCCAGTATTTCATTTCTTACTATGGGGTTCACCAGTATCCAGGTTAGAATAGGTCCTCAGTACCTCATACTTGTCGTAAGAAACCACTAAATAGGGTGGTCCTTCGGATAAGACTGCAAAAACTGAGGTCCCGTGTTACACAGGCCTAAGTTTTGCCGCGTCGTCTCCATATGAGTGAAATAGTCTCGAGCGGGACCTTAAAAATACCAACCAACCACTAGCACTGTTGGCTGACACTACGATAATGGCGGTCCTTACATCAGGTCTCATTGGAATAAATCCTCCTAATATTGTTTTAAATTTTATTTTATGAATTACTAAATATGCTATTGAGCTACATGTAAAAGCTAGCGCATTTAGGCTACCGTCTAGTCTATATTGTTTGACTATCTTTGCTAGGGCACAGAGGCAGGGATTGCTCTAACCCTGTCATTGTATAATTTGTAAACGTTTATGAAAGTTATATTGCAATTTCCAATGCCATAAACATGCATTGCAATGCCACTCACGAAGTGCAATAAACAGTTCGGTCTCTTTGTTTACTTTTTATGCCCCTGGAATCGAAGATTTGGGGGTATATAGTTTTTGGCCCATTCATCTGTCTATCTGTGGCCAAAATAACTTTAACCTTGGCCATATTTTTACACCGCAATAGGCTAGTCTTTCATATCTTGGTATGTGTATTCCTTGTGGTAAGACCTTTCATAATATTTGGCGGTAGGAAGCAACTGGACAGAAGCAACACGAAACTTAAAAACATAAATGGCGACAAAATTAAATCGGAACATTGTATACGATACTTAGGAGCATGTTTAGATGAAACTCTAACTTTTAAGGAACACTTCAAAAGAAAATGCCTCACAGCAATGATCAATTTTCTCAGAATTAAAAGTATACGTAAATATTTCACAAAAGAGGCAACATAAATTTTGGTTTTATCATTAGTTATTTCTCATTTGGACTACTGCAATGTGATTTTATATGGAATAGCACAGAGTGAAATAGGAAAGATGCAACGTATTCAAAACATGAGCGTGAAACTTGTATTGAATCGTAAGAAATTTGATAGTTCTAGGGAAGCTCTCTATGACTTACATTGGTTACCCATCAAATCCAGAATACAATTCAAATTGTTGACTTTTATGTATAACTGTTCTGTTGCCGAAGCACCATCATATTTAACCAAACTTTTAACGAAACAGGTGCCAATTCAAAAGTTACGCTCCGCTCAATCTTCTTACGGCTGCTACAACGTTCCTTTTAATAGACACAAGACGTTCAGTGACAGAATCTTTGGAACCGTTGGTCCTCGACTTTGGAACGATCTACCTCTAGAGATAAAACAGTCGAAATCACTGAACAGTTTTAAGGCGAAATTGAAAACTCATTTATTTAGAAACTTTTAATATACAATTTAAAAAAAAAACATTTTAGGATCGTACTAGACATTGATTCAGTTTTGTAGAATGTATCTACTTGTATGTTTTATTTACTTATTTACTTACCTATGTTATGTTTCTACTATTACCTTTTATGCATATCATCTCTTTTACTATTTTATTGTACAACGCCAGTGAATACATGTATGTAAAATTAGGCGTTTTAATCAAATAAACTAGTTTCAGTTTCCATTGACACCAAGATATTTGACCTGGTGACCTTTACATTGACATTTGACCTACTTTTAAAAATTTCAATATAAGCCATTTTTTTCAAATCATGAAATGTACTGTTTTTATATTAAGCATGTGGATGCTTTGTGAGAAGACCTTTCCAATGATACCAGATTTGCTGAACTTGTGCCCTTGACATTTACCTAGTTGTTGGAAATTAAAAAACCCCCCCAAAAAACACTTAATTTAACCTTAGTCATATCTTTTAGAATAAGAGGTAGGGCTTTAATATCTATGTGTATTCCTGATGGCAAGACCTTTCCATGTACCAAAACCTTTGACCTGGTAACCTATATATTACATTTGACCTACTTTTAAAAATTCTTATAAAAGCTATATCTTTTAATCCGTAAGGCATTCATTGTTTTTAATAGTTAAATAAAAATGAAAATTTCTTCACATTCTCAGTATTGCTACATAGTTTCGACTACAATGTCTCGCAGTTCCACTTTGTTGCAAACACGTCTTGTTTTTATTTTTAAATCGGCTGACGCCGTCATATTTGGTGACTTTATTGATACCGGGTAATATTTATTTCTATTAATTGGGTATTTATTTCCTAGTATATTGCAATTTCACCTCACAATTCTAAGGAATAATAAGCGTGCGTGTAAAAGGTAATTTCTTCCTCTTCTGCCCATCAAAGCGGAAATATTTACTAATGTTCGTGCATTTATATTCTTGCAGTAGGCCTATACTTTAAAGGTTCTTAGGACAGGGAATTCCCAGGTTTACACGTTTACGCTTAATTAACAAACCATTACAAAATTTCGGAACATTGATTTACAGTGACCCGCACGATATAATTATTTGGAAGGATTACAAAAGCGTAATACGTGCATAATGTAAACTTAATTCCCATTACTTTAAAGATTTAAATAGATTAGACCAAGATCGTTTGGTGACAGTGAGAGAAACAAATGACTCAGAGCTCCAAAAATACAAGCTCACGGGCACCCACGCGAAGAAGCAGTATATTTAGCAACGCGATCCCCTTCCTTTATCCTCAGGGGGAAGTTTATGCAAGAGATCACTGTGTTAATATTACCAAGCCGTATACGGTTCACAAAAGACCTCCACTTTGGAATTTCGTAGGGAGTTTTTCCATGTTTGGAAATCCATATTTTTGGTAACAGAGTAGTATATTTAACGTGTATTCTTTTTACCCCTTGAAATCTGGTTAAGCCAGAAATGCGCTGTATTAACATTTTATGGGCTATATCCAACGTTTGGTATCACATGTCTTGATTTCTTTTATTTACGTTGAAAACAACATGCTTTACACAGGTAAAATTGCTTCACTAATTACAATACAACGAAAAGGTGACGATAACAAACAGTGATCAATCTCATAACTCCTATAGAGAATACAAAAAATAAAAAAGGGGCAAGTACTGACCCGTGGGCTTATCACAGGTGGGGTTATGTAGTACAATGCAATACTTTTCTCTCAGAAGCCGGTAGGCCTTGGTACAAAAATCTCATGCATTGATTAAACGTCTCATCATTCCTTTAAAAGATGAACACATGAAGTATCCCATCATTCCTTCGGAAGACGATCACATTAAATATCATGCAGCATATTCAAAACCCCCTGCTTGTATATATCTCAAAATACCAACACCTAAATGTTTATTCTGAATCTACATGTATATGGGTTTTTATGTCAAGTTGAAATGTCAGTGCTTCCAATATGAAATATTTATACATGTACTCTGAAACAGCACACATATAGATACTATGTGATATCCACAAAATTCCCCCCAAAATGGACAACCACAGAAAATACCCGTTAGGCGGTAGATATGTGAGTTTAATATTTGCAGACATAGATTGGCATATTATGCCCGTAAACGTATGAAACAAAGCATTATGAACTGTTTAACTGCAATATGATTGAATACAGCGTCACTACGCAGAGTGCCTAAATGCATAACGATAAATCATAAAAGCATTCTGACAAATATTTCTGAATTACTGTATCTGTGTTTGGCTGAGTGTATCCGCTGATGTTAGTGTCCATCACTGCTGGTGAGCTCATGGTTTCACTTCCGCTAGCACTGGCCCCACTAAGACAATTAGGTAATGAAGACGATGAAATTCTTCTCCTTTGTGTGCTTGATTTATTTTGGACAGGACTACTAAGTTTTCTGTTGGATTGTGTCTTTGACTGTTCCTCAGCTGACATGAGCACTGATCAAGGAAAATGCAAATACAGCTGTATTATCTATTTCGATTAAAATACACATACACACACACACACACACACATACACACACACACACACAGCCAACTTTAAGGTTATGAATGAAAAAAAAAGTTCCGAGCCAGTTATAGAAGACTGCAACCCCCCCCCCCCCCCCCGGATTTTGAAGATCCGGTACCCCCTTTTAGTTTTCACTCGACAGGAGATTTTACTTTCGGATGCACCTCATTCTGAAAAACGACGATGCGGGCCTTCAACGATCTGATATACATATACTCGATCAAATACACTATGCTGAGCAGGATGACTGACAATGTCAAACATTTAGATGGTATAGTGATCCTGGTCGTGTTTGTAGAATTCGCCTTTTGTCATTAAAGAACAACTTTGTACAGAGAATAGTTCTGTTTTCATAATTAACACCTTTCTCTTCCAATGGTCTATACACGATGTGTATTTCTTTTTAAATGTTTTAAGTTTCAATGCAGTAAGTATTGTTAAATCAAAATAATTCTATTGTCGCCAATTACAAGGTTTTCTCCACCCGTAATGGGTTGTTTGTCAAAATTGTTTTAATCAGCTTCGAGATATTTGTGAATTACGAAACATTACTCGATTACACCTTGCTCCATGTGGTACGTCGAGCAACCAATTCATTCTTGGGGGGGGGGGGGGGGGGGGTAGGAAGGCATATTTCCTCCCATTCTTATAAGTAGTACTATGTATTATGGATATATGTCATAATACAGTAGAATATATATGAATACTCTCCTTCCAGTTTTGGTGTTTTATGAACATCCAGATGGGCATGTCTGTGTAGTGGTCAATTTTTTGGGGGGGATGGGGTGGGGGTGGAAATACCCGGACAAGTACTGCATGAAAATATCACATTGACAGAGCTAACGCTTGTCTAGAGTGGGAAAAAAATCACTTTAGCTTGTGATAACGAAATAATGTTGTAGTTAAGCGAAAAATGAAATAAATGTCTGCGTAGTTTTATTTTGGGGATAAGTAAATGATGAAAGCAAGAGGGTAATTTCTGCATAATCCGCTACAGATCACACAATTAGTCTAAGTCATTATACCTGAAACAAATGTATTTATTAAAGTCCTTGATATTAAAGAGGCCATGTTGTAATACAGAATTCACACACACACACACCCACACACACACACACTATATATATATATATATATATATATATATATATATATATATATATATGAGCGGTTCGTGAAACACGGAACAGCGAGGCGCGTTTCATTGAGATTTGATCTTTGCTCGAATCATACTATTAGTCAGTTTCCTCCGTGTTCGATTCACAAAGTTTCCTGCAGGAAAGAGCCCACAGATCTCTAACTAACACCATACAGCCAGTTAAGCAGGAATATCCGAATTCATTTTTTTTTTGTTTTAAGGTTTTTGGTATGCTGCTATTAAGTATCACTAATAAAAAAATAAAAATAACGAAAAGCGATCAATCTCATAAATCCTATAAAAACACAAACTTAAGGCACACGCGAGAGGTGGGATCAGGTGCCTAGGAGGAGAAAGCATCCCATGTCGACATGCCACACCCGACGTAATCCCTATATATTGATCAGGTAAACGGAGTAATTCGTATTGAAAATCAGTTTATGAAAAACAGCATAACAGTTGGTATGAAAAACTTCAGACAACATTGGACGTAATGCCAGTTAGCATTTGCTCTCTGTTAGTTTGGATTTTTAATATATTCGATCAGTGCATACTATCTATTCAATATATAACTAAAATCAGGTACACTTTTCTGCAAAAATATAGTTCCAATCAAGATTAGCATACACAATATTTTAACAAATGTTTAGAATATCAGTGTATATATAATATGTGGAAGGAATCAAAATTAAAGTAAACTGATTTTTTAAAAAACAACTTTCCCTAGAAATGTAAATAAGAAATCTTGATATTCCTATGCTAGCTGCCTCTTCAGTCTTTTCTTTTTTTTTTTTTCTTTTTTTTTTTTCTTTTTTCTTTTTTTTTTTTTTTTACAAAATATATACTAGGTCATTCTTCGATGAACAGCAATTTTTCCCCATGAATATTAATTAATTATTAGTTGTATTCTCATAAATGCTGTGTTTTTCTTTTTAATGATGGAAATATTATACAACATCTACCCAGAAAGGACGTCAGCGTTTTCTGATCGCACGTGGGCTATTTGCTGTAGATACAGTCAGATGAGCACTGAGAAAATTCGGGTAACTTGTAAGTCGAAAATATTGGGGAAACCGAAATATATTCATGTTTATTCACAGAATTTAGCGAAAATGCCTCCATGTCTATTTGAGGGAGGGAATGATCTCTGATTGCTATGCGACCCCTTGTCAGTTACAAACATGGAGGTAAATGACGCCCTTCAGCCTCAGCTCCCAATTATTCTGCATATTAAAACGATTTTCAAGATCCTACTTTTCAGGGAGTTTAAATACGAAAATTGTTTGGGTTCAGTTTGATCCGCCAACTTCCCCCGAGATATAATTTGAATATTGTTTTCAGTGAAATATTTTAGTAAAAAATAAAAGGAATATGTGTAGGCAGTAGTAAAGATATACTGCATTCAGTTGTTGTTTCAGTGTTTATCTCAAGTACACAATAGGAAACTGGAGAACAGTTATGAAAATATCATAATATCATATGAATCTATGAATAGTTGAAATCAAATCTTCGATCAGAGGAAATTTTCGTTGTGACTTGGTTTAGCTATAAACAAACTGAAATCTACTTTATTCATGTTTGCTTTGTATATGAACTGGGTTATATTTAGACATGGTGGTATTCAGTACCGTTTAGTTCATTCACACAGTAAATCATGGAGTGGTGCTTGTGTGAAAAAGTGACAAAAAATTACACGTATATAATCACTGCTTAACGCTGCTCTTCCTATAATTTGGACAACTAAAGATTTTATAATAATCTGATATTTAATAAACAAAATATGTGTTAATCGCACAGCTTCATGTGTCATCTTATGCCATGATACGTTGGTAGTATGTAATGGTAAATCGCATTTCCACTACAACCTAATGTAAAATCCCTGGTCGAAGCTTGTTGCCACCATGGTGCATATACACGTGCATGTGAACGCCCACTAGAATGAAACCGTGAAAGAAAAGAACGGGTTTTAGTAGAAGATGATGAAAGAAAGAAAGGAAAAGCCTGACTGCAAACTATTTAGAATTCGATTTATTCACATAATTTATACGTGTTTGTATTTTATCTGTACTTTTCTTATCGAATGCTTTATTTGACAGATAGCGCGTAATCGTATCTTTTTTTCTTCCACCTGGAAGTATTTAAGGTTAAGGTGAATTCCACGTTTGTAAATAAGCATCATATTAAAACAAATCTTTTCAAGTTAAAATCTCTGCTGATCTGCTTTATGTTTTTAACAAAAAAACGAGGATAATAAATGCACCTGAGAAAAAAAAATATGATATTAAAAAGACAAACACAAATGTTCTCTTTTGATCTCACGACCTCCCTTTTTTTTTAAAAAAAACCCCCTGAGTCACGTGACTGACATAAGGGGGAAACCCCAAGTGTCATATAAATATTACGCGCAAGTGCCATTTCTGGATCAGATTGAATCGCGTCTATGTATGTTGCAGTCGCAGCTTGCTGGTATACACGACAGTACAGCGACTTCGAGGCAACAATCTCCAAGGTAAGTTTTAAAGTTTAACAATGTATGCAGTTACTCAAAAGGTTTTAGAATTAGAATTTAACTTTATCTGTCAAGTATGCAAAACATTCAGCCTTTTTATCATTTAAATATTTAAATATCTTCCTTCACGTGTGTGTGTGTGTGTGTGTGTGTGTGTGTGTGTGTGTGTACATATATATATATATGTATATATATATATATATACATATATATTACGAGCACGTATTTTTCACAGAGTATATAAATCATCATCTTTATTAAAAGGCTATTATTAAGGACTCTTCACTGAAAAATTGCATTTCTCTTTTCCCCCTTAAAATATCTAAACACACAGACTATGTCAGTACTACACATTGCTTACAACAATATGTTTTATCTGTACATCATTTCTATCATATTACATGCATGGCAGTGCCTTTGGTGACAATTTAGATAATAGACAAAGATAAATTTACTTTTTGAAAAAAAATAGCATTCTCTCTATTTTTGAATGACTCTTCCCTGCATCACGTGTTTGACCTAGGGTGTTGGGGTTTAGTCTTGTTCTTCCATTGGGTCAAGCAAGTTTATCTTTAGAAAACACTCACTGCTCGCCCCTATGGAGTTGAAGAACGACAGATAATTTCTATACCACTTGAAATGAACATCATTAACAGGAAAACCTATCTCTATTCAAGATCCGGAGTTAATAATTATTTAAGTGTTTTGTGCATTTTGGTAATATGTGTTGTATTCTAACACTTCACAAAAATGTATTAAAAAATGAAGTTTCTAAAAAACGCTAAAAATTTCATTGCATTTCAGAAGATAATACCAGAAGATTATAGATAGAAGTTTAAAGCAGATGAAAGGTAAAAATTACTATCGCTGTAAAAAAATATTAACAGCTTATATATACTCTTTATTCGCTGGTTCAGGTATAGTTTAAAATGAGAACAGTTTTCATTTGCTTTCTTTTTTCCCCAGATGACTAGCACTAAAGACCCGACTCCAGATTTTGCCCAAATTTTGAAATATCTCCATGATCCCCACACAGAATTCTCCGAGGTGTCGCCGTGTTTGTCCTATATAGGTATGTTCAGATCTTAGATTTCACACGATACTGTATGTCGGATGTTGTAGTTTTTTATAAATCTGTAATTCTTTGTGGACCTTTTCAGAAGACTCCCAAACCCCAGTGTTGAAATTCGAACAAGAGTATGGATCCTTTCCTACAGAATATACCACATTACCCAACACGACGTATGGTATGTATATATCATCTGTCCATGGCATTGGGAAGCACAAAAATATATAATATTTAACGACTATTGAATAAAGATTTAAACTCTCTCTCTCTTCCTTCTCTTCCTCCCTCCCTCCCCCTCTCTCTCTCATGTATGTATGTATGTATATATGTATGTATCTTTGCCTTCAGATCCGGCATATCACCCAGAAACTGGTTCTGATGGCAGTGAATTGGAAGATGACGCGTCCGGTGAGTATCGTGTTGAATTTATTGTCATTTCAATTTCTTAAACTCTGTAGCAAATTCATGAACACCATTAAGATGTTTAAACATTTTTTTTTTCAAATCTTATAACCAGTGATGCTTGATTACACGTTTACGGAGTGTTCGAGCTGTGGTCACATCGTCTGTCCGAACTGCACGTTTTACCAGAGCTGCTGTTCATGCTACCATGGTAACGTCCACGTAGTCCAGTACGACAATATCACTAGAAGTCCGGTCATCGAGGAAGATTCCAATGACTCCATTGAAAGAAAGCTTCCTAGCATAGACATATTCCGGGAAATCAATTCTTCGACGGCTTCATCAAATACCCCAAACGAGACAGGGAAGCGGAAACGAGGTCAGTTAATGAAAGTGAGCTAAATCATTTATATAAAAAAAATAATTATTTAGGTGGAATTTAATTTTTCTTATTCTCTATGAAACAGGAGCGAAAAACATTCTTCTGTGGAAATTTCTCTTGGCTGAACTGAGTACACCAAATGCTGGCTATATAAAATGGGTGAACAAGCACGAGGGCACGTTCAGATTTATGGATACTGTTGAAGTGAGCAGACGATGGGGACAGAAAAAACAAAAGTCCGACATGAACTTTGAAAAACTCAGTCGTGGGATTAGGTAATTATTTGTAATTACTCGGTAATTATAGAGCATTATATTGATTTTCATATTATGAATTTCGAACTCTGATAATCTACATGAAAACAGAACAATTAAATGCTATATATATATATATATATTTCCCCCAGACACTATTACAAGAACAAGTTCATGACGCGTATTGATGGCGTTCGGCTAGTCTACAAGTTCAACTGGTCTAAAATCCCCAAAGAATGGCGACCGTGTGGTGTTATTGGTATGTAAGGACAACAAAATATCATAACCTTGGTGTCCGTTCCAATCCGAGCCGGGAAATGTGCATGAAATCCAAACATATACATTTTTTTCTGAAATGTCTCATGACAGGAGTGGAGGACGACGAATTTCATGTCGGGTAATGTTGGGAGCCATGATGTGTTCAGCCTTACTGGCGAGTCTTCCTAAAAGCTCAATTTTTCCATCATGTGTTCGAACTGTCGTTTTTAAAATCAGTATGAAAATTATTTTTCCTACTTGTATAGATACGTTGGTATCATGATTTATTGTACATAGAGCAACACTTTGCATTGTTGAATAACCATGTTGATCAATAAAATTATTTTAATGTTGAATTGTTTTTAAGTGTTTGTATTACCAATTAGCGAGACAAATGAACCCACGTTGATTCAGCTTAATAACATACTTACGATAAAGGAACCAGACATGAAAAATATGAAGGACATTATATAATGTAAACTATATAATGTTAAAATTGTTGAGCAGAAATACTCTTTTTCAATTGATATTCGGTGGACATACTAACTGAACTGAAAAGAAAAATATTGTCATACTTTGGAGAAACAACTTGGAATATAAATTTCAATATGGTCCCTCAAAGACGAGAGTTCAAAACAGATGGGACTCTATTTGCCTAAAAGGAGATTATATGCAGAATTCTAATTACTTCTAAATATATCTTTCAACAAGGGAACACGGATGTCGTGAGTGTACTCTCTTGCAGACTTTATTAGACTTTCATCCGGTTCCGTGTTGCGATATAGACAAGAGGAAAATCTCAATTGTACCAGCATGTCGGGGCACAACCTCCTCATGACTGTTTATTTCAAATCAATTCTCTGAAAAACCAAATATAGCTTAAAACAGGTTTAATGGATAAATTTGGTTATGAAAAATAATCTGAATATTCTCAGCAACCTAAGACCTATATGTTCATGAAAAAGGTATTTATAGGGACAAAGTCGTGTTGCAGAGTTTGCGATGCAAATTTGACGTAAATTGATTGATTGATTGATTATTTATTGCTTTCCGCCACACTCAACAATTTTTCAGTTATCTGGTGGCGTCCAGTTTTTGTTGGTGGAGGAGAGAACCCAGATACAATGTACCCGGGAAGAGACCACCGACCTTCCGCAAATAAACTGGCAAACTTGCTCACATAACGCCGCGACCGAGATTCGAACACGCGCCGACAGAGGTGAGAGGCTTTGTGATTTTGAGCCCGATGCTCTAACCACTCGGCCAATTTGTGCAACCTTCGCAACATTAGGATTTAAAAAGCAGACTATTCGCAAAACCGAAAAATATAGAAAATTTATAGTAAACATTGAACTATTTCAGAACTTGCGATACCTATGTATATAATAAATATTTGTAATCAACTTTTATATTTTTACATTGCCATGGACTGCAGAACAAACTACACGGAATCAAATTAGTATAACCTGCTACAGTGTTCCGATTCACAGAGTATCACAGAGAAACCATACGACGGTGTTAGGCTACAGAGGGAAACGCACAAGTACTTGCTTGTTGTTATAAAAAAACTAGCACACATACAAGTGTATTTCTTATATATATATATATATATATACCTGAGATCCTGTTGCAAAAATAATCACATAGGGACCTTTCAAAACTAAATCGTGTTTGGTTGTACAAGGAATTAAATGGGTGTGCAAATGAATTTTAAATTAGCTAGCCATGAAAATTTATTATTATCCCTACTAACAAAATAACCACAGTATGAAACACGATGTGGGTTTGTTTTTCAAAAGTGAAAATAAAACTCTTTTAGACTGATTAACCTGGTTCATGTAACTTAAATTTCACACAGTAACACAATTTATCACTGAATCAAGAGTATATTAATTAATTCCTGAATGGAATAAGTCATCTAGACCAGAATGGAAAACTCCGTAAAAAGATAATTTTTTTGGTACGATATATTCATTTTAGTGTTTGTTATTTCTGGGTAGGAATGACCAACGAACTGCTTACAAATGTGTCAATTTTGAAAATGATGAATATTAAAAAAAATGCATGATAACGATAATTCTTGTACAAATAGAATTCATGGCTAGTACAGATCTTATCCAATGTTGTAACAGCATAATGTCCTGTAGTTGCAGTTAGTCGTAGCGATAAAGTATTGCTAAACTAAACTAATACTTCACTAAGTATTATCAAGAAGTCATGGTAAATTTGAAAATGCAGTAATGATATTTTTATTTGGTAAAGGCCGTATAGAATGTTTATATTTTTTAAGATTAATGAAGAACTCCAGATGCAATATTTGAACTTCTATAAATATCAATACACCGGTAGTTGCATAAAATGTACACAAAAATGACTGAAATTACAAGAATGAAAATTGAAGATAACAAATAGTGATCAATCTCTTAAACTCCATAAAGGGTAAGGCAAACACGGATCCCTGGTCATACCAAAGGGGAAAACATTCCCTGTGGACCGATCACACCGACCGTGAGCCGTCTATTCTGATCAGTTAAACGTAGTAATCCACAGTCAAAATCAGTATATAAAGAACGAACAAACAATTAGTATATTAAACACATCAGACAGCATTCAACCTAATGACAGGTTGGACGTATTTAATGATTAATGGTTTTTCTCTGATAGAACTTTTTTGGTGGTCATGCCCGTTAGATTTAGCGACGATGTGGCTGTTATTGAGAAGTTAGAAAGGGTACTCTGCTAATGAAAGGATGAAGGATTGCTAAAAATACATTAGACCGCAGCATGATGTCCGGAACGTTTTTAAAAATGGGTATCTTTCTTATTGTGTATCTTTCTTATACATATATACATATTAAACATATTATTCCTGTACAAACCGTATATAAAACTTTATCGGCTTCGACTAGCTTTTTATGGACTGTAAACAATAACCTGACAAATTTCTGTATCAAATATCCAATAATACTTACCATCCAAAGGATCTGATTGCCGATACAAGGTCAAATACGATATGAAGGGCATTACAAATGACCAACGACACCAAAAAAAAAAAAAAAAAACAAAAACAAAAAAAACAAAAAACAAAAAACAAAAAACAAAAAAAAAAAAACAAAAAAAAAAAATAATCAAAAAACAAACAAAGAAAAGAAAAAAAAACAAAAAAAAACAAAACAAAAAACAAACAAAAAAAAAGAAACAAAAAAAATAAAAAAAAATAAAAAAAATAAATAAATAAAAAATAAAAATAAAAAAATAAAAAACCAAAATGTCTACATACTGAATCACTTGTTTCTTTCCTGGCCTTTGTAATTTTAAAATAACTCGACCAGTTTCTGAACTTCTTTAGGAATATTCAGTATAGAAAAAGAGTCGAATATATCCAATCGTGTTTGTAATATTTTTGTTATACTACTACTCGTGTAGATTTTTCTACTCTTATTTCTAGATTATATAGTGCGAAATCGCTATAGGTAAAAGTTTGAGTACTGGCTTTCAAGTATTCTGTATGTAAAATGTGTCATTTAAAAGTTAGAGTTTTGTTTGTGCAAAATTTAGAATGCTTCTAATTCCATAATTAACATTTTACTAGTTTGTTTGAAAATAAAATAGACTCGAGTCTTACCTACATAAAACAGAGTTAAGCTAAAATATTGTCCCTATCCTTGCAGCAAGAAGGACCAAATGCTGGTTGACAACTTTAAATAAATGAGTTATATTTTTAATGTTTAACATCAGAAATAAAAATATTTGAATAAAATAAAATAAAATGAACCAGTCCCTGTAAGGTTTTCCCTAAAAGCCCCGTGGTGACTTTGTTCTTGGATGTTCAGCATTTCGTGGATGAACATCTGTTATCTGTTGTCCGACACCCCCTCCCACCCATGGGAATTGAACTCCGACCTTTCATACACACTCATTTACTGGATCTAAATCTAGATCGACTATGCAAACGCAAAAAATCGATAAAACATATTTACTGAGGTGGCGATCTTGGAAATTTGAAAATTTAAAGTAACCAATGAGAAACATTGTCCAATCAGGTAAGAGGAAATTTAATACAAGGAAGCGTTTAGCCTTACAAACACGTCTTAAGATAAGCTGAATCTGCAAATTTACCTATTTCCATAGTGTTCTGCTTGATTTCTTATGGCATGTAGTGATTATTTCCCTCTTCCTATTAGTTTTCTTTTTATCATTTGTGTTTTTAAGATACAGTTATCAATTTATTACACTGTAATTGTAAAGTACAAACTGATATCAAGACACGCCATTAAAGTTATCTGTTTGATAAACATGCACGTCCCAAATAGACATCGTTTGTTGTGTTTTCTTATATAGGTGCATATATGCAGGCGATACAGAAGAACATTTGTAAATAAAACAATGAATGGAATCTCTTTTCACTATGAACATGCATTAATAGTAATGGCCACAACTTCAAGTTTTGGTTCATTTTCCAGTTCGCTTTCAAATCTAACACAAAATTAATTTTAGCTTAAACGTGATTTGCAGTTGTTGACACGCAGAGAAATCTTGTAGTATATATTACATTTCCAGAAGTGTTCACTTTTGATTTTCTTGTTTCACAACGAACAAAGCGTTCGTGTTGATGGAGGTCTGAAATTATTGAACCTTAGTTTCGTAGTCGTTGTCAGACTTTTCTCATTTTCACCCAATGAAAATTGTGACTCGGTTACATTTATTGACAAAAATATACCGGAGGAAAAAACGAGAAATCCTTTTCCATTTCTGAATGCAATGCACGGCGGTAACAAACGAACAATGCAGTATGGTGACATGGGGAAAATTACATCGATTTCGTTCATTTCTCCTTTTAAAAAACAATGGTCTTTTTCATACTTAAAACAATCAATTTTAATTTTCTGAGAAACCAAAACATTTGTATAATGAAAAACTCAAGCTGATTTAAGTATATATAGGGTTTATGTTTTAAATATAAGATGGCGTACCATTAATTCAATAAAGAGCTTTTTTGTTTGTTGTTTGTTTTTATTTTTAAAGTTTTTTTTACTGGTGTTCTATTATCGTCAAAAGATCTCGACTACATTGAGCTGTGTCTTTTCTTTAAAGTGGGGCTAATGATATTTATTTTTAAGTTTGCCTATACTTTAGTCAGGAGGCCTTGTCTGAGTTTATGTACAATCGAAAAATCAGTGAATCCTGTAAAATTGACAATGATGGAAAAGATCGTTTATTCATCATATACACGAGTAATTCACAATTCCTGGCAATATAATGAATTCAGTAGTAAAATTAAAACTCTCTCTCTCTCTCTCAAATGTAAATGTGCATGAATTTTATGCTCAAAGTTCTTGTAAATGTGCATGAATTTTATGATCTGTCTCACTAAGAATTAGACTGGAGGTCGCCGCTATGATTCCCTAAAAGCGTGCGTACTCTTCAAGTTTGACAATGTAATTCTTAATTTGAAGTTATATAATTCAGACAAAGATCACAATCAAACAAGTTTTCCCAGAATAAATGAGTAGATTATTGAATCAACATTACCAGGAGAGAGAGAGAGAGAGAGAGAGAGAGAGAGAGAGAGAGAGAGAGAGAGAGAGAGTTAAGCAAAGCTATACTTTCATCCCAAAACTATTGATATTGCTCTTTTTCAATTTCACTGCAAAAACGAACAGGAAAATATAACACCATTGTGTGTCAGTATTGTGAATCATCAATCCTATCATGCATGTGCCTTCTCTGACCCATTTCTTTTAACAAATAAATTCTGCAACTCGTGTTGCATATTTATTGTAAAAAAAAGAAAACTGCAAATACTTGCAATTTGCAAAACATTATTTTAATTATAATACCACGTACTGACAAATTTATAATTTGTAAAATACTAAAGTAGATTAAGTAAAGTATACGAGTATTTACAACCGCGGGTGCTATGCATCTTAATGAACATATTTCTAAATTTTAAACGATCAGTTTCACACAGAAAGGATACTGTCTGACGTTAGTAAGGTTTCTTATTAATGGGTTTCACATTTCAAATGCACTTAATTTTTTTTACACAAATTGCACAGAGAAAACATATTGTTGACAAACCGAACTTTACATACATATTTTCACATACAATTGATAGGGAATCTTTCCCTTCTTCATACAGATGAACGCCCATTTTAATTTTTGACCGATGGTTCCTTTATGCATCATATCTGTGTACATACACAACTTTTTTTTTAAGTCTTTCTAATCTGCAGAAACATTTTACGGTAGTGCGTGTTTTCCAGATTTTACTTATTGCAAATTAACTTTTACACCCCCCCCCCCCACTCCCCCAAAAATCTTTTTGAGAAATTTGGTGTCGCATTCAAAACTTGTTACACCGTGAAGCATCTAATAATTTCCCCACTCAGTTCATGGAATTTTTTTGGAATGTACAGGCCTATACATGATATGGGCATTTCTTTTTATCAGCAAAGAAAATTGAATAAATAGATTTCATTTATACACACGATGAGATTTAATCGTTGGTATATGGAACTGACGTCATATCTCTAGCACCATTACGTTTCTCGAGTTCTCTTATATGAATCAGTAGAAAGTAACACATTGGAAGATTATCAAGGAGGCTCCAATTAATCAAAATAAAAAGTATAAAATTTCCCATCGGAAAGACTTAAAAAAAAGTCAACATGCAGTATTGTATCGATACCTCTTGTTTATGCAGAGTCGCTATTGGTCAGGAAAAAGTACAAATTTCCTACGCTGTCCGCGAGAAAAAAAAATATAAAGTATTTACTGTTGTTCAGCACGCTGATGTTTCTAGAAACAGAATCTCCACAAATGCACCTCCATTCTCTGCTCAATGATGGGATCTTTCACAGATATTAAATTCAGAACTTTCGGATTTTCCATGGCAATTTCCAGTATGGACAATTTTTGTATGGTAGCTCTTTTAACCTTGAGCTATAGTAATTAATGCCTTAAACATCCACGGAATGTTTGGACAACCCTTGCATAGAGTCTATTTCGACTTGTAGGACAAAATTTTATAGGACGAACGGCAATGCAACCCTTCAAAGGTGAGCTCAACAATAAACATCATTTTTATAGATTTTACACTTGAATCTGAAAAATGTTTGGTCCTTGAAACTTGATAATGTGAAGCATTTATAATAATTTAAGTGTAATCTGTTAATGCATAGAATTTTGTTTTTATTCTTTAGGGTAAAGTTATGGTTGCAGCATTTACATTACCATGGAATATCAAATCACACCAAACAACTTGACGCCTAACACAGCTGTGAAATTCAAGGAATATACATTGTATGGACGTTTCCATGTTTGAATCATTTGGATATTTCCCTGCTTGTTGATGTTGGTCTGTATACAGTATCCGACAGGGCAATAGTTTAGTGATAACTCTGTGCTCTGTGGTATCACGGTAGAGATCGAACTAATTTACATGCATAAAATACTATACGTTTTTTTTTCACAATTGACAAATCGCGAATATATTAAATAATCATCTCCAGTTCGCTGTGATGATTGACCAAAATATCGAGACCATTTGTTTCAGTAAACTATAAAAAATTGACATCACATGACATCCAGGTGAAATGTCATGTTCTATCATCACACTTCTAAGAGCTCTATAGATGAACCCATGATTTAAGTTTGGATTAGGTTTGAAAGCGTGACTCTATTTCTCTTCAGTAATGTTTTTCGTATGTAAACATTGTCTCTATACGCCGTTACAAGTGTGTATAAGAGCAATCCATGAATTATTCTAACCGCAATAGTTCATATGTCCGAGAGCTTTAAACGTATATTAAAACTGGAATGCCGTTTCCTTTCCATCGGGTTTGATTTAGTCATAATTCGTCGGACTCTTAATGTAATAGGAAATACTTAAAACTCGGAGAACCTCACTTGGGATTTACTGAATGAAGCCATCAAGATGTGATTCAAGGACTACATCAAGAGCCACAGACTTCCTGTCTTACAATGCGCATGTCTAAATTTGAAACAATAGTAAATCATGACATATGTAAATTTTTCGTTTATAGAAATTGATTTAAAACAAAAGGTCAAGAAGCTTTAAGTTAGAGGGTTGGCGGTGTGAGGTGAATATGAGATGCAATTTCAAAGAAAAGCAATTCTAGAATATCTTTTTTTAGGAAGTTATGAAATCATATCGATGTAATCCAATAATCGCTTTTTTTTTATTTCTAAAAATTTGGACGAGCTAGAATTGCTAGAAGTGGATATTAGAAGTCATGCATTGATTTTTTGATGACGTTGAAGCTTGAATGACCTTAACGACATACAAGGTGAAAGTGTGGCGACACACACCTGACAACATTTCTGCTTTAAAAAACTAAACAATATATCAGGGGAAAAAACCCCGCAAACTGGAACTCTCCGGATTTCTATTTTCTCCTACTTTAAAGATTTCGTTCATAAAATTAGATAAATATTTATATATATGTGCACATCCTATCCATGGATTACGGTCCATTCGTCAGTTTTTATTTGACTATTTATGAAATAGTATCATTTTTTTTTCAGGGCACATGTCCATGTCCTTGTTTTTCAACATATCCAATTCTTTAACATTCGGACCAAATCCCCTTCTACAATGTAATCCAGCAGCAAAGAATGGTGGCACGACACACTGTTTTAAAAAAGTAGTACAGACAACCTGTGTACCGGTAAAAGTACTATTTTAAGCACATTCCAAAACAGTTAACAAAAAAAATCTAACTAAGCAGGTTTCATTTTCCTTCATAATCATTTTATACAAAACATTGAACGCAGGCGGAATTGTTGGGTTGTTCAATTTTTTTACCTTTGACCCCGATTTTATATGTCCACTGTGTGACATCATAGACTGTATTTATAATGCACTTGCTTCAGATCACATGCAGACCTTAACCGGAAATTCAGTAAAAATCACGGAAAAGGTAGACTGTTCACATTGCATTATTTCCGTCTTAGTAAGTCTGATTCTTTAACTGACGAAAATTTATTTCGATAACTCCGAAAAGTTGTTTTTGAGTAACTCTCACATGAGTGTCTTATCTAGTATGAGGATTTTCGCATTAATATATATTTAATACGAAATGATATGCTTTAATTCTTGTAAAACTTAATAATAATACTTTAAAATCTCAAACTTATGATTGCAGCGAAAACGTCCACAATGGAGTATCGCGATGCTTGTAACGAACATGTGAGTATGGTTTTTTTTTTTTAAAAATATAAATATACGTACTATATGTAGAACTTAGTTCTAAATTGCTCTTTTCAGGAAATTGCTAAACATCGGCATCTGTCACTAAACTTGAACTGTTTTTAATGTTTAGTTTCGTACTTTTCAGAGTATTGAAGGGCTTTCTAGCGAAATGATGAGCGAAATTCTTCGGATAATCGACCCTTCCGCAGGTAATTTGTTATCTTAATCTTGAGTACAGACGAAATTTTGTGAGTATTTGTGACCTTTCTGTTAATACAAAAATCTTTTGAAGCATAAACAAATATAATACCTTGCTAGTAGAAAGGAATTTCATAATATGATTGCAATACTTAAATTGATGTATTTTTAAAATATTCTTTATGTGTATTGTAATACATATGACCTAGAGGTGGTCTTGACAGAATATCACTTACCACCAGTAGCAATGTTATCACCAACATTTGTTATTCCTCAACACAGTATCCCAGTCTGTGAATCTGTATCAAAAAAGAATGCGGCGTTTAAAACTTTGTTGTTTTTAAAGTTGACTTCCTTAAGGATATAATAATTAGAAGTCCGAACAGGCAATGGGAAAATCTTCCTGTGAATCTATTTTTACAAATACTTTTTGTTAAAGTGTTTGAAACAGTTTATTAAATTTAAGGTCTTTTAGCATTGTGATATCTATAATTCTATCTTTCAATAAAATGAAAGTTTGGTATATTTATATAATATTTTGATTTCATAGAAACACTAATCAGAGAAGAAGGCGATCCTTCCTTTGAACACGTACCTTCCAACGATGTACCAAACGGTAAGACACAGTTAACATCTGAACAAGAAATAGACAGTAAAAAATTATCTTTATTATTATTATTTTGTTTTAGAAATTTACGCCGTTGTTTGGCAATATTTCAGCCATTTTACAAACGGTAAGACACAGTTAATATACAAAAATCAAGTTAGACAGTTAATACCTACACAAAAATCAAGTAAGACACAGTTAGTATTTAATAAAAAATCAAGCTGTAAGACACATTTAATATTTAATAAAAAATCAAGCTGTAAGACACAGTTAATATTTAATAAAAAATCAAGCTGTAAGACACAGTTAGTATCAGAACAAAAATCAAATGACAAGACACAATAAATATCAAAACAAGAAACAAATTAACTGATTAAACGGTAAGACACGTTCACAAATATATATATATATATATATATATATATATATATATATATATATATATATATAAACACGAGAACAAACGGGAAGACACATTTAATATTCATCTAATTCAATCAAAAGAGATGAGCGAATGTTTACACTGGAAATTACAGGGGCACTTCGCTATTGAAGTGAATGAGGAAAATAATAAAAGTTAAAAAAGCTGTTCGATGTTTGTTTAGTATGTGTGTGAATTCGATTACACTTTTCTGTATGTAAATTGTACAATTTCCTTGACAATTGACAATACATACTAGTTTTATGAAACTGTATTAGTTTCCTCGCATGTGAATACAATAGCGTAAGGTGAATTTTCATAACATATATCATATACTAGCACTAAGGAAATTAAACAAAGTCTTTATTGCTTTAATGTAATTCAGTGTGCGTTTTTCCAATGCTTAATAGGATAGTACCAAAAGGTATGTACTTGGTAAATTAACTATACATTTTTTTAAATGATAAATTCATACTCAGATTTACATGAAATTGAAACCATTGCTATGGATATTTCATACTGAGTTTTTGAAAAAGAAAGACCATTAAGGAATGCCCAATTATTGATGGGGAACGTGTAAAATATACACATAAGTTACATACACACGTAAGTTACATATACACGTAAGGTACATATACACGTAAGTTACATATACACGTAATTTACATGCACATGTAAGTTACATATACACGTAAGTTACATATACACGTAAGTTACATGCATATTTCTGATCCGTTACTACTATACTTGTCACTTTGAAAAGATTAATGTATGATATTATGGATATTAGCTGATACTATTATTTATCGCAAGATAATTCAACATCTTGTGTGATAAAGTATACTTTATTTGGAAATGTTTGTTTCTATGTGATGATAATGAATATATTGCATGAAATATATAGAATACTAGATATGTAGAAAAGTATCAACAGCCGATATGATTTTAAAAACAAAATCAACAACCCATTTAGAAATTTTAAAACAAAAAGATAGAGCATTAAATATAATTCAAAATTTAATAAACTGAAGTAAAATACAATGCAGCGGATGGATTCCCATCGGCACGACGCTGTCATTCATATAGTTTTTAACATCTTTTAACTGCGGCTTATCTTTTTGACTATGTTATATTACATTATGAGCTAAATATTTTCACTTCACAGCTTCTTTTGATCCAAATCTTCATCTCATCTCTCTTCCCGATGAAGTACCCTATGAACAGAGTCCAGGGACAATCCAATATCATAATTTCTGTCATCCTGACTCAAATCTCTGCTACGTCACAGACAACTACAGTGTGAATGCAGACAACAGTAGTCTCCCTTACTACGGCTATCCCCCGCCATGTAACCCTACCCTTCCAACATTCCACAGTTCCTTTCCTCCTGAAATCAAAACGGAAGACGATTCCGAATATATTGACCAAAGTTCGTTCATGTGTCGCAAAGGTAAAAGAGGTAATGACTTTAATCTTGTTCATTTCATTTAATCTTGTGGAATGACCTTATCTTGTCATTTGACCTCATCTTGTCATTTGACCTCATCTTGTCATTTGACCTTATCTTATCATTTGCTACAATCGTGTGACATGTATTGTGACAATTCCATTTTGATCTTTAACGTTAGTTGCAACATCTGTGGCTTGTCTTCTACGAGTTATTGATGGGTCCTCTAGAAATGTTTACCTGTATTAGTAAAGGAACAATGACAATATGAAATAATAAGCAACACAATATGACACCAAACCTCAAAACAACCTAAATTATATAATTCCCAATAAATGTATTTTGAAGGAGCGAAGAATGTGTTGTTATGGAAATTCATCCTGGAGCAGCTCCGAAGTGGCACGGAGTCCGTGCGATGGGTCAATCTCCATACTGGGACATTCCGATTCGTGGACACGACTGACATTAGTCGGAAATGGGGAGAAAAGAAACGAAAATCCGACATGAATTTTGAAAAATTAAGTCGTGGAATAAGGCAGGCCATTTTCTCTCGATATCAGACTCTAAAATGATTGTTGATGTAAAGTGGAAAAAATATTTGAATTTAAATCACTATTTACACCTATGCACCGTGTTGTTTATTGGATAATTGTACGGTTTTTATATTCTTACAGACACTATTATAAATCTGGGTTCATGAGCAGAGAAGATGGAACTAGATTGGTGTATCGATTCCATTGGCCTAAAGTTCCGAGGGCTTGGCGACCCAGGGAAGTGCAGTATGAATTTGATAGAAGATGCAGAAAACATTATTAAAGCAAGATTATAAGACCATACACTTCTAGACAGACAGTTAGGCTGGGAACGCTGCAATGATAGGTGTACATATTTTTGTTTTGTGATGACATTTTATTTTAAAATAGTATTATGATATACGATATGTGCTTTATGTTGATATATTGAGTGCCTAGACAGCTGTCGCGATCATTTTCCCCGAGTGTTCGTTATATACATAGGCATACACCCTTTGTGAGTATTGAAGTATCACCGAGTGAGTGGTCCTTCACTCGAGCAACAAATTTAAGTATTTTGTATTGGTTTATAATATGCATAATTTAAGATTGTTATGCTATATGCTATGCCAACTCAATTGTTTATAGTTTGTAATGATTTATGAAGTAAAGTCCTGTGGACAAGTATCAAAACTGCATGCTTGACTTTTGTCTGCCACTTTATCAATCAAATACTGGATTCAAAAGGGGAACGCTGCATTTGTTGTTATAGATAATACAGAACGTGACAAAAGTGTAGAGAGTGATATGGTATTGATTTTGGATTTTAGATGAAACAACGTTAATAGCTGTAAGTGATAGCGTATTAATTTGTTCGAATGGTATTGAAACTCAATACGATGAATGTCGACGCATGTTTTTAAACATTTTATACTTCAAGTGCACTTCATGAAGCATTGCATTGAGTGTTTATGTGTTGAATAAACTCGACATCTTATAATTAACGTTTTGAAAGGGATAGATGCACACTTAACCCTAATTAAACGCAAATAAATTGGATACACTCTATAGCATACAAATGATAAAAATATATTGCAAAAACAATTATATTTAAAAAGGTTTCCAAACCAACGTCTGAAGTACCCTGTACACAATCGAAGCCGCTGGATGTGACAAACGGATATATTTACGTAATGCCCATACACAGAATAGATAATAATTAATTACTCGTCTCGGTAGAGGGGGGTGGGTATAAAAGCTATTTCTAGGAAGAGATATCATGTACAGAATGGTTATACGTGGTTGTGAATACTTCTACAGATCATCATGTTTCCAGAGACGATTTTATCGCAGAATTCATCCAGCAACACTTAAATAACAGTTGCACCAAAATTGTGACATTAACATGAAATTCTTTATACTATTTCCATGTACTCACGGGAGATAAGTGCCCACAATATTTACAAAAGTCCTGTTTAATCACATTCATTGGAAACTTTGCGATTTGTTAATTATTATTATACTACAAGATCTATAAATCGCTAGATAGAGAAAATCATTGTAAGGCGGTGTACAAAATTATGAACAAATATGTACACGAACGTGACATATATATAAAGTACATAAAACGTATTGAATTTCTTATAATCAAACACAACAATGGTAAATTATCAATAAGTTAAAAATGTGAGCATATAAAAATTCTAAAGATTTGTATGAGAAAAATATGATATTTTTTTCAACATGATATTTATATAAAAAGAAAACATATTATCCATACATGAGGACAAGAGGCATCTGTATCTTTTTTATTTTTTGCTTTTTGTTTATTTGTTTGGGTTTTTTGTTTTTTGTTTGTTTTTTGTTTGTTTTGTTTTTTTTTGTTTGTTTGTTTTTGTTTGTTTGTTTTTTTTTTGTTTTTTTTTAAAAGATGAAATTTCAAACACATTTTAAATTGAGTTACATTTGTTTCGGATCTCATTATCCCGGGTAATATGTTCTATAAAGCCGCGCCAGACGCACCTAACCCTCTATATCCAAATGTCTTGGTCTGTACACGTGGCTGGACGAGATACACGTTGTTAACACGTTATGAGTTCTTGCAGATAAAATATGTCACCATTATGAAAAGCGCAATCTTCTAAGCTTCAAGATTGTCAATATTATTTACATTGCCAAACAAATGAGAAAAATGGAAACGATGCGTCTTAATTTGATAATTCCAGGAGAAAAATTTAAAAGTCAAGGAGCAAAATGCAGTTTATGTTTGTCTTTCTTCTTAAATATTTGCCAAAAAAAAAAAAAAAACTGTTTCAGATGAAAACTGAGAATTTCTATACATTCATCTTGAGATTTATATCTGTATAGTAAGAAAACATTTTAAAACAAGTAAATAAATATTCCACCGTGTTAAGGGGACAGTTTTACTAGTTTTTTTTCCTAAACAATAATATCGCATCGCAAGCAGCTTTACCTGCTTGAAAATGTATACTTATTTTGTTTAAGATGTGAAACAAACCCAGAGAGATGTACTGATAGAACACACGGGCATTATGCGACAAACAGGAGGATGTGCTATCTATAAATACTTTAGCTTCATTCCGGAGAGTATTGCTTTTGTGTTGAAACTTTCTCACATTCTTAATCTGTATCTTTTTTTCTTTAATTTCATTCATTATGTGATATCAATACATCTAGACCGTATATCTTTTTAAACATGTGAGGTACTTTTTTCAAAGAATTTTTTTTTCATAGACTTTTTTTTACGAAAGCAAGATTAATTGTGGATACTGGATATATCCCAACAAGTATCTTGCCACGGTGTGTTTTCATTTGACACACGATTGTCAAACAGCAATAACAATCCTTACGAATATGGTACATTACAACTTAACTGAATATTTGACAATTTAACAAACCATTTTAAAACGTCTTATATTTGTACCAGATTTTCAGAGAAAATAATGTAATAAATCAGCATGAAATTGATATACCCATATCCTTAACATCAAATATTAAAATCTTTTAATATTTACGTAAGATTTCTGATCAACCAAAATGTTTCCTGTTCATTTCATCATAAAACTTCCATACAATGTATGACCTTGAAGATATTATAAATGAGATTAAAAAGGTTGATAAGATCAAATCATTTTTCCTTATTCTTGTTTGCAATTTTTATTTTAGTGTTATATTAAACTGGACACAGACTGTCATCACACACCTTTTCATTTTTCATTAAATGTATAACATTTCAAGGAACGATATTGTGTAATAGCAGAGAATGCAACAGGTAAATCACAGACAGTTAGATCATACAGATAAACAACGTAGTATTAAAACATCTGATTATGTCATTTTAATTGATGTGTTGTGATTAGCAGTTCAAAATGTTATACATAAAAGCAACATTGTTTAAATACCGGGAACCGATTTTACCAAGGATCGTCCATCTTGTCATCAGATGTAACGAGATATTACTCGTATAATGACTGGAAACTTAACATTTGTTAGGTTCCTTTCAAAATAAAGTTAACATGAAGCTGGGTCTGTACACATTGGTATAGAAGTGCATGTATCAATTCTAATTCAAAAGCTGCATAAACCGCCAAAACAAATTTCGGGGGGGGGGGGGGTTGCATGGGCCGACACGCTGACTGATCGCTCCAGGTCATCTGAATATTGCGGGACCCTAATAATTCTATAGACTATCACGAAGTAAAGTATATTCTTGATCTACTATGACGAATGCATGTAAAATGAATTTCTAAATCAGTATGATAGTTTTCACCCCAGATTCTACGGTTAGCAGGTCCTAAAATTGACGAATATAAATGGACAAGAAGATACTTGTGATTTACTTGTCCGAACAGAATCTAAATTACAGCATAAATTAATGAGGTAAAACACAGATGTTCTTAAGAATGATGTTCGTTTATAAAATATCATGTTCTCTAACTCTGTAATTCAGATTCTGAGATTAAATACAAACTTGGAATGAGGTGTAGTGTAATTGGAAAAAGGTTAAGTGTTTCAGTGCATTTGAAAATTTCCTATGAATTCATTTGGACATTACAAAAGTGTGTCGCGATAGAGATCAGTGTGTGTTTAAAGAATAAATTTCATTTTTTGAGAATACATGAGAGTATGAACTATGACGCTTTACGCCGGCATACTTCATGAAGCGCGTTAGCAGTACATTCGAATTTCACTTCTGTCGGAATTCCCAGCTGTTAAAACAGACGTATTATATATGTGTTTACTTCTGTATTCATACGTGCATTGTTTACAACTGCAGCGACAATTTTAGTTATATAGGGAGGGTTAATATATTAAACTTTTGAAGAGAGCAAATTTACAAGTCTATGCTTTCTTTATTTGTTATTTTCTTCTCTTGTATACACACACACAGAGACAGAGAGAGAGAGAGAGAGAGAGAGAGAGAGACACACACACACACACACACACACACACACATATATATATATATATATATATATATATATATATATACACACAGACACACAAATACATATATATATATATATATATATATATATATATGAATCAACCCATGCACCCATTTTTTCATTAAATGCATACTTTCAAATATCAAGTCTTAGTAATATTAGAATTTTCAGCCTATATAGAGTTGTTTTCATCCGATGTTAGCAATGAACTATTTCGCTACCTGTCATGTTGTCAAGTTTTATCTTCACCCACCCAATACATAAAAAAGGCATAGATAAAATAAAATGCGAGAAGATAAAAGGGTCAGATCGTAGGACAACCAGATTATTTCTATTAAAGACTTCAGTACTCGCTCTACAACTGCTGACTAATATGGTAAATATATAGAAATGCATGGTAAATATAAAATGAAGAATTTGTACATTAATTACATTACATGTTAATGTCCCTAGCAGTTTTCACTGTGTAATATATACTACGGAGACTGTATAAAACATAATATTTTGATAATGAAGGGATTTCACAGACTAATATTATCCATCATGTGTCCATTATATTCAGTATCACTCTGCTGCTATTTTGTACCCTAAAATCTTGTATTTGTTAAAGGGATCACATTTATTTTGCACGTTTACAAAAGTATACATTTTATATGATTTGACTGACAATCCAAACTCATTTTTATCACAGATCATTGATATCGTTTCAGATTAATGTTAATCGTACAGAATCAAGGAAAATAAATTTTCAATAAATCTGCTACCGGTTTGACAGCTTTGAATTTATAATTATGGTATTACAATAAAAAAAAAATCCTCAGCTACTCATTGCTTTTTCTACGCAAAAAAAAAAAAAAAAAAAAAAAAAAAAAGACATTTAACACGGCATTCAGTGTATCAACAGATGATATCACACGCAAAGTTAAAATCTTTTTCAAGAAATGACTTCAGAGGTATTTAAATAAGCCTTGCATGCACCTGAATTGTCCCTCTGTGCTACAGCGTTATGTAGAGCTGTTAATGTGTTGGTATGCCTGAATATATCGCTATAGTACCCTGATGACCTTCAGGTAGTCAATATCAAATTGGGGGTAGCCGGAAGAAAAATTTAGTAGGAAATAAATACAAACAGCGAGCAGCTATTGGATGCTGTTTAGCCAATCTTCAATTATTTCCCAACTACCTAGTCTCCTTAAGCAATGAAGGACTCTGTTCTGACATCCCAGAATTTTATCTCTTCTACATATGCATAATAAAAAGATTATGAATATTTAATCACAGTAATAATATATTGTTTAAATCAATGCTGACATTTTTAGAATAGAGTATGTTCAAATATTTGAAAAATCGCGCAATAACCATAATTTATAGCAAGCTGATAAATCGGGCGGTGGACTTGATTTCGTATATTTCCAAAATAAAATGGTCATAAATATTTTAACACGAGAACTGCACGCACTTTACAGCATTGCAGCACATTTTCTAATGGACGACATTTAATGGGGTTGGTTGTTTATTGTTTAACGTCCCACTTAATGGGGAATCGTGCATTGTAATATATCGCCTTGTCCTCAATTTGTAAAAAAAAAAAAAAAAAAGAAAAAAAAAGAAGTCATATCTTTGGGATTTGGCGTTCCCGGATTTGTGCCTAGAGAAGCGCATTAGTATGCACAGTCCGGTAGCCATGCATAAATTTCCATGCTTATGAATGTGATTGGAATTTCCAGCCAGCGTCTACCCTATTTCTGATATGTATTCATGGATACGTTTTTATCTGTTCAGCGCCATATTAAATTATTGTATATATAATTCGGTTACTCGTGGAACTTCGTCACACATGAATATGCAAATTTTTCTTCTCTTGTGCATATGAAAAATGTAATTTATCAAGTATGGAAGAATTCTAGTTTACATGTGTTGAGACTGCACAAGATTATTTGTAAGTTACGATATTTTACAGCGTTACTAATAATGCATACAAAAACTTTAGTTTGTTTAATGATCAAATTGTCAAAGCATTGATTGATAAGCGATAGATTTCTTTATGCAGAGAAGGACATGCCCAGAGGCAGATGTCCCAATCACAACGCTTGACATATCTCCCAGTCCTTGTATATTGTTATGTTATCAACGACATTTGAAAAGTTTATAAATGACACGTTCGAGATGAGCCCTTTTACAATCAGTATTATATAAGATAATGGATAAAACTTTGAAATACGGGCACTTGTTCTCACACTGGGACGGCATGGGAATCGATTATTATAGTGTTTTCACGGCTTGTCAGAAAAGGTGATCCAAACTCATAAAGGATCCAGATTTCTACCCTTGACCTTGAAAACAAGACACTCTAAACAATCATTGAATATGAACAGTTGCCTTCTTGTTTGTGTTCTAGTATATTTAATAAGAATGCCTTTTTATCTAGATATGCATGACTACACTTTTGGGTTAAACAGCTCATTCTAATAATTCTACACAATCCACAGTCTTCATACGATACAATGAACATAACACATTTTTACTATTTGAATATATTTTCAAATGCGCTATATAATTGTATTAACACTACTGGGAGATAAGAGGTGGACGTGCACTGAGAACGATCATAGCAATGCATGATTTTCTTAAACAATTTCGTTCTAGAAATAATCTTCTTTGATCATACAAGTATGCTTGATTTTAAAAGCTTTGAACTACATCTAAGGTAAAGAGAGGTTTTTTAAAAGTTTGTTTTTATCTTTCCTCCAATGTCTCCCTGACTTGTCTTATTCCAATGCGCAGGCTCACTTCATTCCTTTTTTTTTTTTTTGGTAAATTACATTTTGTTTCCGAACAAAAAAAAAAAAAACCAAACAAATAAAAAACCAAAAAAAAAAAAAAAAAACAAACAAAAAAAACAAAAACAAAAACAAACAAACAACCCCCCCCCCCCCCCAAAAAAAAACCCGCCCACAATGGCAACGTGCATGATGATATGATATGGCTACACATGAACATTGATAAAACAATAAAACATAGCATATGTTAATTAATAACAAATTGAAGGTAGACATGTTTGGCTAATACTCTAAAGCCCTTATTACATGCATCTACATGTGTGCACTAATATGTGTAAATTGTACACAAATATAAATTTTATTCTTAGCGTGTAAATGTAATATCTGCGATACGTTCACATGCACTAACAAAGCAGTATAGTTATTTTCAAGCAATATGAATGCATTTTGAAGACAGAGAATGATACGGATATTTCCTTATTATTATTGGTTTTTGCGGTCTCATCCGAAGTACCGCCCCATTTAATCGCTTCTTGCGACATGTAAGGTGTACTGTGGACCTATTCTAAACCGGATCCTCACGGACTTCTATTTCCTTGAATATAGATGCTAACGGTAAACTAACTCCTTATTTTTATGACAAAGAGATTTCAGCTTTTCCATCACCAGCTTACCATATTTATCTAACAATATTCCATCATCACCTGCATATGGTGTTTATGTCGCTCAACTGATCCAATACACAAGAGCTTGTTCTGCGTATGATCAGTGTTTAAAGCGAAACAGGCTACTGACAAACAAGTTGATCTTACAGGGGTTCAACAGTTTCGTTTAAAGTCAGCATTTCATAAATTCTATGGTCGTTATAATGGATCCAGCTTGCCAATATAAACTGTCATTGGTCAAAGATCGTTCCTTACACACTGATTTTGATTACATATTACTCCGTTCACATGATCAAGGTACACGTTTATTGTTTTTCATCTGTTCATTCTAAAGAAAATTATACAATACCATCGACAATTTCTATGTATGTAAAGTTTGCTTTGCGTTCACATGGCTGAAAATACAATATGAGGTAATTGACAACAAGTCTGACTAGATGCATATTTTACACTAGGAGTAAATCTGCACACGAGCAATTATGCAAATGCTATATACTCCTTGGTGCATACGTGCACATATGCAAAAACTGCACCCCATGTACAAAAAGGGGCATATGGACGGGGCTTGGTGGTTTAATGAATCAGTAGATGATAGTTTGATTCATTTGCTTGCGACAGAGATTGTCCAACATTAAAAATAGCAAAGCATGTTGATAATAAAGGCCTAATTGGGGCCCCTTAACATGTGAAAATGCAAGTGAATTTGAGATTCAAATACTCATCAAGCTTGAATTTTCACTTGATTAGACCATGGCAATATTCACGGTAATGTTTTAAAGAAAATTGTATTTTTTAAAGAAAACTTCATTTCACTATGGTAAAGTTCACGTCGTTCTTAAGTTATTTAACCACGGTAAAATCCACTTGTCCAAAATCTAGAATTTAACAGAAAAGAAGTCGCAATGGGCCTATATTGCTCACTGGTGACATAGGTGTTATGGTTCTTTGAAAATACCTGAGGTAAGTGTGAAAGTAATGGTTTAGCGAGATATATCATAAAACAGAAATGCTGATAAAAAAGCCCCAAAATGATTTAATTTAAAATAAAATGATTTTGAATGAGGGTACTTCCGCTCCCCCTGTATATTGAATCATTTGATAGTATAAATGCAAATGGTCAATAATATTAATTCTGATAGAAAGGAATACTCCTGTAAATATGAAAGCCATATCACATATTCCAAAGTTATGGCCAATATTTAAGCTTTTAAAATATAAATCAAATGCTTAAAATGTTCGGTCGCGGTAGCTCAGTGGTTAGAGCGTTCGCTTCGTAACCGGGAAGACGTGAGTTCGAGCCCCGCTCGTGCCAAGGCCGCGTCAAACCTAAGACGTAAAAGTAGGTACTGATTGCTGCTTCGCCAAACGCTCGGCATTTACAAGTGAGAATCATGGGTCTTTCGAATATGACCTTAAAAACGGAGGTCCCGTGTCACGGTAGGCGTTAAAGAACCCTCACTGCTACGACCCTGAGCGCTAAGCATAGGTCTAAATTTGTGGTACTTCACCTACAGCTGGTGACGTCTCAATATGAGTGAAAAATTCTCAACGGGACGTAAACCAAAAAAAACCCCCAAAATTAAAATGTCTAAATTTGCATAGCTAATGTTTGATTGATTGATTAAATATTGTTTAACGTCCCGCTCGAGAGTCTTTCACTCATATGGAGATGTCACCATTGCCGGTGAAGGGCTGCAAATTTAGGCCTATGCTCGGCGCTTATGGCCTTTTAGTCTGGTCCGATTTCAGCTAAAAAGAACTTCTAACGGCAAATTATTATTATTTGGTTCAACATAACTTTTTAACCTAATTTGAGTATGCTGAATCTGAAAAAATATGTTGAACTTCATGAAAATGGCGTTAAATAGGTCAAAATGGCGATTCAAAATGGCGGACAGTAATTTTTTTCAAATCGTTTTGAAACGCGCATGTAGAAAAAAAAATGTAAAAACTATGATTACAAAATACAATAGCATCGAGAAAAAGATAGAAATAAGCATGCGACCCTAAAAAAGCCATTGCACGAAAGAAAACCCGAATTTTCTCTGTTTTTCCTCAAAATTCAACGTATACTGTTCCTACATTGTTCTTTGCTTGTGACTTTGCACTTACAAAGGTCCATGCACAGCAAATTGTTACGCTTGCACCCACACCTCAATGTTTTACAACCTGTTGTGCAACTACATGCAATCAAGTCTAAACAAGATTCTGGAATTGGGTCTAAAGTCATCAGAATAGGCACTAGAATACCTTCATTCAACTTCCATCCCATCTCAGTTGGAGATGGTAATGTGGGGTTATTTATATTTGCTTGTCTCCATACCAGCGCTTGATAATGTGCACGTTTAATGTGCAGATGCAAGGCATCGCTAGTGGGGGGCATGTTTTCGGGGCTCTTGGATTTTCCGAATAAAATGTTCCTAACCGAGTCAGTTGACGACACTGTGCCCTGGTTATACAGCTTGCATACGAACTTTTCACAGTCGACTATTTTCTGTTCAGTTAAATTGCCCTCTCCAAAACCCCCAAGAAGCCCAACATTGTCTTTGTAAACCTTAAATCCAGTTTTTTTGGATATCCCAAAGAAAAAAGAAGTTGTGTCACATCCAGTCAGAGCATGGAATGCTAACAGATTCGTGCACATTTCTGGAGAGGTAAAGGTTTTCTCTACAACAGCATGAATAGGAATGTTCTTGGGCTTTGCAGATGTTCCAGCAACCATCCACAACTGTATATTTATTTCTGAAAAGAAAGATACAAGTAGCAGTAAAACATCAGTATCAGATGCTAGTACAACAACTGAACTGCAAGTGGATTCTTTCGCACAATGTATGGCATGAAGAACTATTCTAGTATCTGCCTCTTCATGTGACGCATGTAGGGCAGATATATCGAGGAATTCGTCATTGCATTTAACGCTATTCTCATCGAGAAACCCACCAGCAGTAACAACAGTTTTCTCTGTGGGTGCATGAAGAATTATCTGCTCAGATAAAAAGGCAGCTAGGTCTTTCTTGTTGTCATTCAAAGACAAAAAAGCTGAAAAGTTATTCGGGAGTGGCACATCCTTATTTTCAATAACCCTTCTAACTGGCTGCTGCCCTTTTGCCCTACGAGAACGAGTGCCCGATTTTATAGATTGTTCCCTGTAACGGTCGAACAGAACATCAACTCTTGAATACATGGCCCCTTTTCTCACCACAGTGGAAACAAAGTCATCTGCAAAGTCTCCAAATGTTTTCATGCCATGTGTTTTCATGCTCTGAACTAAAGCCTGGCCATCTATGATCAAAGCTGGTGATTCGCCTACATTTTCGACTCGCGCCCTTACATCAACATCTTGAAGTATGTCTTCTAAAACAACAGATTTGTTTCCAGACTTTAGTGCACCGCTGGTATCCGCTATAGATATCGGCACAGGAAGGAGCTCGTGTTTCAAAATCTGCTCTAAATCAACCTCTCGTCCGGCCTTATATGCAATGACAAGTCTCTGCAGTATGTTCCGATCTGCCTTTAGAATTGTTTTCTTTTCCACAGGTTTGGTACAACTTGTACCTTGTATAAGGAGTCAAATGTTAATGAGCAGCTTTTTTTCAGAACACTTCTCAAAGGAACTTGTAAACTACTTGTTTCTATGTTTGGTATCAGACGATCTTTTACGAAATTCTCTAATGATATCTGTCCCAAATTTGCTGCAGAAAGTAAGGACTCCTTGATCATATCTGTAGCTTTGTCTTTTGTAACTATATTGATCAGTTGATCTCTTTCGTACAAAAGGTCAAATACTCTAAACCTTTTCATTGCATCAACGAGCGAATCCTCATACACTGCATCAGTAACTTGTCGACTCTTTGATGCGTCCTTGTATGTGAGAATGTCATCTGGATTCACATCGTACATCACCTTTGTAAGAAGACTTATATGAGATCTCAGATTGTAGGAAAGGGACCACCTACTGAGAGCAGATGGAGTCCTAGTAATTCCTACAATTCCACCACCTTTCTTACCCGTGGCGTTTAGCCATTCTTGACTTTGGTCTGGGTCAACTTGATTGAAAGTTCCAGCACTTCTCTTGACGACAAAATTTCCATCCTGAAACTCTGATAGTACTTCAATAGGCAATTGGTGGCAATCAGCAAGATACACACTACCCCACCTAGCATAATTTGTATGGTCATATCGGAAGAACCATGGGAGCATTGAACGGAAAGACTTCAAATATAAATCCCAAAGCCCATCTCTTTCTGACTTTGTAAACATTAAAAGGATAGAAACCATGTCCAAATATGACCACCAAAACAGGACATTTGGGTTGTCAATTTCCTGTCTGAAACTTGAAAAATACTCTTTGAAAACAGGATTTTGCAGTTGGTCAATGCTAGAAAGTATGTCTTGCTGTTCAGTCATGATGCCATTCAATGTTTGCGAATGATCAACATTTTTGGTAGATAGAAATAACACAAAGACTGGCAGTAAAATCTTCCAGATTGCTTGAGCAGTAATTTTATGGGCTCTCATGCCACGACTGTAGTGCTTTCCACCTAATACATTTTCAGCAGCCACAGGTCCTAATAACTCGCATTCCATCCACAGTTCATGCAAACCAGAACCTCTCATATGATCTCCTATACATTTCATGAAATTCATAGCTATATGTAAGCCACCCATTCTTGGAACAAGCCTGTCTCTATACTCAGGAACTGACCATTTTAAATCCATCAACTTAAAGTACAAAGCTTGATCAACTGTGATAACTGTATGACGTTGACCAAGATGCTCAGATATGTGCATGCATTTCTGGACAACTGTGTTAAGTGTATCCATTTCATGAGCAGGTGCTTGTACAATAGGCATGTAACCAACAAGTGTGAGATCCGGGTTTTTACTACTGACAGACTGATTATGTCCTGACCAACTAGCTGGGACTTTCTGCTTATGTCTGTGCAAATGAAACGCCAATTCATTAGCAAACTCTTGAGAGGACAATTGATTCTCTGAGTCAGAAGGTTGGAAGATATCTAACGTAACTGGTCTGGGATAGTGAGGTTGTGATTTTCCTTCTACTATTGGGGAAATGACAATACTGTCCATCTGAGGAGGTACCTTCAATGTCTCATTTGAAGATGGACTTATGTGCTGAAGGTTAATGTCATTTCCCGACCCTCGTTGCCAACATGCTATCTGCGTTGCATGGAATGTTTCTTGCCATCCAGTGTTGAATCACTAATATCAATATTGTCAGCTGTAAAGTGTGTGAAAACGCTTGGCTTTAAATTCGAGGGAAGGAAATGTCCAGTCCTTTCGTCCATAGACTGAAGGCTTTCCTCTGCAAGCCCAGTGTCAACACGCAGAACATCTTTATAACTCAGGGTGTGACCAGCACTATTAAACAAGTTTAACAGCTGTTTTGACCTTGTCATTTGATGCAAGGTGCATGCAAGGCCAATATGCTTTGGAGTCCACTTTTTTCCATTACTTACCCCATACACAATATCCTGAGCTACGCTCACTATTTTCTTCTGTCTGCTGCAATCTGGATTGTCATTGCCATCAGTACAATCAAAGACCTCTTGTCCGCCATAAAGAAGATTCAGAAACATGAGGATACTATCTGGGACACAACTTACGGCATCAGCCTCACAAACATTCAAACCCATGTGACCAGGTCTATCTTGCAGGTCTGATCTTAATCTTAGTGCAACATGTACCAGTTCATGAAATGAGTTGTGTGGAGGTTTATAACATGGCATAGTGAGTAATTCGTCATCCATGGTATCTTGGTCATCATGAAACATATCTCCAAAATGAGATTTAGAAAGAATATGGGGCACTAAAAGAGTTTCGCGTTCAGATACTGCTCTATCGAGGGGACGAAGAGACTGGAAGATATTCTGCACCTTGGCTTGCAGATTTTCTTTAAACGTTGATCTACGAGTGATAAAAGACTGTGGCATTTCAGATCCTACCTCTTCTACCAACTTGGAGTACCTGTTCCATGTATCAGAGAGCTGTAAGATTTGGCACTTGCTGGCTGCGTACTCCAGTTCTCGAACAAGAAATATCATGGCCAGATCTTCACATTTTGACTCCTTTTCTGTTTTTTGTGTATCATACTTAAAAGCATTCATGCATTTTAGATGGTACTTACCCTCTGCAGCTATCAAATCGCTAACGTTTCCTAACTTAACACGAAGTATGTTGTCATACTTTGCATTTTTAAGAACCATGTCGCTAACAGAAAATGTTGTAATGTTGAATAGCTTCTGTTTAATTTGTTGTTGACAAAATATGCATAACTCCCAATCTATTGGTGTAGATGCATTTCGCAAAGTTCGGGATGCTGCTGCAGAAGGGTGTGAGCAAGATGACGTAGACGGTGCATCATCCTCTGTATCGACGTTGATTGTATCAGATGTGTTTGTAAGCAAACATGCTTTTCTTTCCATTAACTGAATTGGTCTGGGGTGAGTAAATGCACTATAGCATTTCCTATGACATAGAACTCTATCATTCGGACTTAATTTTTCTATTCTGTCAATGGCATCATAGTTCCTGGCATCTTTAACTTTCTTACGACGAGATGCCCTCTCGGTCAACGTTTCGATAGACTTTTTGCTTTTTAATTCTAACGTGTCTGTCTTTTTTCCCCTGACATATAACACACAAATCTGTATCTATTTGATAACTTCGCTTAAGTGATCGTTCAGTCATGATTTCTAATCAATGAGTGGTGAGATATGACAAGCCTATAACCTCGGCCATCAGTTTTATACCTTATGTCAGAATCATTTGTTAATTCGATCCTCGATTGTGTCGGTCGCGCTATTGTGAAAACCATTGAACACTGTGTTGAATTTCAAGTGCATTTATATCATAAAGTATGCAATACGTTAACTGAATAATTTGCACAATTAGAAGGAAATAAGCATTAAATATCATATCAAAATGCATATATATACTGTGCGTCAATATGCGGTTGCGAAAAAATGAGTTAATTGGGATCTAATCGTTTTTTTCACAATTTTAATTGTTTAACGAACATTGAACAATTTATTCTATTTTTCAGACACATATAAGTTTAGTACAAGCCTTTAAATTGCTTTAATTTGCAATAAACTTTTTTAAAATAAAGCCATATAGATAATTTTGCAAATTTCAACACCGCCATTTTGAATCGCCATTTTGACCTATTTAACGCCATTTTCATGAAGTTCAACATATTTTTTCGGATTCAGCATACGCAAATTAGGTTAAAAAGTTATGTTGGACCAAATAATAATAATTTGCCGTTAGAACCCATTTCTAGCCTCTTTTTTCAAAATCTGGACCAGACTATTTGAGCAGGGACGGATCTTTATCGTGCTACACCTGCTGTGATACGGGACCTCGGTTTTTGAGGTCTCATCCGAAGGACAAGCAAGGGGTACTGAGGATCTATTCTAACAACCCGGATCCCCACGGGATGTTCATGTTTGAAGTCGAAGTATTATCATCCTTATCTGTAGGGTAAAGCTCATTCAAATAAGACCCCAAGATACCCTCACGTAGACCGTTACACCAGGGTCTACGTTTGACCATCCTGTTTCCATTTCGTTCCTACGGCAATACTAGTCGGCGTCATATATAGTTCATATTTTCCGTAGAATTATTCATCAAATGATATCAAACGCGATTTACTAAATTAATTTTTTAGAAATAAAAGAAATTTGTTCCTATTTTATTCGATATAAAGTAAGTTTGGATTGTAATGAGTAAACAAAACTAACTCAATTTATATATTTCACATAAAATGCGGTAAAATTACTTTCATTCCTTAATATATATATATATATATGTATATATATATATATATATATATATATATATATATATTACTTTTATGTTAATTACTCGAATTTAATTGGTCAAGTAAAAGCATTACGTTTCCCTCTGAAAATACAAAGAACACGCTCCAAGGTGATCGTATCTAGCAACGAGTAACAGTACTTGACAAATTATTACAAAAATTATATTATCAAAAATTATTACACGTGTCAAATTTATACGCGCACGGTTCGCAGTAGATTGTTTAACGACGTCGTTTGAGTGTTAGCACCTGCATTGATATATACGTACCAGACATCTCATGGCAGTGAATGATCAAAAATCAACATAAGTTTACGTTTGTAAGTCTTTCATGTAACATTCAGTATAATAAAACAAATATTGCATGTGGTTGAAGGTAATATTAAAATTTTCAACCCTCGTTGACAATGATTTTCTCGGGGTGAACATTTTTAATGTTACCCTTAACTACATGCACTATTATATAATATATAAAATAAAATAAAATATTAAAGCAACTCTGTTACGAGGAGATAATGATGTGATGACAAAAAGCTCTGTTGAAAAAATGGTGTTTTCGAGATTATCAAATCATATCCAATGATAAAATATTACCATTTTTGATGCATAAATGCTATCTATTAATTTATTGTTAAGAATTAAACTCGTTATCTGCTATTGTGAATTTCATTGATAACAGAATCTGTGGAGTAAAATTAATGTTGAAAATCATGCAAAGGAACGAACATTTTCTACTATGATAAAATACATGTTCACACAAAATGGACTTGAAAGCCTAGCATGTGTTTAAACCGGATTCAATCTATGAAACATCACAACAACCATTTCACTTTGTACTATAAATATAAATTGTGAGTGATTGCGTGTGTGTACACTCTTTCCAATTTCTATTTAGAAAAGGAAATATGGTTTTGTTGTTATTGAGGGTTTGACGGACGCCGACCTTATAGAATAATTTTTTTGTACAAAGCTGGTGACCGTCATCTACTTAATAGTGGCACCAAAACCATACTTCATGGTTTAAAACTATACTGACTGTAGAACGCACTTTATAGTGCATAAAAATGAAAACCATGTTGCGTGAAGTTAGAACACTAATTGCAACAGCAGGGACAGGTGCTTGGGTCCGTGTGATACATGTAATTCACTGAAAAATAATAACCAAAAGTTACATTGAGCTGGGTTTTTTCCCATTCCTCTTTTTGCGCATATCTTTTGCTTAAAACGACAAATATTTTATATCAAGGAACACTGACATATTTTTAATCTTTCGGCAATCTATACGTCACCAACTCATATCGTGGTCTAGCACCTTGCGAAGTACTGCAAGCTGATTTACTCAGTTCTGACATATGGACTCTAAACTTTATAACATAATTGATAAGGAGGAACCCTAATAAATGTAAATATTTAGAATATACAAAATCGATACCGCACATGCATTAATTATGTTTACGTGACGCACATTAATGCAGCTAAATCAAACTAGCACGGTTGCCAATTATAAGTAATATAACAAAGAATGTCGATAGTGATATTTTTTTCCAGGAAGGGAAGTGATTTTTGTTTACAAAAATATAAATAAAAAACCATAGAAATAGAATGTCAAAGAAATAAAAAAAAAATAAAGGAGAACAGTATCTCAATTTCAAAACAGGAAGACTTATATAGGTTACTGTATATATATATATATATATATATATATATATATATATATATATATATAACGTTTAGAAATTTCAGACTGTGCTTGTTTATTTACCTTGTCCAGGAACAATGTCGTCCAAGTAAATGTATCTTTAAAAAATTCACATAAACCCCCTGGAGTGCATTTGTACTCATTTTAGTTTGTTTCTGTGATTTGTTTTTTAAAAAGCCTCTTCTTAAGTAATTGTATTTCTTTCATCTTTGACCCCAAAAAAATCATATACATGTATATTCAATCAATTTCGTGACCTGTACTTTTACTTCCTGGGAAGCTGGTATTCAAATGGAGCACTGACATAATCAGGTCACCTAAATTTAGTCTCACCTTACACCGTGGGCAAACAACACACAAAAATATTACTATTGATCTTCAGACTGAAATAACTTTGAAAAAAGTAATTAGATTTAAAAAAGTTAGATTTCAATGAATTTCACATTATCAGTTTTCTGTTTTTGCTGTAATGTGGGAATTCATATCCTTTTCATTAAAAATGAATTTAAACATGTATTTTCATATTCCAACGATTTTATGAAAAACCTCATTGAATTGATTTTGAGGACCTGTGATATGAAAGACAACTCGTGCATGATATTGGGAAGAAATTGGAGCAATCTGTCAACAAAACAGTATGTCATTTTTTTTTTTTTTTTAAATCGTTTTAAAGTAATTAGATGATGCACTACGACACGCATTTATAGCGGTCTGTCGGCATTTTCGGTAGGGTATATTTTGATGAATTTCGGAGATGATATCTATTTTCCCGCAATTTTGGAAGAAGATTGTGGAGGCGATAAGATGGATTTTCCATTTCTCTAAAATGTTTTAAACATTTTACCGTCTGATGACAAGATTCTCAAGATCGGTATTTTCCATCTCTTTCTGATAGGAGTCACATGGCCGTAACATTTTGAAAGCCCTTTATTGGGTCAATTTGATTTGGTTAGATTGGAATGTCGTAAAGCCTGTCAACCACATCGGGCACGCGATTCACAAACTGGTCCTGTGGGTCATTTGTAAACCTTTACGAGATTACTTTCTGATAATCCTTAATATTTGAGTTGCCGCAGGTAAAATAAACATTTTGATGCCTTTTCATTTACATAATTTACACGTGGGCCACATACAAGATCTTCACTAATAACAACACCAAGTAGTTTACTCTCCAACACTCGCTCTATTTCTGTACCTTTCATATTTAAACGTTCATCTTCAGGGTTTTTACCAAGCGATACAACCTTTCTTTGGTTTTGAACACATTAATACCCAACTGGTTTTCCGTAGGCCATTCCATGATTGTTTCAATGGAGGACGACATTTGTGAATTATCACTTTTTCGTAAAATTTCAATGAAGGTGGTATCATCCACAAACTCAACATTTGGAATTCCCGTTTTTAGATCCGCCACCATGTTGATGAATAGCTCCGGGCAATTAATGGTTCCCTGTGGTACTCCCCCCGTTGATATTTCCTAAGCCGATTTTACATTTCCGATCTTCACTCGCTGCATGCGATTCGTTAGGAAACTTTGGGATCATTTTACTATTATGGGTTCAGCGTTACTATTTTGTACTTTTTTCAATAGTTTTTCATGTTGAATATGATCGAACGCTTTGCCGAAATCAATTAGTAAGAGTCTGGCAAAGTATTTTCTGTCATCTAAAAAGGTAAATTGGTTGGATGATTTTCATGATAGCATGTTTTGTTGAACTACCCTGTATCGCTCCAAACTGAATGGTGTCAAGCTTTGGACATACTCTCCTCAGGTGTTGATTGATTGATTATATATTGTTTTACGTCCCGCTCGAGAATTTTTATTCATATGGAGACGTCACCATTGCCCGTGAAGGGCTGCAAAATTTAGGCCTATGCTTTGAGCGGGGAGGGATCATTAACGTGCCACACCTGCTGTGACACGGGACCTCGGTTTTTGCGGTCTCATCCGAAGGACCACCCCATTTAGTCGCCTCTGACAACAAGCAAGGGGGTACTGAGGATCTATTCTAACCACCCTGATCCATGGTTCATTTGGTAATTTCAACAGACGAGAGCAGACGAATGGAGTCCTCCATTTCCAGCCCAACACAAGAAAAACGCCTGAAGTTGTGTCATTTTGCTTACAGCATGATACGATGTAAGTTAATGGCATACTAAGACCTCTGACTTATTTCTATACACACAATTTTTCAATTTCCCTGAAATTTAACGAGCAGGAAAAATTAGTGAACGGTTTCCAATTTGGCAATATTTGACTTCTGATCAAAACGTTTTCCATGTAGTCGCCTCTTACGACAAGCTAAGGATCTATTCTAACCCGGATCCTCATGGAGTTTGAACAGGATAACTCTGAAATAAGGGCGAAAGTCTATTTTCATTTTTAACTGGATTAGTGTTTGGAACTGGGATGTGTCTTCATTGCAAGCTTTCGGTCCAAACGCAACATATCAAACAGAGATAAACGATGGACGTGGAGAGACAAACAAAGAGAAAGAAAATATACAGACGATGTACAGATAGAAAGATAAACAAAGATAAAAGAAGGGATGGACAGACGGAGGGACATATGATGGACTGAGACGAAGGACAGAAGAAGACGATGCATGGAAAGAAAAACGATGTCCAGATGGAAGGAGATATGATGGACAAACAGACATGGTATAATTCCTCTTAACCATTCAATTTGGTTTGCAAGAGGCATAACTGTACACCTAGTTTATTTGATACAAGTTCTGAAGTAAAAATACGTATGGATATTAATTGATTTTCACTTTTAAAATATATACCAGTAGCTCAGAATTGGACCTGAACCTTTGATCCATGGGTCAGGTTAATCATCGCTTTGCACAAGTTTGATTGTGTTATGTTTAGATGTTACATAAATTTCCCCATTGCCACAGATCCCAACTCTAGCGACAGCTGTCCTGATCCTGGGAACATGAATTTCAAGTATTTGGTGCTTGCGTTCTAGTTCATCATCACTATACACTACGTTTGTAGGGACCTCCGTGGCCGAGTGGTTAGAGCATCGCGCTGAAAATCACAAGGCCTCTCATCTCTAGTTGGCACGGGTTTGAATGTCGCTCGCGCCAATATATGTGAGAAAGTTTGCCAGTTTACTTTCGGAAAGTCAGTGGTCTCTTCCCAAGTACATTGTATCTGGGTTCTCTCCTCCACCAATAAAAACTGGACGCCACCAGATAACTGAAAAATTGTTGAGTGTGGCGGAAAACAACAATCAATCAATCACTACGTCTGCATATTTTATGCTATTCTGTATTACCTCAAACATTTGATTTAAGGTCTATGAAATTTACAATTTTGGTAGAGACCTCCTCGCCTATCACGACTAAGCTCTGTGCTCTTCATTTTCTACTGGATACCCAAAAGATTTCAAAGATTGATCTTTTTCTTTTAGGTTTTTACCCCATCTTTTAATTCTCTCATGACAAGGGCCACAAAATTCTCGGCTATCCATACAGATCTGAAAAGAAAAAAATGCTTCTTTTGTGAAGTTGATTTTACTCATGAACGACGAATGACGGACTTCGAACGTCGGACGGAACATATAGTAATTACAAGTAGGTCATCGAAGGGACACAGGTGACTTTAAAACTACAAATCAATAAACTGATGAATGAATTCTCAATCAGAATGTCTATATATATAAACGGTTTGTGTCGTGCTTCACTATTTGTGGTCAGTACTTTAAACGGTGTTATCTCCCTTTGTACGTAATCGATTCTAAATGGTTTACCCTGATTGCTCATTATTTTATTTGATATCTGCTATATAATAATTGTTTTCTTAATACTATTATTGTACATTTATATAGCATTTTATCTCATATAGACAATAACTCAAACTAAACCGAAGAACATTAAACACACGAAAAAGAACAAAAAATAATACTAAAATGAGATTAAACTAGTAACCAAGAGTAGGTAAAGCTATACAAGTTTTGTTTTTGTTTGTTTGTTTTTTATAATCACAACTGCAATGTAATGCATGACCTATGAAATGATAAAAATACGACACAATACATAGATCCTTCACTTCGCAAACGGAAGGTCCCGGGTTCGATTCCCTGCGCCGCGTCAAATTTAGACCTTTACTGTCGGTAGTGACTGTTTCTTCCCCAAGCGCCGAGCAGTAGGAGTGAAAAAGGTCTTCCAAATTAGACGTAAACCGGAGGTACCGTGTTTACCATTTTATGGTTTGAGTGTAATAAACTGAACTGGTATGTGTTGGCACGACAGGGAACTCTCACTTCTACTGCCTCGAGTGGTTTGCGTACATTCAGGTCAGACTTTGTGGTATTTCACCACAATTCCGGAATGAGACAATGCAAAGTTTCTCTTCAGTAGTGCTTTTGTTTACATCTCTCTACGCATGCTATCAAAGATTTGTAAACTATGTCAAAAGTCAAATTTTAATTTATTTTCCAAAACTGTCATCACACAATTGTCATTTATCAGAAACCTTAATAAGTATGTATTTCAAAATCCATCAGTTTTATATCCTTATACATATTCTCATCAGTTTTGGCGCAACGTATCTTGTCCCCCTTTAAATGAAATTGTCAACTTCCTATACGCGAAAGCATGTTCTGCGTATAATCAATATTTAAATGCAGACAGGTTAAAGACAAACAAGTTGATATTTAAAGGGTTTTAATAGTCTCTTTAGAGTCAACATTTTGCATATTCTATGGTCGTTACTTATAATGATCTAATATGCAAATATAACCCGTCATTAGAGCGAATGCTACCCGACTTGTTTCATACCAATAGAAAAATCACTCTTTACATAATGGTTTAAACTGCGGATTGCTCCTTTGCCAGATCAAGATATAGGGCTCGTGGCGTGTATGACCAGTATACAGGGGGTGCTTACTCCTACAAGACACCTGATCCCACATGTTTTGTTCAGGGGTCCGTGTTTTACATCATTTATGAAATTTATCACTGTTGGTAATCTTTCTAAACTCAACCGTAATCACATATTATATGCACTGATCCTAGACCTGCATGTAATATATTTTCGATTCATCTTTCCAAGCGGTCAATAAATCCTTCAGGATCAATGACACTTGAATTTATTACCGATTCTAATATTTGCGTAGTAGTTACAGTTTTTCAAAACGGAAGGATTTCTCGTAACATAGCTCAAAATTGTTTTCCAATACGGTTCATATTCATGCTTATATGGAGATAATGTTGCCCAAATAGCATCAATTTTCTTTTAAGGATTGTAGATTAATGAGTATAAGAGAAAATCCAAATAGCTGCTGTATCATGAGCATTTTCGTTGATGGCATCAATCTAAGTGTTGCTAATTTTCATATTTCTTTCGTTATTAAGAAAGGGTTGTCTAATGCTGAAATTAATTGCGATGTGTGTTTTGAATTAGTCCAAACCTTGAATTAGATTTGCTCTTAAATAAAGAAAATTTCAAAACCAAATTTTCAACCATTTAAAATGTTTGAAGTGTCTTAGAATATAATGTTATCTAGCCAAAGATATGATGCATTTCTTTCTATTCTTTTTTTTTGTTTTTGTTCCTTTTTTTTTAACTTCATACTGTTTCCGAAAGCAGTCTATTTAATTCGAGTTACACATACATATTTCTTCCATTAATACCCAAATATAAAAGTGTTGACCCATAAGAGATCGACCTCTCTCATTTTTACCTGTGCACGACCGATGTCTCTGTTGCAATTCACATACCATTGTCTCGATCTATGTTTACCATCCAACTACCGCCTGGATGAATGGAATCACGTGCTACAATTTGCCAATCAGCGATCATCAAAATTGTTGTTTATAAATAACATATGTATGACGTCATATTAAGTTACGTAGTTACTATTTCGAATTTTTCTTCAGCGGGTCATATATGTCACGTGTGTCCCGTACGGTTTCTTTAACAGTGAGATTATGGTGATATGTAAGTCAAACATGTCTTTCCTCAATTTCCATTATCAGTTAGTCTGATAGTTACCAATGCAAATAACAGATCTTGGCTTAGTGTGTTTTTAAAAATAGTATGAGGAGCATCTCGTTCCTTACCGAAATATTTTAACTCTCGGGTGAAATATCTTTATTCCACATAGATACTCACTATGAATTCTTGTATTCGCTCACTATCTTCAGCATGACACTGACCTTACCCATGAGAAATAGCCACTTGACAATACAAGTATCCACCATAAACATACGGCTGGGGTTACGAAGTCTCACCCAAGAGAATGCATATTGAATGTTTGGGCTAGGGATGAGGCTAATCAGTTACATTAATTTAAAGATTTTTAGGCAAAGCATGAAATACAGAAAGAAATGACACATTGATAATTAAAGACCAATATCTATAAAGTATGAAGTATCAAGACACTTGCAGACATTATAGCAAGACACCTACATAATATTATGATAGATATTGATATACTTTTTAAATATCAATCAGGTTTCCAGACAAGTAACCATTGAAATTACTTGTCTGAAAAAAAAGTGCAGTTCTGAAGTTCAGCAAGGTTCTACCTTAAGACTTCTTCTTTATGCGTTAGATAATTAAGACATTTTGCAGATGACACCTCATTGTTAGTGTTGAGAATGACATAAATAATGCAGCAAACTCATTAATTAGTTTCCCGTGGGGATCCGGGTTTTTAGAATATATCCTCAGTACTCCTTGCTTGTCGTAAAGGGTAACTAAATGGGGCGGTCCTTCGGATGAGCCTAAAATCCGAGGCCCCATGTCACAGCAGGTGTGACACGATAAAGATCCCTTCCTGCTCAAAAGCAGGAAGCATAATTTGCATCCTTTTACCGGCATTGATGACGTCTCCATATGAGTGAAAAATTCTCGAGCGGGACGTTAAATAATATATAATCAATCAATCATTAACTAATAATGTGGAAAAAACTGAACAATGGTCACAGAAAAGGGCAGTTGATTTTAACTCAAATAAAACAATAAATCTCAATTTCACAAGAAGGAAAATTACTCATCCTTATGTCAATTTTGACTTCACTGGCCCAGTAATTGAACCCAGTGAAACATATAGATGTCAATTTTCAGCATGATGCTCGTTAGAAAACGCACATTAAAATGTACACAAAATGCTTGTAATCGTCAAAAATGTAAATTATTATTTCTTTGAATTTTCATATTATAATGAACGCAATACTCTTTTTGCCGTTATTTTGACATTGCAACTTAATGTTCCACTTTTATATGCAAATATGGAACCTCTTTAGCAAGTTATAATGTTGATAATATGCTTACATAAAAACCATGAAGATGCAATGAAATTCTATGTTTATGTACGATATATGGAGAATTCATAAAGAATATAAGAAAATCAAAATCCCGTATCAGACATATCAAAACAAAAATGCGTATAATCTATACTTCTGTGCTTAGTAAACCAGAAGTGACAAAAGAGTTAAATAGGTGACATGAGGAATACGTTTTGTTTGTAAGGATCATTACTACAACTGCATTTTCTAAAAAAAAAAAAGAAAAAAAAGGCATCAATTCCACATTTAGTAATCGCATTATGCTTCAACTGCCCTTCATAATCATGCTTCAGTGTTTTAAACACATTTAATACCCCAGTCCATGGAGTGGATGAATATGAGTTACCGTACCTATATTGGATTTCCAAACCCCACAAAAACCCTTACAAAGATACATTGCTGGATCCAGTAAATGTTCCACAAAGCCCCTATCTTTGCTCCTCACGAAAATATTAACCACTGTGAACCTTCATTCAAACGTTTTGTGCTACTACATCTGCCAGAAGTGGTGTAAATCAAATGAGGATTATAAAAAAGTCTTAACAACTTTTAGCAAATTTGAAATCACAAAACCTTTTTTCAAATTAACAGCAGTAAAACGTATGATTTTACGTCTTTACACAACCATACCTAACGATGAATTAACGACTAGACTTTTAGACACCATAGACAGTTGCTTCTTCAACAAAAATGGAAGGAAATATTCACATCAAGTGATCAGTCATCCCAAATATTATTTTGTTAAACACCACTCCGAATCCACGCACAAGTACTCTGAAGTTGATATCAAAAATGAGTTCCTCATTGACAATATCTTCAAAGTCTTTGGTGACCAGGTCTTCAAACACTCTGTTTGAATTTCCATGAGCACGAATTGTACTCCAATGACGTGTTTCATACCAATTGTTAGTCCGTTCTTGGCACACTGATTCTCACTGCGGATTACTACGTTTAGCTGATCAAGAAATAGGGCTCACTGTGGGTGTGACCGGTCGACAGGGAATACTTACTCTTCCTATGCACCTGATCCCACCTCTGGTGTGACAGAGGGTCTGTGTTTGCCCATCTTTCTGATTTGATTTTCTATAGGTATTACGAGATTGAATGCTGTTCGTTGCCTTGGCCTTTTCATAAGAAACATCTGCAAGCCGAGAGCTTTTTAAATCTATTTTCCATTATGTTTTTCTTTATTTATTTATTCATTTTATTATTATTAGTTTTTGCTTCCCCTCTATTTTCTTTAAATCAATATATGCAAATAGATTTAATATTTTAATCCTTAGATGTCAATCAAAGGTAATTATGCCACTTACTTCTGAAATGTTTATATATGTATATACGCATTAATGCAACCAATACGTTGGTAACTGCAAATGTATTAATAATATAGGCTTATAGAGGCGTTGTCTGTCGTCTAATCCTATTGTGATTTCCATAACTAAATTTGCTAAAATTGAATGGCACATTAATGAAAATGGATTACATTTCATGTGCAAACCCTACAAAACTCACGAAGTTACTCCAAAACATGCACATATGTATTTCACCCTTCATACACGGTAATGCACAGGTGCTCAGCTAACCAGGAAGATATTCAAACAAACTATATCTCACCAGAGATTTGTAAGGAAAAATATGATATAGTGCATTGTGATACAAAATGACCTGATATTTTTGTAAATCGGTAAGTGGGGCAGATAAAATATGAATACTAGTAACTTCAAATTACATATGTATTTTGTAATATGATACACGATTTAACAATTCAAGCCAGACATGAAAATTGCTGATTGATTTTTTATCAACATCTCAATCTAAAAATAAATGAAATTAAATAATAAATAGCTATAGTAAGTGCTTACGGCATGATTTCATTGCACTGCTGTGTCAGTAGACCGATTTCTTTATTTCCTTTCCCAATTATATTACTTATACGATTAATCTCGATAAATCATAAGACTTCATTCACACTGTACGAAATGGCGACTGGTGCCTGTTGATTGCTGTCTTAGCAGATCAAACATCAAATGTCTTCTCGCTGCCTCTTACGACACGGCCTTTTTTGTGTAGTCAAGAGTTAAGTGTTTAAACTCTACGATACCAAAACAAACGTTGTCTATTTACTTATTACAATTCACATTGCAAATTGAGAAAAAAAAATTCCTTTGATGTCTCGTTTTATTTTTTAGGATAGACTTTATTTAATTAATTATATGAATATAATTAAGATCAGTTTTAACATTTTTTTATTTCCTAGTAGATGGTATTAATAGTATCACAATAAAAAAGACAATTTTTGATACATCGTTGAAAAGGGACATCTGAAATTGTTTATGCATAATTCCATTGATAAAGTACTAGGTAAGTATTATATACGCATTTTATGAATGTGCAACTGTTGGAGAAGAAATCTTAGGTAGCACACAGAATACATTTCTAAAAAATTGTGTTTGTTTGTTTGTTTGTTTGTTTTCCGCCACACTCCACAATTTTTCAGTTATCTGGCGGCGTCCAGTTTTTGTAGGTGGAGGAGAGAACCCAGATACAATGTATCCGGGAAAAACGTGTGATATTTCTTATTTCCCTATCGCATATAATCAGAATATGAACATATTTATAGTGATCTCACATGATGCGTATTGGAATTCAAAAAAAGAATAACTGAAAAATACGAGCATATACAATACGTTCTACATTTTCAGTTACAAAATACTTTAAGGCTGCATCATACACATATTTGTGCTACGCCTTCTCTAATTCTTTGACTTATAAAACTAACTTCCATTTTAATGAGGGGGCCTTCGTGGCCGAGTGGTTAAAGCACTGCGCTCAAAATCACAAGGCCTCTCACCTCTAGTCGGCGCTCGCGCCGACATATGTGAGAAAGTTTGTCAGTTTACTTTCGGAAGGTCGGTGGTCTCTTCCCAGGTATCTAGGTTCTCTCCACCTACAAAAAAACTGGACGCCACCAGATAACTGAAAAAGTGTTGAGTGTGGCGTAAAACAAGAAATAATCAATCAATCCATCCATCCATTTTAATGACACATCTACAGAGTTTGCACATCAAAGTCAGCCTGTCCATGTCCTCTCATTGTAAACAATTAATTTAGATATGCAGTATACCGTGGTGTATCTTTTACTACGTATCTAAAGGCGACTATGTTATGTATTCAGCATATGCTTTTCGTCACCAAGTCTGTTCTGTTCGTGCGTTTGTGCATTTATCTTTGGACAAAATTGCATAAAACTTGCAGCTTGGATTTCATACAAACGTTAGGCTAGATAAATGAAAAAGGGCTGATTGCATTGGTTGAAAACTGTTGCAGACTAAAAATATATTGAGACTCCCGGGGTTCTTGTAGGTTTGTTTTTTCTGTAATCGCTTTTACTGTGGTTGTCTGGATTAAAAGTAGTTCCCACTACATTTTAGTATTAAACAAACACATCCTGTTGACTAAAGTTAAGTACCGTCGTCAAAATCCATTGATAAGTAAGCTATTTGCTTTTCTTTATCTCTTGTACTTCATAGGTATAAAACAAATTGAAAAATTACGACATGCACATGTATATAGAGGGCCAATAGACAAGGTAACCAAAGCATAAATTATACGATCTGAAAATGTCAAGGACGATTCTTAGAAATGTAAACACGTCGGCTCTACTATCTCGAGGTGACTTGTAATAATACCCGCATTTTCTAAAGAAAGTTCATGCATATTGTTGTTACCCTGGCAGAATGACACACAAAACAAAAATATATGCCCCAGATCTCGGGGACATAAAAAGTGATGGGGATTAGGATAGCCCCAGGCCGGTTGCTCATCAGAATACTCAATACATCTTGACATATGCCGCAGGCGTATATATGGTATAGGGTATAGATGGTTTATTGTTTATTGTTTTCCGCCACACTCAACAATTTTTTCAGTTACCTGACGGCGTCCAGTTTTTTGAAGGTGGAGGAGAGAACCCAGATACAATGTTTCCGGGGAGAGACCACCGACCTTCCGATAGTAAACTGGCAAACTTTCTCACATATATCGGCGCGAGCGAGATTCTAATCCCCGCCGACTAGAGGTGAGAGGCCATGTGATTTTGAGCGTAATGCTCTAACCACTCGGCCACGGAGGCCCCCTGGGTATATATGGTATAGGGTATATAGGGTATAAATGGTATATGGTATATATGGTACAGGGTATGTATGGTATAGGATATGTATGATATAGGGTATATATGGTATAGGATATGTATGGCATAGGGTATATATGGTACAGGGTATGTATGGTATAGGGTATGTATGGTATAGGGTATATATGGTACAGGGTATATATGGTATAGGATATATATGGTATAGGGTATATATGGTATAGGTATATATGGTATAGGGTATATATGATATAGGGTATATATATGGTATAGGGTATATATGGTATAGGGTATATATGGTATAGGGTATATATGGTATAGGGTATATATGGTATAGGGTATATATGATATAGGGTATATATGGTACAGGGTATGTATGGTATAGGGTATATATGGTATAGGGTATATATGGTATAGGGTATACATGGTATAGGGTATGTTGTATGGTAAATATTGTGGCTTCTTTCCCCCGCGTTATATCTACAACTGGTGATGTATGTGTAAAGTTTCAAATGTAAACTGATTATAAAGCATGATCCCGATCTGAATGTTGGCGACCGGCGAAATCTTAGAATTGTCCTAAAATTGTATTTGTAGATAGTAACGTAAGTACTAGTAATTCCTTCTATATTATAATTATATTAATTTCAAACTATTCAAACAATATCCTGTGGGGGTCCGGGTAAGAATAGGTCCTCAGTACCCCCTAGCTTGTCGTAAGAGACGACTAAATGGGGCGGTCCTTCAGATGAGACCGTAAAAACCGAGGTCCCGTGTCACAGAAGGTGTGGCACGATAAAGATCCCTCCCTGCTCAAAGGTCCTAAGCGTCGAACATAGGCCTAAATTTTGCATCCCTTCACCGGCAATGGTGACGTCTCCAAATGAGTGAAAGGTTCTCAAGAGAGACGTTAAATAATATACAATCAATCAATTTAAGCAATATTTTCCATTGATAATAAAAGTTTTAAGAAAAGAAATGAACCCTCCGAGCAAAAAGGTCCATTAAGTAATTTAGTGCTAAAGTGTAACCTGTAGAGAACAATCACTCCAAATATTAGAGCAATATCTATTTCTTGAAAAAAAAACCCACATTTTTTTTGGGGGGGGGGTCTTCATGACGTTTCAAAACATTATTGGATAACATAAGGGTCTTGTTTGCTAGGAACAGCTCAAATAATAATGAATTTGATTTGGTCAAATAAATAAAAATTGGTGTGAAAATGGTTAGTATATCGGCTTTGCCCAAGAACATGAAAAATAAGGTAGTGGCTACAGTAAAAGAAGAGGCAAGGAAAGGAATCCCGGAAATTCCCAGACAACACCCACTTAAGAGGAGCTCTGTAAGAGGCTTCACGCCAGTCTAT